>MUZC01000145.1:478309-512157 GCA_002072015.1 Radix auricularia
GTCCTGTGCGGTTGTTATTACCTGCTCCCCCCCTTTCCTCAATAGTAATAGTATTAGTAATAGAGTGAAAATGAGGTAGAAGGATGAATGGAATGGTTTCCTGTGACAAGTCTGCACACGGCACATTTTATTATTCCACACGAAACGAATTATTTTAGGCCTACATTCTTGCGACTGTGCGCGAATCGTTGCTTGAGGATTTTCATTTACGTCTTTAGGCTTTACGGTATACTAAATTTTAATGATTTAATGCATCGGCATCACTTACACAAGTATACTATAGTATAGCAAAATCGGCTGATATATTTATAATCGGTAGACCAATATTATATTAATTTTAATAATTAAAATTAAATCATTTTAAATAATTTATTTAAATAAATTTAGATTTTAGAATTAATGCACACACAAATAATGTCGTATTATAATATATATAGGAGTATACAATATAGGCCTAAAGAAGAGTTTGTTAAGATTTAATTCTTTCCAGGTGTCTACTGCAAAGAGTGACTAATACTAGTCGTAGCAGAAGTTGCGTATGTCAATGTCGTAGCACTAGTTTCCTGACTAGCGCTACGACATGTCGTAACGCTAGCAACATCCGACCGGGTCGTCTGCTGCTACGACAATTTGGCTAAAACCTATATCTCCGACCGGGGCGTCGCGTCTCTTCCGATTTTTTAGGGTTTGGGTTAGGTTTAGCTTTAGAATTTCGAAAAATTGATGATTTTTAGGGTTTGGGTTAGGTATAGCTTTAGAATTTCTGAAAATTGAAGATTTTAGGGTTTGGATGGCCGCCGATAAGGTCGGCCCGGTCGGAGATATAGGTTTTAAAGAATTTAACCGACAATTTTGTCGTAGCGCATGGTGAAAAAAGCATTCTATTTGTATTAAATGAGCTTTAAGGCCAGCAAGAGCCTTTTTTCTCCATGTAATATGTGGTTTATCAAGTAATGAACAAGGCATCGGAATAGTGTAGGCATAGGCATGGGCATGGGCCTTTGCCTTAAACTTAAAGAACATTAAATTTAAAAAAAGTAAAAAGTTAAGCCCAGGCCGACTAAAATTAAAATTTTTCAATATTTAACATAATTATAAGCTATAAAACAAACTGTAAACCCATTATAAAATAAGTAAGCAAAATATTACCTTTCTGTGATTGGTTCCGACATGATATTGGGGATAATCTCTATATTTTTGGCTAAACAAATCAGAATTTAATAGCGTTGGAATGAGGAATTAAAATATGGAGGTCGTTTTTTTTCGTATTTCTGGCCAGATTTTTTCTTTTAAAAAAGTATACCAATTTAGTACCTACATTAAATAACTATCAGAAACAAATGTATGGAGTATATACAATAAACACTGTATTAGTTATAAAATAAAAAAAACAAAGTTTAAAGTACTACATTTTAAAATTTGAATAATTTAAATAGTTTATTTCGTTTTTTTTTTCTCGTTCAAATGAATATTTAGCCTATTTGCTAAGACTACCAAACTAATGATCTGATTAAAAACTATGAATTAAATGAATGAATGTAATCTTACACTTATTAACAGAATGAATATATATTCTAAAATTCCAAAATANACACACACACCAAAAAAAAAATTTTAAATTAAAAAACAATAATAATAATAATAATCCGCCCCCCCCCCCAATAACAAGCTACCTTTTGGCCCCAGAACTGCAGATTGACAATTGAAGGCTTCAACATCATAATTTACGGGCCAAATATTATGACGCGGTTAAAAATTACATTATTACTTTTCAGTCCATTCACTTGGAGACTTCACTCACACAATTAACTGTGTCACAGTAGAATTGTTAAAAAGATGTCCTTTGGAGTCTACTGCTACTGCGTTCCTTGGCCCTTTCAATGACTTTTCAGTTTTGGAACTTAAAATGCCATTTTACCCCCACCCACAAAGGAAAAAAAATTATTTAAATGATTCATTTTAATAATTTTTTCTGCGCCCTTTTCTTTTATATTAATTATTCCCTTTGAAAAATATTTATTCTCCCTCTCTTCCTCTAAAAAAATTATCTTTGAGTCATAACAATATTTTTAAGTTCGTCTTTTCCGTTTTTTACCATACCAGTGGTTCTTAACCTTTTGGGAGCACTTTTGATCATGTCAAAAATTTGGGGAGCACCATTATCAAGGAGTAAAAAAAAAAATATGTACACATACGTACCACTTTTATTGAAAATAAAACATTATAACATAAGAGTTTAAAATTATAACATGACAAACAAATTTTTTATAAACATAAATTTAATAAGTAAAAAAAAATAATAACATTGAGCAAAATTTAATTCAGAAAAATAAAAAGATTTAATGTGAAACCTGAGCTTGACGGTTTATATATATTTATATATATTAGGGCTGCGGAAATTACCTATTAATTTCTTGATTAATCGGTAAATGTTTTTATCGATTAAAATTATTTTTTAAACGATAAAATAGTGATTAAAATTAAAGAAGTGTTTTTAATTATTTTTTCCGATTTATCAATAAATAATCAATTATAAATAATAGTTTGTTTTTTTAAGTACAAACTGCTACATTTAAAAAACAGACTCTAAACGTGTAAACTTAAAAATAACCTGTTTAATAAGGACAATGATACAAAAAACCAACATTGTTTTAATTAAATATAACAAAATTTAAATTCATTGACATTATATTGAACTACTTATATTTAAATATATCTCCTAACAATATTATATTTAAAATTAAATTAAATTAAATGCTTAAGTTATGGGCATTTTTAAAAATGTCATAAAAGGACACAAAATTCAAAGGAAAACAGCGTAGTGAAAAAGATGATCATGAGGTCTTAGAAAAAATTCATAACTTTTGAACTCGTGGGATAAAAAGATGATCTTTATGTTTTTGTTAATCATCAAACAATTTCTATACAGCTGTATTACTAAGACTTGTATATTTTAAAATTAATTTGAAATTTTGATCCAAGTGCCTAAACTTTAATGCGTTATTTAACTCATTATTATTGCTAAATGTGTTTTAAAAATAATTCAATAAAAAAAATTCAATTGCCTCTTTTTATTACTTCTCTTGAAATTTTCAGTTTAATGACGTCATACATCTTTATTTTTAGCTTAACAAAATTATCGATTAATTAATCGGTAATTTCTCAAAAGTTAACGATTAAATTTAATTTAATCGATAACAGCCCTAATATATATATATATTTCAGTGATATTAGGCCTAATTTTAGAAATAGCTACCCTCAATTCTTCATCCAAATTAGTAAGTGTTGCTCGTTTTTTTAGTTTTTATGTTGCTGATTCTCGAGAAACCGAGTTCACACAAATATAATGTTTAAAATTGCAACAAGATTTTAAGTGCCTTCATGGAGAGAGCTGAGTATTCTTCTTGCACAAAGATCCAAAATTCCTCCTGAACAATGTCGGAAAATCTTAGTTTACGTGTACGATCCAAAGAAGGCTCAAAGCCAGAAATTCTTGCCAGAGTGGCCCAAATAACTGCAGCATTAAGCAAACTTAAACACATCTGGCAAAGCAAGGAGCTCTCCCTGAGATCGAAGATTCGACTAATGCGCTCTTTGGCGATGCCAGTCTTCCTGTATGGTTGTGAGGCTTGGACGCTCACCCCAGACCTCCAAAAAAAGAATTACTGCGCTAGAGATGAGATGTTTTCGAAAGATACTAAACACCTCCTACATGGCGCACATCACGAACGAAGCGGTCCGCTGTCATTGGCCCTTACGAAGACCTTCTCACCTCAATTAGAAAGAGGAAATTACGATGGTACGGACACGTGACAAGATCTGGAGGTCTCTCAAAGACGATACTGCAAGGCACAGTCCAGGGAAGAAGGAAAAGAGGCAGGCCAAGGAAGAGTTGGGAGAACAATATCAAAGAATGGACCGGCCTGTCATTTAGCGATTCCCAGAAGGCAGCTCAGAACCGTGACACATGGCATGAGATAGTGTGCGTCTCAAAATGGTGCCCCAACGACCCAGCGTCGGGTTAAGGGACAGTTCAGTTCAGATCCGATGATAGGTTGCTTAATTCTTCTTCTTCTTGATATGACAACTTACTATTTGATGTATCAACCGTGGCAAATGGATTGCTTATCCAGTCATAATTTTCTACGTTTATTGATGGAAAATAAAATTAAATTATTTATTCTAATTAAGTTAAATGCTCTGTTACTGCTGAAATAAATTCGTCGGTAGTGTTATCATTAAGAGAAGGAAAGATATCTTCTTTCTTTTTCTCCAACAAACGATTTGCCCCTGTTTGGACTACCTATTATAAGCATTTGTTCAGCTCCATCAGATAGAGTAAGTGAGTGAACATTAAATTTTGAGTTTCATAATTTCACGGAGCACTTGCCGCGGAACACCGGTTAAACCACTGCTTGAAACTTTATTATTTATTTATTTATTTTACATAATGGCACACTTCCATTTAGACTTGGGGGCTAAAATGTCACGTACGAGTACTGCTAGATTAATATTAACAAATGCATTTTATAAATCACCTCAAAGTTTATTTTTATGAAAATTTATTATATATTCTGGAATTCTTTATTTCTTTTCTCAAAACCTCATGAGATGATAGCAGTTGATTGGCTGATTTTTTCCCTCTCGCGCCACATTTAAGTCCCATAAGGCGGACAATTGTATTTCCAGTTTTTTTCGGGTTGTGGCAGCTCGATGAAGATCTTTGAACGTTCTACCAACGTTGTTAAATTCGCTTGAAATTTTACGCAATTGAATTACATATATTTTGGAGACAGGGGCCGTCCATAAATGACGTCAGGCGCCTAGGAGGGGGGTAAGCAAATGTGACGATGGATTGGGGGGGGGGGGCGTTTAAAGAAATGTGACGTCACATCAAAAAATCTTGCACCTTTAAATAAAAATTCTCTTAACTAATTCATCGCTTACAATTTATTTAATGACGTTTTAAATAGCTTCACACGTCTTAAGATGTGAAAATTTACCATATACAAAATTTTGTTTGAAATATTCCCATTGAAATACTTTTAACACGAAAATTATGAGAAGTATCTGTCAAAGGGAAATAAAATAAAGTTCTGACTAACTACAAGGTATTTTCATACAACTTTTCCCTCTGAACATGAACAAAAAAAATCATAAACACACCCAAAAAAAAAAATAAAGAAGAAGAAAAGAGTGGTTCTTTGAATGAATAAATGACATGAAGTTATTTTAATATGGAATCCTTGAAATAATTGATTTACCAGATTACAGATGAACCAGGCCAATGTCAATGTTGTTGTTTTTTTTATTATTATTATTATTTTTCTTTTTTAAATCTACTGCCCCTCATCCCTTCTTATTCCTTTCTCCACTCTTTAAAAAAAGGGCGTAGTCTTTTTTTAAAAAATGTAAATGTATATTGTAGTTAATCAAAGACATTAACTGTTCATAACAAACATTAAATGAAATAGTTGTTTGTTTAATTTTAAATCAACGGGTTTTAAATAATTTGGGCTTGATTTAAATCTTGAAAGTTAAATGTTTGGCTAAATTTGGTTTGTAAATGGTTGGCGATGCCATACCTGTAACCACCCGCCCACAGGTGTTGACGCGCCTTGCTGAAAATACTTTAACTCGCGCCCTAATTTCTTTTGTAGGCCTAGCAGAAAAAAAATAATTTTAATAAGAATATAAAGTTGTCAATATGTAAAGTTTATCAATTAAAATGTTACTACCGCCCGCTAATGTTCCCTTTAAGCTGCGTGGTTGCGTGACCGCGCAGTTCTCTGGCTGACGCCGCGCAGTGGTTTAAAATTAGAATAACCACGCAGCAAATGGTGTAGTATTGCACAAAAATTTATGCCTTGCAACTTTGATCACTACTTTTTTTTTTTTACTTTGCACATGAACAATTGAACCTTATATGTAAAATTGACCGCTGCCTTGCGGACATTAACATTCAAGCTGCTTGGCCCTCTGACCTGTATGATCGTGACGTTTCTGTTGTTGACATGTTTGAACGTTAGTTCACTGTAGTTTTAGTTTATGGGCCCGACGAAAGAATTTACAGCTGGAATAAAAGTTTGTAAAGCACAAGAGTGTGTTTTTGTAAGTATGCTGCACTGTTAGCTACTGTGTGAAACGAAGTGAATGGATTGTGACTGGGTTGCATTCTATAGCCGCCACGACTGCAAGAATTATGCAACGTTTTGCACGAGTACCCACGCAGCGTTTCTTAACAATATTGACAGCCCTAGTTAGGATTAGGGATGTACCTGATTTCGGCTCTGGCGTATCCGAATCCGGCCATTTTTACAAATCCGGCTCTGGCTTCGGCAGAATTTCACTTTATAAATCCGACCAAATCGGACTGGCCAGTAGAGTTATAATATGTATTAAATGCACGCGGCGTAGCATACGCCGTATATTTGCTCATGGATAGTGCAAAGAAAGTGAGTGGGTGAACAGACACTAACTAAATCACTATGAAATCAGAACAACGCGAATGAAACTCAGATGATGGGATAACTGCGACGCATCGTTGATCTGGAAATATGTGTACTGTTGTTAGCCACTAGCCACCCCCTACCCTGCACCAACATAGCTTGCCAACCATAAACTAATTGGCGTAAACTGACAAAGGTAATTCGCTAAGCTTATTTCCAATCGTCTTGTGCTTGTTATGGTGTTGCGAATTCGTTATCGAAAAGATAGAGGGGAATGAACGGGCACAAACATAAAACATTTTAAAAAATTAAAAAGTAATGTCTTAGCTGGGAATTGAATGGAAAAGACGTAAACAAGGTAAGGGTTAGCCTGACCGGACGTAACAAAACAGCGAACGAGCCTTCGGCAAAGAGCCTTTTTCAACGAACATACAATACACAAATAAAACGAAAATAAAAATAAAATTAAGAAACTTAGCTGCGGTGAAATCCAAAGAATCCACTTTCTTGGATTCTTTAAGTTGACTTAATATATTTGTGAACAGTGGTCATGTTTTTCTTCTCACCTAACGGTAGTCGTTTCAAACCAAAAGACAAAAACAACTCAAATGAGTTAGACCAGGAGTCGGCAACCTGCGGCGCGTCATGCGGCTCTTTCGATGTCAAGTTTCGACTCTCCAGTTCCATGCGCGCAATTAGTAATACTTACATCGTTTAGTTTTCAAAACTCATGTTAGTGGCTATTTTTAACAAAACTGGGAAATTTCTTAAATTGTAACTTTAGGTTCTTCCGTCTTAAAAGGTTGCGACCCCTAGGTTAGACCCGAACTCCAGAAGCACTTTGACTTGGAACTCAAAAAGCACTTTGTGAACCAACAAGGATTAAGGTTGTAACTAAACAACCAGTAAAAACAAAGTTTTTGACAATAAATATGAGACATAACCAAAATGTTTTGATTACGTTCAATATAATACGCACCGCGTGACAGGCTAGCATAAACATTTACAGATCGGGAATATCATTTTTTTAAAAATATGTTCAATATAATACGAATCTCACCGCGTGTCAGGAAAATATTAAAAAGGTTGTTCAATATAATACGCACCGCGCGACAGACTAGCACAAAATTTTACATGTTACATATAGATACATGGAGATTAGCTAAAAATTCATTAATTTATTTACGGAAATTTTGATACAATGCATTGTTAAGTGACAAAAGTCCATGTGCAAAATTTCAGTTGGAGAGCATCATGGGAAGTGGGTCGTTTATTTACTTTTTTTTTCCCCGCGAGATCACGAAAGACAAGACGGCGAAGCTAATATAAGGGAATTAAAAATTACCTAATATACTCCCCTCATAGCATGAGTATTCTTAAATAATTAGAGACTGGTCATGATGGAAAACTGGTGGAGATTTGATTGCAAGATTTATCCCACACACAATACCAAGAAGTAGACAAAAATGTTTTAAAGACCATGCTTTTAAAATGGACTAGACGAGCAGAAAATTATGTTTTGGCTACGACTACTTGTCTGACAGTTTGAAATGGGTGCACCTAATGGTAATTATCAACAACATTTGTAAAGTCTTCACCAATGTTCCCTCAAAAGTTCATTGGTCTGATTGCAAAAAAAAATTTAAAAAACAAAATAACAACTCGTGTCAAATTTGCACAGCATGTATTCTTTGTTGAAATTCCCCCCCCCCCCAACACACACAAAAAAAGACCCGGATAATATACCATCCTGGGGCACGATGGTCGAGTGGTTTGCACGCTCGGCTTTCATACCGATGAGCACGGGCTTGAATTGTTCCCGTGGCCAAAGGCTTTCCTGAGTCCACCAAGTAACGCCTGTAAATTACTATTGACAAATATAATGCCCAATGCCCACATCAACATGACTTTAGAAAAAACTGAAAATGTGAAGTACAATTAAAAGGTCTAATAGATGAACTATCAAAAGGCTTAGACAATAATAAACAAATAGAAACAATATTACCAAACTTCTCAAAAGCATTTGACAAAGTTCACCACCTTAGTTTACTTAAAAAACTTAAATACTTTGGAATCTCATGTCCCTTACATCACTGGATCTAAGACTTCTTATTGGGTAGGAGTAGGGAGCAAACTGTAACACTTAATGGATCTAAATCTGCACCAATAAAGGTTAACTCAGGAGTTCCACAAGGAAATGTGCTAGGTCCCTTACTATTTTAAATTTATATAAATGATTTACCTAACAATATCTCAACAGGAAACGGTTCACCGACAAAACGGCCCCGGACAAAACGGCCCCGGTCAAAACGGCCCCGGACAAAACGGCCCCAGTCAAAACCGCCCCGGACAAAACAGCCCCGATCAAAACGGCCCCGGACAAAACGGCCCAGGTCAAAACGGCCCTATTTTAATTTGGATTTTTAAGTTTAAAAAAAAAAATCCAATTTTGTTCAACCCATTTCATACACAATTTCTAGAAGAGAAGAAAGGGCACTTTTTAAATTGCGTTTCTTTTAAATTCGCAAAATGATTTTAAAATGTCTATGATGGATGAATAAGGTTATTAGTCTTTTGTATTTCCAAGTAAAAATTTATGCCATTATTAGTTTTAGTATTACAACTCCACTCTTCGTTCTTTTACCCTTACGTGTTTTATATTTAGAGATGTTATTATAAATACTTGCTGTTCCTTTTTAAATTTGTTTTTGTTGATGTAAGTTGTTTTTGACAAATTGGGGACAATTAAGAAAATTCATATTTAGGGACTGTCCATAAATTACGTTACGCAACTTGGGGAGTGGAATAGAGAGTCAAGCGTTTGTGACGATATGTGATGAGGGGGTGGGGTAAAAAGAATTTGACGTAACTTAAAAATGCGAATTTTAAAAAAATATTTTCAATTTATTAAGTGGCATGGTAATTTTCAATTACAAATTACGGATTGTAGGGCGTGGGTCAAAGCTTTGTTACGTAATATTTTGAGGGGGGTCTAAGCTTGACGTCATTTATGGACGGCTCCTAATTATTCCAGTGTGCGTGGCCAATGGGAGGTCTGGCCGGCCAGTCTTGGCCATAAAAGTACCACACCACCTTTATATTTACCTTGTTTGATCTCCGTCCATGGACAGGCCCATACCATAGCGCCTGGGGCAAAGGAAGAGATCAGACGGAGCGAGTGCAATCTGACGGGGCTCGTGAGACTTTAAACTTTAAACCCATAGTTTTCCCCATGCCCTGGGGCACGTATTGGCATACAATGTTACGCAGTCTCAACCGTCTTTATTTGTCCGACCACAACCGGCGGGCCATAAGTGCTTATTGTACGTACATCGTGGTTTCTTAAACATTTGCGATCTTAGTTTGTAGTATATATACATACAAATAGGTTAGAAAATATAAAATTTGTTAAAATAAGCCCCCAAATGCTCAGAAATTGCACATAAAAAATCTCCTTAATTAAAAGTCATGTAGTGGCCGTTTTGACCGGGGCCGTTTTGTCTGGGGCCGTTTTGTCCGGGGCCGTTTTGTCCGGGGCCGTTTTGACCGGGGCCGTTTTGTCAGGGGCCGTTTTGACGGGTCACCGAACTACTGGTGTACACGAAATTAAGATTGATTAAATGTCACTCAACGTGAGACATAAAAATAGAGCATCTCGTATAGCGATTAACCCTTCGTCGGGTCTTTGTTTCAAGATAGAGACAAGAGAAAGCTACATTTTGAAATGAAAACTAATCACATATCTCTATTTGAAATAATTTGTTTTATTTGTGGCTGCTGAAGAAGACATTTAGCCTGAACGTTGTTTTAATTATCTTTAAAAAAAAAATACAAAAAAATTTAAAAAATTTAAAAAATCAAAAAAAAAATAAATCGACACAGNCGCTTCACTCTGATTTTTATTTTGTTTAATGGCGGGAAGTTTTTTTTAGGGGAGGGGATGGTGTAGCCCAAAAGTAAAAAAAAATGCAAATTTCAATATTAATGAAATAAATACAATGGAGGGATGAGGAGGAAGAAAGAGCGACATAGACATTTTGTCACTTGTGTGGGTAAAAAAAAAGTAATCGATAAAAACAAGGTGTGAGTAAGTGTGGCAAAATAACAATAAAAGACAGATCAAAACAAAAAATAAATAAAAGCCTTCAAAAACTAAAACTAAATTTAAAAAATTAATAAATAAAAAGAACGTTTTGGCAAGCAGCCATCGCCACAAACAAAACACAGAAGGAAGTTAATTTTAATTTTAGAAAGCGTAGCCGCAATGTAGTATCAAAACTCAACAGAAGTCAATCAACAAGGAAGCGCCAGTGGCGAAAATCAATAAAGCCGATGACTAAGATCTTCCATTCAATATTCAAACCGAAAAGGGGGAGGATGGCGGTAGAGTAGCTAATTGGTCTGTTATCCACTTAGGGAAGGGGTCCATTTATGTGCTGATGGCAACATTCGGGCGTGCAATGGGTTGCCTGAACAAGCCAAGAAAACCAACACACTATCTTAGACTATCTACATTCAAAACTCAATTTAAAAATCCAAGAGAAGAATAAAACCTTGGAAAAGTCTAGGACTCAACAATCTTCCGTATAGATGGAGCGCCTGTAATGTATGTAGAAGCTGAGGTAATAGGAAAAAAGAGGGGTGATGAAATAGGACTTTTTTTAAAACATCCGTAATACACAGATGACATTAAATGAAAAATAAATTGATGGAGATGAAGAAAAAGTAAATATACAAATACAAGAAAATGTACAAAATGACTGGGTTGGGGAACAACAATCATTAACACTAACAGCCAATAAAGTACGTCACACTATTTTTGACCAGTTTTTATCCCCCCTTCCCCCTGTCACACATCTCGGACCCCCCCCTCCCCTCGCAAAGTACGTCACACTTTCGAACACAAAATATTTTTTTATTAACTAAATAATTAAAATTTAATATAAACCGTGAAGTCATACATGGCTGGACACCCCCCTCCCCAGTCACAAACTGCAACTTTATTACACCTCATCCCCCTCTGGAGCGTGACGTACTTTATCCCCCCTCCCCTATGGAGCGTGAGAGCCACCCTAATCATCAACACAAACTTTAAGTAAATGGCCATATTCTGAAAGTTCCTGCCGTGTGTCTCGACTTGGTCACCCTCAATGGCGTGGCTTAGGCTAGTGCTACCCAGGAAAGGTCAAGAATTTTGACTGTTACTAACCTAATAAAAAGCAAATGCTGCAGCAGGCGTTGACACTGACACAGTTTAATAAAGCAGAGGCGTCACCCGGGGCGGTAGCGTAGCCCATGATGTCACTCCCTCTCGATTTAACCCACAGAAGTCCTCCGAGTTTTCCAGTGCCAAATGACGGGAATATATAGCATTTTACAGTCTGGTGTCACCCCCCCCCCTGATGGTCCCCCCCTGATGGTGTCACCCGGGGCAGCCCGCCCCCACCGCACCCCCTAGCGATGCCACTGTAATAGAGAAAAGCGCTTTTGAGCCACCCTTTATAATGTCACCTGGTGCACGTGCCTTTGGTGCACATGAGATGAGCATGTCAAGTTTTTCTGTCATGAAACTTGTGAGGAAAACTTAATGTCAGCTAAGTAATAAATTATACAACTTAAGATTTTGACAGTTATTATGTAACCACAAAAAGTTTTCTTAAAAGGTAATATTAGAACTTCGTGTAGAGGAAACAGATTAGATTGATTCCTTCTAAAAAATTTCAGGACTCTCTAGTTCAGATGGGTAATTGTGAAATTATGATCTATACGAGCAACAAAGCCCATCCCAGGACATTCCGCAGTCGTTTCGGTCGCAAGTTGTACCACACCTCCAACAGCCGTCTCGACCGGCCATAATTGTGCATTACGTCAAAAATACTATTTATCATAGTTATAATAAATAACCAGTAAAAACAAAGCATTTGACTATCAATCTCAACACGTACCGCTCCAAAATAAAGTCTTTGAAAAATATGCTGTACAAAAAAAAATAACTCGCTTCAAAGTCAGTGTAAGCTTGTTCAATAAGTAAATGAGATTTAATTTTTCTGATTGGCTGTTGGAGTCTGTAGGAGTTTGAGAAAACAATCGCTATCAGTGACCAGACAGAATATTGCCTTTTATTCTATAGGATTAATGATTAACTAGCCAGCAAGCTGATGATTTATAAATTCATGTTTATTGCAATGATATTATTGACAATTAAAGCAGAACAAGCATGGCCCCACCTTCTTTAGAAATTAGAATGAGTATTTTTTAGAGTTTGTCTTTAAAATTAAGAAAAAAGTCAATCATAAAAATTTAATTGATAAGCATTTAAAAATAAAAAGTTAAATTTTTACAATCATTACATTAAAAAAAAAGTCATAATTAGCATAATAAAAATGGAAAAGTAAAACAACTTAAGTCAGAGATCTTTTTTTTTCTTCTATTAAATGTATATAGGTACTTAAAAAAGTAAACACCTACAGAAAAACAAACCCAGCCAAGCAAAATTGAAACTAAAATCAAAGACAATATGTACAAATATATTTCCAGTAAAAAAAAATTATTGCAGTATATTACACATAGATGTGAAATAACAATAACATTTTCATAAAAATAAACTCATTGTAATAAATATATATTATAAATCATGAAGATGAAAGAGGAAATATTTTTTAAAATATGTGTGAAAGAAATCAAAAGTCATTTGATAGGAATTATACTTAAATTCATGTTATCATTTTTGGCCTTGAAATAAAAAACATTTACAAAATACAGGAATATTCACTTAAGGATTTCAATGTGTAAGGTTTCATTAGACTTATTAATTAAAAATGAAAAGAAAAAGTATTGTTGTTTTTTTACTTGATAGTATTATTTGGGGATATATTTTTTGCCATTGTAATTCTTTCTTTTTTTTTTTAAATTAAAGGAAAAAAAGAAAGAACAAGAAAATTAATTATAAAAATATGTATTAATAATTACTACAGTTTTATAAAATAGATTTTACTAAAATAATTTTGTCCAGAAATGGCTTACTCTTGGAAACATAAGTCAAAATTCATTAATAAAACATAATAATAACACCTGACACATTTCCTTTAAAAATATTTTTTAAAACACAGACCCTATTTTAGAACCATTGACCCAAAAACTGTTCGATTTAATTAAAATATTGAAAAAAAAACCAACAACATTAACTTGTACATTATTGAATTTGCTAGTTACCTCTTAAGCTCAGTCAATGGAAGAGATCATTACAATCAAAAGATCAGCTTTTTAAAAAAAATACTGTTGTCGAAATTGTAACATTACTGTACTACATACTATAGTTTAATTTATGACATCACTGTACATGCATGCATTAATTATTGGAATGGTAAAAAAAAAACAAAAAAAACAAATGGAGAACACATAAAAGACATTGGCTTGAACTTTTGTCAAATAGGTAAAGCAAATTAAAATTGACAAATAAAATTAACGTAGGCGATTGTGTATAAAAACATATAATTAACTTGAGTGTCCTTGGTTGAACAACACACAAATAGTTATCATACAATCAAAATAGTTTTCACCTTTAGGGTTGTATATCATTCTATGTGATATATCGTTCCCAACACATACTGTAAAACAATTATTAAGTGACATAATTAGACATTACATAACATTGTTTGAACAAATCATTGTTTAATTGTTTCAGTTCTGGTATTTATGTATTCTGGTATCTTCATAATCTCAGCACAACCAAAAGTATCATGGTCTTTAAAAGAAAAGGATAATTAAAAAAGCAGCAAGGACATACTTGAATGACTGAAGGCATACATTCTACAGGAGAACATTCTACTTATATTAACTTCCCCGTTTTATCGTTGGTAGGCGGACAAACAAAAGTAAAAAATGACCCACTTCCCATGATCCTTTGGAGCTGAAAATTTGCACATAGACTTATGTCACGTAACAATGCATTTTTAGTTTATCTCTATGTAGTGTCTGCTATATTTAAATGCATATGTCAACAGAGTTCACTCCAGCCATCGATGACCACATTACCGTGTTTTACAAAGGTGCATATTATGTATATTGAACATAATCAATACTTTTAGTTCTGTCTCATATATAAAGGATTTATAGTCAAAAACTTTGTTTTTACAGGTTGTTTTTTGTGAGTTGCTAATGTGGTTTTTAAAGACCCACCTTTTCTAGGGAAAATAATTACAGCTTACAACCACAGCAACAAATTATAAACTATTAAAACTCATAAAACAAAAAAAACAACTTTTTGAAAACATACACAATTCTAAATTACTCTCAGCTGTATTCTAATAGCACTGTGCCGATACCTGTACTGGCATGCGCCATTTCTGTTATCATCTTTGACCACTTCAGTCTGTTTCACCAAATTATAATTTCATATATGAGCTTTCAAGTATGTTTTCTGCAAAACTCACTGCCTGCCTATTTACAGAAACTGAGTGGTGATTGGAAGACCACTGTAAGGGAAGGCAGTAAACAAATGGCAAGATCAAAGTGCCTGTGAATCTCATTGCTTCCTCCAAACAATTGGAATCTCAGGCCACTAAAAAATAAGAGACAATAGCTGGCTTTCATAACTGAAACTTAACTCTAAAGATCAAAACCATTTAGAAAAGAGAGTTGCACCATACCTCACACCTTTACTGCCATATCACCATGGGAAATAATTATTATCGACATTGTTCATTAAAGAAAAATGAACATTTTTATTAAAAAAAGTGTTAGGAACACAAATTATTACGCTCTAGATTCCAATGGTTCTAAATACAGGTCATTGTTGAAGGAAGGCTGCGGATTAGCAGGTGCTGGCGGTGGGACCCAAATGTTGGGAGGTGAACCCATGAAAGGATTTGGCGGAGTATTTCTGTGTGACCATGGATGAACAACATCCCTGCTTCTCTGCTGACTGCGAGGTCTGGATGTTTGAGGCTTATTGTTGTTATGGTACTGTAAGGTGCGAAATGTTGACGCTGGTTCATTCGGTTTCCTCCTGTTGAGACTGTAACTGAAAGACTGGTTGTGACCATAATCCATGGGATCCTCATACTCATCGGGTGGAAAGAACAATGGAGTTTCTGATGCATGATGGTGTACGTGACTGGTTTGAAGGGAGCTAAGCTCCGGTGGAAGAACCATGAGATCGCTGGACCTGGCGCTGACCGAGTCAGAGTGCAGAATTTCTCTCTCAGACTCGAAGTAATGGATCAGCATCTGCAACTCTTCCTTTTGCTTTCTTCTGAAGAATCCACACTGAAATATACAGATTATTGTGATTGTAAAGTGGGCTGTTCCTTCAGCAAAATCCAACAAGGTTTACAACATCTTGTATTTGTAAAACATAATTTTAGATAATCCATTTTATGGGAAGTAAAGGGACTATATTTTAACATAAATAAAATGACATGTCTCTAGATATTTTATTTACATTTGAAATTTAGTTTCCAATACACTGTGATATGACCCCAAAAAATAATATTTGTCCAGTTTCTTCCAGCATATTTTACTAAGGCTTAATGAGTAGTTATCTTATCTGTTACAGACTCTTCTTCTATACAGAAGATAATTGTAAAAGTCGCTTAAAAATGTAATATAAAATTATAAATGTTATCTTACAATAAATTTTAAAAAAACATCTCCTGACTAACTGACCTTCCATAAGAGGACCACAAGTATGTAAAGTAACAAAAGTCCACTGGAGACACTGATCAGAAGAACCCACCAATTGACCGTTTGGCCGTGTGAAAACTTGTACAAAATGTAAGTTGTTGTCTGTTTATCAAAGGAGAGTTAATAGAGCACAGTATCAATACCAATGAAAAATGCATCTATGGCTTAAAACAGTGCAAAATTTAGGGACTAGTCCCTTGCAACTTTTATAAACTGAAGCAGTATAAGCTTATGTTATCCCAGGTTAAAAAAAAAGAAAAAGAAAATTCAAAATATATTTTATTAAAAAATCATAATTTGTTATTGACTTATTTTGTAATTAGAGATCTTGCTTTGATTTTAGAAGGTTTTGTGAGATATTTAAGATAAATAATCTTACCGTGATGTTAAATGTTGTTGTGAGAGATGTGTAAGATACATAATCAGGTTCTTGAAGCTGACAGAAGCTTGCAAGCCCTAATTGATCATGGACCTACAAATTAATGGATTTTAATTATTTGAATAATATTAAAGACAATATTATTACATTAATTTTTTTTTACTTCAAAAAAATTCAATTCAAATCTCTATCACTAGCCACTTGACCTCAGTGGCATAGCTGTGGGGGTGGGGGGGGGGGGGGGGGGGGGTGAATTTAAAAAAAGTCTCCCAAGCATCCACATTTAAACATTACACCACCGCCAAGAATGCAGTGCCCCACAAAGAGGCTAAGCCCTCCCCCTGCTGGGCCTGCAAATCGCTAGCTACGCCACTGCTTGACCTAAATATATTCAATGTTAATATAATGAAAGCAAATAAAGACTGATAACCAATGTTACCTCTAAGGTTCTTTGGTGCATGTGCAAAGTAAAAAAATCTGGTGTGCAAAGTTGCACAGCATGTCTTTTTTATGCAATATTTAAAAAAATTCCTGCCCAGTATTCCTAAACAGCTGTGCAGCGTCTCTCAGACAACTGCGAGGCCGTGCGGCTCAAAGGGAATATTGCTGATAACTGTTCATGTATTTACCTTGGTCATCTGTAAAATATCTGCTCTAACAGCCAGACTGACATTTATGTAAACAGTTTGATATTTGTGCATGAGTCCAACATAACAAGTCACAACTGCACATGGGCTTGAGTCGCAACTCTGGAAATAACATTCAATCAAAAATACGTTTATTTTCAAATAGTTTATTAAATTAAAGAAATGAAACTGCATATGATATTTAATTTATTCTTACATTTTAATAATGGATATTGACAAAAAAAGAAGGGCAGCATGAAAACATTTAACTTTCTTTTTCTCTGGATAAATTTCTGCACAGATCTAAAATAAATATTTTATGTTTTAATTAATATTGGCAGAATTCACAGGGCCAAATCATATATATGGCAAAAGTAAAAAAACAAAAATTCCTTGGTATTGTTGGTGAGTGGACTCAAGCTTGCAAGCTTTGCTTGACATGTTCTGGTGTTGTTTGTGTGTGTGTGTTCATCTGTTGTAACAGAGGACTAAAAAGCAACCAGTTACCAAAAGTTATATATCTTTCAGCAGCCAAAACATACTTGGTACTTAAAAAGTAAATCTTAAAGCATATACCAGAACAGTGATGAAATTAGTTCCAAGTGTTTCTGTTTTGTTGTTCATCATTTCTGACAATCTATCAGACAAATTACATTCCACTGGGATGTGTGATAGTCCACCTGTGACAGATTTTGTTTCAACCTTTTGATAGAAAAAACAACACACAGAAGTTATCATATCATCAAGTTATCACGAGTAGTAAATCAAATGAATAATTAACAGTGCAATATTAGTAGCAACTAGCTACTGTAGCTATTTAAAACGCCTTGCCCATTTACAAACATTTTAGTTCCATTTAATCCCTAGACATCAGTTATCATCAGAATGGAATATTATTATTATGCTTGAGTTCTCTTTTGACAGCTTTTTGTTTATCTAAATCAGGGGTCTCCAAACTATGGCCCGCGGGCCAGATGCGGCTGCGAGGCCCTCTCATCTGGCCTCTGGAGACCATTTAATCTAAAAAAAAAGATACTATTTTTACCTATAGTTTACCAGTTAACTTAGTTGTTTGGAGGCTAGTAGTTGGCCCCCAAACTGCTGTTTGACAGTTAATGCGGCCCTTCGGCAGAAAAGTTTGAAGACCCCTGACCTAAATGATGAAATGGCACCCTTGTATTTCTAAAGGTGTATTTTATTTTACACTTTAATTACTTTTATTACAATATTATTTCAAACACAATCAAAGATTTTCACCTTGTTGACATACACACTAAGAATTAAAAAGTGCAAAGCAAGACTTGTAATAGCCAAAGGCTTAAAAGCTGACCTTTACCTTCTGCCACTTCTAACTAACCAGAAATCAACTAGTCAGAACAGTCCTACCTGCACATCTAACACCTTAATCCAAGGGGAACTAGGCACTCCCAGGGTGAGCTGACTATGAGGCATGGGACTGGGACCCAGGTTACCTAGGATGTACATGTGGGACAAAGATACCCATTCCTCTGCTGTTGTAACGGAGCGTGATACAGGAAGAAGATGAAGCTGGCCAGGGAATGAGACACTGAAAGGGGAAAGAAAAAAAAATCATTAAGGGCAGTTTGTTCCACAACTTAACCATGACTGCCAAAACCAAAGTGCAGCATTTACAGCACTTTGAGCTTAACTGTCCATCAGGTTACCATAAAAAAATAACTAATCATGAATTCTTCCTCTGTGCTAGATCAGATCTTATATGTTACAGACGCTCCTTCTGTATCAATGTCTCTCACCATTATACCTGGCTTAGATAAAGAATTGATAATAAACTTTTGGTATAACATAAGAAATTGATTTCTTTATCTCCCTTGTGACTAAGCTATCATTATATCCTGCTGAAAAGGGTTTTTAATTTCAACACAATAGTATACATGCAAGTCTTTGTTGGTAGACGAAACAATAATAAGCAATATAATAATTTTTGTCACATTCATCCTTGAGTGTCCACACCTCTCCCATTTATTTTTTCATAAAGACCAATAACACAAGGAAATTTAAATATTGATGGCCAAGAGTAAAGTGCAAACAAGAATATATAACCTTGAGGGATTATGTCCTTGTTCCTTGAGTGACATAGGTACCTTCTGATATGTTCATTCAAACCCAATTAAAGGGAGTTTACCCTGAGTTAACTTGTTCTAAGTTTACAGAGATGGCTTAAGGTTATTACATGCTCTGTGTTATTCTGGGCATCTTTTGGTGAACTGCTCTATGCGAATTACCTGTGTCTAGGATATATTTGGTTGGTGTCAACACTTAGACAGACTTAGGCAAGAGCTACTCCATTTTCACTTTCTTATATGGGGGACATATTATATTCATGCCCAAAATGGATATTTTACACCGTCTGACTCGGGAAAACCAGCTTTGCTATCTTATACTCTATGTTTAATGTGTCTGTGTGCATGATTGACAAATCTCAACATTTTACACCTACCTGAGTCAAAAAGAAACAGTTTTGCAATTATGTATGTATGTGTATGAGAATACAACATCATTATTTGTCATAAAATGTGGCATTATAACAATTCATTTATCTACATACTTTCCTTTGTTGAAATTTAAGACGGTTACTATAAGAATAATAAGTTTAAGCTGATAATGACAATTGACAAGTACCCTGAGAGTTTCATCTCTGTTCTGATCTGGACAGGAATGTTGACCAAAGCTGACCGCTGGGCCGCCATTGATCCCACTCTCTTACTCAATGTGGCTACACTGACGTTGAGTGGCAGCTTGTGAACGTTGTATGGTGTACCGTGAGCGTAAAACCTTGCAACGAACAAAACCTATGAAAGAAGATTATCCTAAGATAATTCTTTTTTAACGAAGAACAATTAAAGCCATCATTGTATTTTGTGTCAAATTTTAGTTTTAAAATATATGATGGTTATGGTGTTTTCCTGTTCTTTTTTTGAAAGATATTTCCTCTCACTTAAAAACTAAACAAGTAGTTTTTCATTTTATTTATCTGTCAATTAAAAAAAAATCTATTAAATTAATTTAAAAGAACAACAACTGTATTTACTCATCCTATAGCCCTTTCGTTCATAAGCTGAACCTCCCCCTTTTGGAAGAGAAAAGTATTAAAAAGTGTATAACCCGCTTGCAAGCCAACCCCCAAAATAATAGGACAGCTTAAACAAAATGGTACATATTTTTTAAAAACCACAAACTAAATCAGTTATTATGATTATTTACTTTGTACTGACTATATTTGTTTTTGTGCTCTTTGTTAGGCAATAGTTAACGGTATTTCAAAAAAAATTCTTTAGTAAACAGTGGTGAAATGACGTACATTAAAATTCTTTGGTAAACAGTGGTGAAATGACGTACATTAAAATTCTTTGTTGAAAACAAAATTTGTAAAACAAGTTATTAAAACATTCACAAAAATAAATAAAATGATTAAATAAGGTAAGTGCAGATGTTTAATAATGTATTATAGCTTCTGGTAAAGCAGTCGAATCTTGTAGAATGTAGAAAAGGACCTTGATGATCTACGATAACAACACCGATATTCAAGATGCATGCAGAAATAAACTAAGACCCGCGCATGAGCCGACCCCGCAACTTTCCCCCCTAGATTTTGCCCAAAAAAGGGTCAGCTTTAGAACGAGTATATACGGTGAATAAAAAATTTAAAATCCAGAAAGTCTAAAGAACTTACAAATGACCTACCTTATCCCCTTTTCTAACAGGATGAAGTAAATCACAACTGATGCTACTATTCGTAGATTTGTTGCCAATGCTGTATACAGGCCGACAGTTAATTACAAATGCGCCCTCTGGAGTTGTTGTAGTCTTATAGTAAATGTAAGACGGGTATTCGATAATCACTGTGGTGAGGTAGGAGACTTCACCTTGATTTGTGACGGTTATATTCAAGTCAAAGAAAGGCGAGCTGTCAATGACAAGAATATCTTCGTTCCTGCTGAGGGCGGGTTTTGCCTCGATGCGTAAATCTGGCTGGCAGACATGATCCTCTGCACACTCGAGGAGAAAATAGGCCTGTAGTTATAAAATAATTTAAGACAAGCATTAGATAATTAAGTAATAACCTCACTAATTAGACGCTCCTTCTATGCAGATGATAATTGCATCCACAGGCAATGACGGATAATCTGTTGGCAAGGGATGCAGCTTTCACAGGCCACGGCTATGAGGGTTCCACGCATTACCCAGCCGCCTAACTAGTGTTAGGTACCCATCCGGAGCTGGGTAACTCAGGGAACAAATCCTTGCCTTCACATGGATTCGAACCGTGACCATCGGTACACCAGTCGAGCGCGCAGCCACTCGACCACCGTGTCCCCACAAGTACTCATAGTGCCTCCTTGACTTAAAAATACTGCAACTTTTCTGTCGGTCAAACACATATAATGACGCCTATGCTTTGATTTCAGGGCTCTATCATTAAAATAAATTCCCTAAACTTTCTTCTCAAGTATGTCTTTGTTGTTGAGATTCTGATGAAATTTAGGACAAAAATCTAGAAACATGAATGTTCGTTGACATGAGTATGAGAAATGAATTATGTGGAAATTAATTCTGACCATTTTGATTTTGCCTACCATTGTGTGCGTTGTTGTAGGGTTGTATTTATTTCTGATTGGACAGATACTCCTGCAGTTACTTGCAATCCCAATGGAACTTGAAGAAATGTCATAGTCAAGGTCAATCCGCAATGGTGTGATCACATCTCTGCTTTTCTATACAAACAATAGAGGGATTATATCTTACTTGTATTATCATATATGAGTTAAATAAGCTAAAAACTTAGTCATAAATCCAAGACAATTAAAGTTTTATCACAATATGTTTTCTTTAATAGTAATAGTAATACATTGTTTTGAATGAAGAAGCAACAACAATCATAGCAAAATAAAGGAGTTGTTTGCGACTGGTATATTCTTTCATATTACGAGTCTCAATACCAAGGACCAAAGCCGTAACAAGGACTTGGCATCGGGGCAGTTGCCAAGGGCTAATCCTTCAATAATCAATTCATTCTATATAATTTAGTATTTTCCCTATTTCTCAAGGATACCAAAAATGAGTTAGCCAAGGGCATGGAAAACCTGGTTACGCTTCTGCCAAGGACATAAAACTTACTCTTATGAAAATGTTGTACTTTTTGTTGCACTTCTGACGACTCAACCGTATCATGACAATATCATTGAGCTTCTCAACTTCGGTGTTATTTGGTCCCTCCATGAATAATCTGGATCTCTCTCCCAGGTGACGTTCCAGGGTGTCCAGTCGTATTGTTATATTGACCTCTATCCAAAAAACAGTAATAATGGGGGAGGGGTTATCTAATGACTGGTAGCATAATTTAGGCTTTTTTTTGTTTAGCAAACAATAACTAAATCAGTCATGAAAATTTCTTTCAATGCTAAATGAAAAAATTTGAAGTCCACTTAAAGATTGAGATAACTTTTAATGCACATAGACTTAAGCTGAGAAAAATTAAACACACTAAGACAACGGAATGAGTTCTAATTCAGCTAAAACTATGAAGTTGATGATTCTATGACAACAATAATGTCAGCTGTCTTGTTTTCCCTGTACTTATTTATATTTAATCTTTTTTAATTAAATTATTACAGTACAGTCTGCTTGTGCATGTAAATTTAAGGGCTTAGAAAAGCACTTTTACTTTAAAAAATTTTAGCCAGGGGCCCCTTAATAAATTATGGGGTTTTTAAATAAGTTTTTTTTAAAAACGCACATAGAATTTATTTGCTTTTGGTTTGGAACCCAGGTTGATATGGTTTCAATATAATAATCAACAAGGAGATCAATAAACATACCGGCTGATGGCGGCAGATTTTGCCCGCTGTAGTTCAAGCAAACTGAGACTTCAAAGCAGCCGATCTGTTGTCCACGAAACAGACATTTTTTAATGTTTTTAGGATCAATGAGTTCAGGCGTAGCTTCAATTTTCGCATTTAAATCTACAACTGATCTACCTCGCAACAAGACCACTTTGTTGGACTCAAATGCACCCACAGCAAAATCTGAAACAAATAGTGTTTGAGATATCAAATTAGCTGATAACAGGTCTGAAAGCATTGACGCGTATTTCTAGGTCTTTGCATGATATAAACATTTATTTTGTAGTTCTTTTCATTCTACAACATTCGGGACTCATCAAAATAAAATATATTAATTTCAAAATTTTACCTGCATAATGATTATCATCTACATCCCAAGGCCGAGAGAATGACCATCCAAATGCTTTCAGGTCATTGCCTAGAGTTTTCCCAACTATCCTTTGTGATGGCTCCTGACGCAGACCAAACTTTCCTCCATTGTAGATATAAATTACACCGGATTGTTCTTCATATGGAGCTCCAACTGCAATATCTGAAGACAGGCAGTGTGCAACATTATATATATATATTTAAAAACCTATTAAAAATAATTACAGAATATTTATGTAAGGCCTATATACATCCTCCTACCCCCCCCCCCACCAAACTGTTCTCATTTTTTAAAAAATTAATATGCAATTGTATGTTAATACCTATAATAGCTATTGAGCACCCCAAAATTTTGAATAAAGCATTTAAGCCACCCATTTCAATTTTTAAAAATCTTTTCAGTAACATGAATGTAATATTTCAAAACTTTAATAAACTTATGATAATGTTGAATAACATTGTCTACTTTTGTGATTACAAGATTCTTTTCAATGTCAAAACAAGATTGAAACAAGTTTTTAATCTTGTGGCATCAGTTGCAAAATCATGTGCATCAATGGCAGCTGCAAATGAAATCATTCTCTTGAAAAACATTAACTTTTAAATGAAGTCCTTTTATTTATATTGTCTTCATTTCTCTCAAGCTTCAATCACATAAAAAGCTTACAAGAAAGACATGACATGCTTATTGGTTTTGCTGGATAAGTAAATTAAGTTTGAAGTGAATGAATATTAAACAAAAATTATTGATTACTTTGTCAACATAACATAAGTTAAATTAATAAAAAAATATTTTCTATTAACTTATTCATAGGAAAATGACTTTCCACATATGAATTTTTTACTTCATTTATTTGAAATCTAAGATAAATTTGTAAAATATCTCTACACTCCATGCCCCCCCCTGCACCAACATCATACAATGAAAAAAAAAGAAAACGTTGGAATTCGTACCTGTACTTTATGAAACAAAAACATGACATGAGTAATATACAATCATGTGAATAAATTGTATATGAATAATAACTGCAGTGCATAATTACCTTCATACTTGTCAAGATTTAGATCACCAACATTTGCTACAGCTGTACCGAATCTACTTCCTGGGGTATTAGATCCTGATAGCAATGTCATAAGCTCAAGGTTAAACTGAAACATTAAACAAATGACAGTGCAATACAGCTGTCTTCTTTTTCAAACTTGTACAGAAGATGTATTAAGCTGTTGCTATTTTTTTTTACTATAGAAGAGACATGCATCATAAATATTATAGTTTGTAGACAGCAAATTAGCATTATGTTGTGATGTTAATATACAAGCTTGACTTGGTTCATAAAAAAAAAACACATGGATGTATGAAATCTTAGAGTTTAGCAGCTCTGCTACAACTACAAAACCACAACTGTAAGAGGTGAGTTTGACAGCTGAAGGTGCTCTGTTACTTACAAATTCTCTGTTGATGTATACATAAACTCTGCCTTCATCAAACTTGTCTGTGTACAGAGGTGCACCAACAATAAGGTCATCCAGTTTATCCCCATTAACATCTGCAGCACAAAGGGAGGCCCCAAATGAGCTGCCTAGCTGAAACAAACAAGCCCAATGAAAGAATGTGTCTCACGAGACTTAACAAGGTTCATTTCTAAAGGAATATTCATGCAGTTATTTTTATTTTAAGCTTATAAAACATGGTAAACAATATTCCACTTTGTAAAATACTATCTTCATGATTTTTCAAAGACAGTATGTTAATTTAAATTGTTTTAATAAATGACAATATACAATGATTATCAGCCCTAGTGCATTAGTTTTAGGTTATTTTAAGCCCTAATAAGTTATCAGATAAGACAGTTTCATCTAAAAATTTTGAATTATTTTGAAAATGGTTTTTAAAAAAATGTTTAGTAGTGTTGCCATTTTTTTTTTTACATCATTTGAAATAGACCTTCCCTGTGTGGCATGGTGGCACATTACAATCCTAATTTCTGCCATTTACATTTCAGATTGGCATTGTGCCCTCAAATAGTGTTCTTCTAACCCGATTTTTCCTCCTGTAAATTTTTACTTAAGTAGCTGCAATGAAACAGTTGCCTAGAAACAACCTCCTCATGCCACTAACAAAAAGTCTCATGCAATGTGCCTTAAATCCACAAATGGCCACTGGTAGCCATGATCCCTCCTCTGTTCCTCTGTTCTGCAATTACATGTATTTAAAATGCAGCTGTACCACAGCTGAAAAAGCACAATCAACACTGTGCTGTTTAAATTTTGGATGAGCTGTGCATGTTCACTTTCTGTTCTAGCTGATCTGTGCAAAGAGGTGTTGATCTTAAAATAATACTAGAGTGTTGCTGACCACATACATGTCAACCAGAGTTGCTGGCCAAATGTGTCACCACAAACATGTCAACCAGAATTGCTTGCCAAATGTGTCACCACAAACATGTCAACCAGAATTGCTGGCCAAATGTGTCACCTCAAACATGTCAACCAGAATTGCTGGCCAAATGTGTCACCACAAACATGTCAACCAGAATTGCTGGCCAAATGTGTCACCTCAAACATGTCAACCAGAATTGCTGGCCAAAAAATTAATCTAATAACAGCCCTGCAGTTAAATTTTACTAGCAAAAAAAAAAAAAAAAAAGTTCTCTCATATTTATATATTTTTTGTTCTTAAAATGTTAAAATTGTGCTTATAAGAAATTCCCAAATCTATGAAATATTTTAGATTTTTTTCAAGTCAAATAAGACATTCATGCTAAAAATGAGTATTGAGAATATTTTTAAAAAATATGTTTCTGTTGTTGATTTACATACCTGTTCGCCTTCTTTAGCCAGCATTAACTGAAAGTTAGTGTTGTATGCATGGACCTGTATGAAAGGGAAGAAATGTGAAACTTATTTTGATTTTGAAGACTAAATACAAAACAAAATAATCTTTTTTTCAAAAATTGTTTTAGGTTCAAGTTCGTTATCGGTATTAAATTTAAAAGACCTAAAACTAGATGTAGTATAGTTAAATATATCACACTTGCTTATGGCATTTCCATTTATACCAAAAAGGAAAATTAATTTCATAATTTTCTGAAAGTTGTGATAGCCACTATAGAATTCACGGGTAAAGTAACTAAATTTTTAATGTAGATAATAGATTTTAAACAATATTAAATAACAAAGTTTTTCTTACAAATTAGCATATGAAATGACTTACTTTACCATAGCCCCCTGATCTTGGTCCACCAATAATTATAAAAATACTCTCAGCTGACAGTTTGGCAGTTGTGGTAGCCATACCTTAAAAAAATATGGATTGAAATATCAAATTTAAAAATTTTGAATCTTTTATTTTTGTGTTGTTTTTTTTGTGTGTTGAAAATTGATAAATGTAGCTAATCTCTAAATAAGCAGGAAGAACAATTTCAACTATTCATCTAAATATACTTACCAAAGTAAGAATCATTATACGTATGAAAGGTAAGCTCTCTTATTTTTGGCTTTGGTGGCATAAAATTATCAATTTGAACATAACCACCTGAGTTAGAAGAGAAGAAAAATATCAGTTTAAAAAAAATGGAAATTATTTTTTTTTCTTAAAATATACATTTTTTAACACAATCTCTCATGTGTATTGCTTAACTTATGTCTAATTGCTAGCTTCATCAAGAACCACTTTACGTTGTATCACTTAAATTATTTTGACCTACCAGCCCAATCATTAATGCCAGGCGCCCCTATTACAGCAAATGTGCCATCCTGTAGACATGAATTCAAATAGTTGAAAAGATACAAAGAATCTTAACTTGAAAAGAAGAAGTAGGCCTTCCCACAACCTATACTCATTTAATTTCAGTTAGTGCGCAAACAATTCAATCTTTCAATTTTATGAGCAAAGTTTAAGTGAAAAATAAACACATTAGTGGAATTAGCTCAGCAGTGTAATGTTTTATCTCTCATGATAAAGATTACAACTACATGCATGACATTTTTTTTTTTGAAGTCAACAATCCCTGATGCTGAATCTTAAAACCAGCACAATATTATTTTTGAAATAAATAATACATGAATACTTTATTACTATAAATGTATCTCTAATCTCTAGCTTATTGCTTCTTGAAATGTGTATTCAATGCAACAATAAAGCTGTTCCATTGTCAAATGTAGTAATTTTTTAACTATTGAAACATTTGAGGTAACAGGCCTTAAATAGTCTTTTAACTTCTTACGCATACTGTATTGGCAAAAGAAAAGATTGGTTTATTTTAACAAATTGTTAAGAGTGTAAAAAAAAAAGTTTACACAAGTTGTTTACACTTGCCATAAAATGTCACATAAACTGATTTTTACCCGTGAATAAGCCACCGATGCTCCTAGGCTTCCCATTCCATAAATGAAGAATCCCTTTGGACTTATTTGTTTTTTTGTTCCCTCTAATGCAGGCCAAGCACTGGTCCCATCAAAATGGAGGTCTTTACCGGACTCATAACATATGCCATTCATGAACTGTAGGGCCTGAGCATCAAAGAAAGTTTGGTCCACCCATCTTGGTGCGCATATCTAGAATTTAAAATTACAAAGACTGACAAAGAACTTTTGCCTCCAGGTGAAAAAGTAAATGAAGCTTCCCCCCCCCACTCCAACTCTGACATACATTTACTTGTCATATTGGAATATATCAAATTTTAAGATTTTATTATTAACAAATTAGATGAAAATTAATAAGTTATCTGGTACTTCATTTAATTTTGTGATGTATTTAAAAATATAACAACTTTAGGTTCATTTATAAATTTACTTTAATCATTGACAAAGGTTTTAAGAGAAAAAAAAATTACGTTATATTAGCCTTCATTAACATTAATAAAGGCATTATGTTATTTTTCAAAACATGTATGTAATAATGTAAACAAAAATTCTCCTTGTGGTTATATACAACTTGCACATTAATTATTACCATAACTTTTGAGTCCCCGTGGAGATTGACATCTATAGATGCTCCAAGCCACTGATTATCCTTTTTATGGATGAGAGTAATATTTCTCCATTTCATTAGGGTTTGCCTCTCATTCCCTGAAGACAGTAAAGAAAGCAGTTAGTGCACAAAAGACAAAAATATTGAACAAGAGTATTATTTTATCATTTATGTTTTCATTCCTAGTTTGGCATCTGTCTGTCTACAAAAGACGATAGATTATTCTTTATTATTTTCAGCTCTTGGTGTGGCTGATGAGACCAATCCTTGAGTGACAGTCTCTTCTGCATGTTACACACACGAATGTAGTTGGGCAGTGTTGTCTGGCCTTTCTCCTGTCTCTTTTTCAACTGCCTCTTCCCTAGTTAGCTCCTCTGCTCTTAGTGATCCTTCTTTCACTATAGCCCGCCATGTGGTCCTATCCTCAGTCAGGTTTTCCCAGTTTTGTATGTCAATGTTGGCTACTTTCATGTCTCTCCTGCATATGTCCGTGTATGTGAGACATGGCTGACCAACCGACCTTTTCCCAGTTGCCAGCTAGCTGTATAGCACATTTTTGGGTGTGCGACCAGTTTGCATTCTCTTGACGTGTCCAAGCCAACTGAGGCGTCTTTGGCTTAGTATGGCTGGAATGCTGCTCATGCTTGCTTGAGCCAGGACCTCTATGTTGGGGACTTTCTCTTGCTATTTGATGTCAAGGATATGGCACAGGCATCTGAGGTGGAAGCTATTGAGCCTTCTTTCATGCCTAGTATAATAGGTCCATGACTCGCATCCATAGAGGAGCATGGTCAGTATGCAGGCCTGGTATACCTGCAGTTTACTCCTTGATGTGAGTTTGGCATTGGACCAGACTCTTTTGTACAGTCTAGCCATAACATTTGCTGCCTTCCCTATCCTACCGCTTATCTCATCTTCAAGTGAGAAGGTGCTTGAGATGTTTGATCCCAGATATGTAAAACTGTCAACAACATCCAGGTTGCAGTCGTCTATAGTGATAGTTGGGAGGGAGGCAGCATCCTGTGCCATAATGTTGGTTTTATTTATGCTAATGGTCAGGCCAAACTCTTAGCAGGCAGCGGAAAAGCTTGATACAAGGTTCTGCAGTCCGTTTGCTGTGTGAGATATTAAGGCAGCATCGTCTGATATTACTTTGTAATGACTGATATTACTTTGTAATATAAAAAAAAATCCCAATTATCATGGGTACTAGGTACAGGTATAGAGGAACAGCATTTTCAGTCAACTGCATTTTTTTTCATGGCAGAGGGCAGAAAACATTTTGGTGCTGGTGATTGCTCTGGCCATAAAATTCTGAGGCCTAAGCAAAAGTGACAAAATTTATTCAGGAAAAAAAAAATTGGTACTAGTTAATTAAAACTGTAATATATAATTCTTACAACCTGTAGTGTCCAACTCTACAATATTAACACAAATATACTTAAAGTATTTCACAGATCACAATCAATGTTCCCTCTAAGGTTCATTGGTCTGTGTAAAAAATAATGATAAACTGGTGTGCAAAGTTGCAAAGAATCCACTTTTTTTCCAAAATGTTACACCCCAAAACAAAAATATCATATTATCCTCATCAAAATTTGCTGCGCTGTAATTCTAAACTGCTGCATGGCGTTGATCAGATATCTGTGCTGCTGAGCAGCTTAAAGGGAACATTGGTCATAGGATCAACAGACATAAAAGTAGGATTTAACTGCTAGTTTTTAAATTAATATTCCCTGTTAGCAGTAACAAGCTTTTAATTTTATTAGCAATAATAGTTAAATATCTGAGTGAGAGTGTTGCTGATAATAAACTTGTTAAAACTGATAATTTACACTTAACCAGTTTCATTAATTTACAAGTTTGAATTTATTAGATTGCTTACCTATATTATCTATTTGAATAGTTTGGCAGCTGCTTGGAAACCTCCAATTACACTGAAATACAGCTCCAGGCTCTTGAACATCAGGGAGGAATGAATCATTTGCTCGTGGGGCACCAGCTAGCAACCTATAAAATAATTTAAATCGTGTCAGTGAAGTGTCAATAAATTTCGTATCTCAATAAATGTCACATGTCATGATCCATGGTATACCATACACAACTTAGTGACTGGTATATCCTATCTTACTAAACTTCTCTCTGTCTAATCACCCACATGTCAGCTACGCTCTTCTGCAGACACACATATTCTCTCTGTTACTAAGACACGCACTGAAACATTGGGCAAAAGGTATTTCTCTTTTGTGCCCCCAAACAATGGTGGCCAGACCTGTGGTAACTGAGAGCCATTTTAATTATTTATTTTTTAAATTGACACGACCCCATAGCAAAGTAAACTTCCTTTTGTGCCTTATTTTTTTTAAAATAATTTTTTTTAAATTCGAGTTTAATGATTTAAACGTTTAAATTGTTTTAACTCTTACTTCTTACTGTATGTCTAAGAAAAATATGTGTTACAGTTACACAATTCATAAATATTTATTTTAACTATGTAAAATTCATGAAGAGAAAAATACTGCATAGAAACTCATAATTATAGTGAGCACTCATTTCTATGATTCTGCTGAGAAGCCCTTTAGCTGGCATGTATCTTTAAATCTGGTTGATAGTTTGTAGTTGTGGTGCAAAATTCTGTCAGAATAACTCAATAAGGTCCTTTTGAATTAGCAATATTCCAAGTGATGGCATAACTTGAAATATTTATAGTTGATGTGACACCTTCATCACTAGGTCTGGTAGTGTCTGTTGCTGACACATTCCAACTTTAACCCAGCTAGCTTGCTTTTTCTCAATTCAGATCACCCCAAAAATATTTTTGGTCAAAATGTTTACAAAATTTTCTTTTATTTTGGTAAATATATACTTCAAAATGCAAAAGTTTTAATTTCATAAATTGTTCACAAGCTGCAATGTGAACACAAAATAGCCACATGTGAGCCCTGGTTTGGCCACCCTTGCTCTAAATGTTAAATGTAGCTTATCTCACCATCATAAATATAAGTTACTATTTTTATGTGAAGGGCTGTGAGCCAGGCTGCTTGCTGGGGAACTGCACCAAATAATGATTTTTAATATATAAAATAAATTATTAAAATTGAAATTTTTATTATATTAATAATAGATTTTAAATAGTAATAGTCTATAATAAAGTAGAAGTACTTATTGTTCTAGTAAAATTTTGTCAATTTAAGTAAGAGTAGAGCATTTGGCAATGCTCCGAATCCCGGTGACGGTCCCAAATAATTTTGTGTGTTTTTATCACATAAATATTCTCAGTTGCTTATGGGGATGTCTTGGTTATAAACACTTCTGTCATTATTGACAATAATTAGTTAACATATTTCAGGTATTTTGATATTTTAAAAAGTATGCCAGGTAGACGAGCCGCTCTAATAAACATTACCTATGTTGTTTTAGTTTTACAATAAGCGCAACTAGCCAAAATAGTCACCAACAGAACGTTTTTCGGCAGCTATTTTCAAATGTTATATATTATATGACAATTACAGTATTATTTAGTATTTGATGACTGGTTATCACACAATAAATAACATAATTCTGTGTTCAATCAATAAATAAAATACTTTGACTTTGATGTACTATACTTCCTCTCATTAGTGTAAAATATTTGGGACCGGGATTCGGAGGATTGCCAAGCATTTTTTAATTTTATTTTTAGGTCTGAATTTCTAAATTCCAATAATAAAAATATATTTTTATAAAAATAAATAAATAGCCTAAGTTCTAAGCCTTATACAAAAAAACTATTATAAAGTTAAAGTAAAGCATATGACAAGTAAAATAAGTTTAAATGAGTATAATAATTATAAAGTAATGAAGTGAAAATAATTAATAATAACTTAATAAATATCTTTATAATTTAAATATGATAAGTCATTATCATTAACTTCTAATTATACTTATACATTTCACATTTCGGAACATGAATTAGTTAGTACTAGTAGTGACTACTAGTACTATACTAGTATTACTAATATTTTATTTGTAATAATTAATTAGTCATTGGACTCATTGGACGTGTCTTTTCTTGTCAAATTAGTATAGCCTAGGCCTAATAAATTATGCCTATTTTACAGTATTAGCTGAGACTGAGACAAAATTAGCTCAATTAGTTGGAGGTACTTTGACAGAAAATTTAAATGTTGTCCAATAGGCTCAAATTATATATCATTTTAAAGGGCTTGCCAAGACCTTTTCAAAACCACTTGAATTGTCTTTCTATCTTTTATAGAAGTGGAGTTATGAATTTTTTTGTCGATTTTTTTTGCCCCTTATATAACCTATATAATTAACTTTGAAAACTTGTGACCGGATTTTCACATTCTCTCACACTGAGACACTTAACTTTTTTGTTTGCAAAGATAACTGCACCAAACTCTCAGGAAACATTCTTAATGCAATATACAACACAATTAGCAACAAAGGTTCCAGATAGCTGCACACCATTTTATTTTATAAATTTTTATATACCACAAGGGTACAAAAAATACTTCAAAAAAAATATTTAAAAAATTATTATAAAGGCAATTTAAGAATCACCGTAACAAATATAATTATAATAATGCTTATATCAATCATTCCAATGGCAGCTTGAAAGAAAACCTGCAAAAAAAAGAGTAAAATAATTATTAACAATTTTTTAAAACAAAAATCAAAGATTTTTACAATGAAAAATAAAGGCATATTTTTACAATATAAACACAAAACATAATATTAATTAACTATTATTTATTCTTTGCATTGATTCACATCTTAAATGAGAAAGAAGATGGAAAGCTAATGAAAATAAAAAAATAATAATTAATTCATAATTTACTCTGACATTTAGCCATACCTAACGTTTAAAAATAGGCCTTCAGTGCTGACTTCTTGCGTCTACTCTATCTAAGCAACCCTCACTGTCTTCCTCTGGATGGTCTGAGTCCTTGTACACATCAGCTATCTCTAAAGTCTGTTGAATAATCTGTGGTATTTGTGGACGAATAATTTCATTATGTATTAATGAAGCAGGCCCGGGCCTAAGTGCATTGGAGGTCCTAGGCAGAGTGAATTCGGTGGCCCTAAATAGCCTAAATGTAATAGAAAAATAAATATGAAAAGATTCTTCTGTGAGGCCCCCACTAATGATGAGACTAATCGGAGGTCCAAGGCGGCTGCCTAGTTTGCCTATGCCTAAAGCCAGCCTTGGCTAGAGAAATGTCAGAAGAGCTGAATGGCTCCATCATTTTCTTCCTTTGGACTGGTGTCCTTGCAGTTGCAGGCTGAAACTGAAAGAAAAAAAATACTTTTAGTTATATTTATAATTTAATATAATTTAAAAATATTTTTCCATTATAATTTTTATATTGATAACATTAACATTGTTCATTGCAATATAATTTAAGATAAATAAGTTAAATACAATAAGTTGAGGTAAGTAACAAATTTTATTTTTATTTAATTAATGACATTATTATTGTTTAT
>MUZC01000146.1:20077-39660 GCA_002072015.1 Radix auricularia
AACCCCCCCCCCCCCACTACTTTGACTGGATTTCGTTACATTATCCAGGGATAGCATATTCCCGGGATAGCCTTTCCCGGGATAGCCTGTTCCCGGGACAGCCTGTTCCCGGGCGTTATCCTTTACCACCACAAGAACCTTATATCTGAACCAATTTATGAGGCCCAGTTATATCCTACGGATATATCCTACAGCCGTTAAATTTGAACCAATTTATGAACCCTAGATTGTCGAAGTGTTCACCTAATTTGCCATTGAATTTTACTTTTTAAAAATATATTAAGTCGTTCCTTTTAACTCATTTTTTTCCACATTTTTTTACGGATTATTTTTTTAATAAAAATATTACCCATAACTTTCAAAATGCTTTCCAAAATGGCGGAATAGCATTGATACCATGGCTGAGTAGATAAAATACTTAGTCTAAGTCTAAATAAATAGGTTAGAAGTTGTTAATAAAATCGATTCATCACTGACTGAACAATTATACCATGTGTAAACTTCCAACAAAAGTACATGTATGTATGGCTATAATAAACAAGTAAATAATTTTAAGATTATAATTTATGATAATTTTAAGGCCGGTTGATCTCGTCTCGAAGTTCGAGTCATCCAGCATGAATATTAGTCGTCTCGAAGTTTATAAAATGATGTTTAAAAAATTGAAGAGTTACAAGTATTAACTACGCCTTTCCTTGAACCTCCGATTCTATATGATATATGTGCATTCAAACAATCTCTCAAATCTATCACTAAACCTAACCCAAAACCCTAAAAACTATCACTAAACCTAACCCAAACCCTAAAAGCTATCACTAAACCTAACCCAAACCCTAAAAACTATCACTAAACCTAACCCAAACCCTAAAAACTATCACTAAACCTAACCCAAACCCTATGACTATCACTTAACGTAACCCTAAAGTCTATCCCTAAGCCTAACATCAAAACAAACCATTTTTTTAAAAAAAATCTTATTCATTATCAATTCATGTTGTATTGTTTTTAAAAAAAAATTAGGCATCAGTCATGAATCGAACCACGGACCTGCGATGTAGCGTACTATCTAACTATCAATGGGACGTGGTGGTCGAGAGGTAGCGCTCTCGACTGTCATACCGATGGTCACGAGTTCGAATCCACACGAAGGTGAGGATTTGTTCTCGGGGCCAGAGGAGTCCCCGAGTCACCCAGCTCCGAATGGGTACCTAACTAGACAATAGTTAGGCGGCTGGGGTAATGCGTGGAACCCCTATAGCCGTGGCCTGTGACTGCTACATCACTTGCCAACAGATCATCTCTCATGGTCTGTGGACGCAATTATCTTCTTCATAGAAGGAGCGTCTGTATATCTAAGATAACTAATACGACCACACAGCCACAAACACCAATGAATTTTTTAACATATAAAAAAAATGTTACCAAGACTAGCAAAAACCGGAAATGGACGAGCGCGTATGCAGCCGCATATTGAGTCGTCCTGACGAGGCGATCCGACTTCGAGACGAGCAGCCACTTCGTAATTTTAATTATTAATAAAATACGTCGTTCTAAAGTTGAGATAAATCCAATCTTGCTCTACCTTTAAGTCAAAGCTATAAAGCTATGTCTGTACACTCTCTATCTTTTCCTCTCTTTCTTCAATCTCCCTCTATCTCTCTCTCTCTCTCTTTCTCTTTCTCTCTCTCTCTGTCTCTCTTTCTCTCTTTCTCCCCCCCCCCACCCCCTTAACAGTTGGTAACAAATTACAAGATATAAATGAAATGAATTATAAATATTTATAAAGCAACTGTTTATACATTGTTAAAAACCTCTCCATGTCGAACCTGAACTTAGTGTATCAACTTATATGACATGTCTCAATTTAATGGCAGAACTGATACGACATGTCTCAATTTAATGGCAGAACTGATACGGCATGTCTCAATTTAATCGCAGACCTGATACGACATGTCTCAATTTAATGGCATAGCTGATACGACATGTCTCAATTTAATCGCAGACCTGATACGACATGTCTCAATTTAATGGCATAGCTGATACGACATGTCTCAATTTAATGGCAGACCTGATACGACATGTCTCAATTTAATGGCAGACCTGATACGACATGTCTCAATTTAATGGCAGACCTGATACGGCATGTCTCAATTTAATGGCAGACCTGATACGACATGTCTCAATTTAATGGCAGACCTGATACGACATGTCTCAATTTAATGGCAGTTCTGTCAATAAGTTTTCTGTCGAGCTGCTTTCATATTTCTGTGTTGTAAGCTTTTACCTCATTGCTAGCCCATCTTAGAACAAGAAGAATAGACTGGAACAATCGCCGGCTATATATTTGTCTGCGCTGTTGTGTCTGCGCTGTTGTGTCTGCGCTGTTGTGTCTGAGCTGTTGTGTTGGCACTATTCTGTTGGCACCATTCTTTTAGCACTATTGTGTTGGTACTGTTGTGTTGGCACTATTCTGTTGGTACTTTTGTGTTGGTACTATTGTGTTGGTACTATTGTGTTGGTACTATTGTGTTGGTACTATTGTGTTGGTACTATTCTGTTGGCACTTTTGTGTTGGTACTATTGTGTTGGTACTATTGTGTTGGTACTATTGTGTTGGTACTGTTGTGTTGGTACTATTGTGTTGGCACTATTCTGTTGGTACTGTTGTGTTGGTACTATTGTGTTGGTACTGATGTGTTGGCACTATTCTGTTGGTACTGTTGTGTTGGTACTATTGTGTTGGTACTATTGTGTTGGCACTATTGTGTTGGTACTATTGTGTTGGTACAATTGTGTTGGTACTATTGTGTTGGCACTATTCTGTTGGCACTATTCTGTTGGCACTATTCTTTTAGCACTATTCTGTTGGCACTATTCTGTTGGCACTATTCTGTTGGTACTATTGTGTTGGTACTATTGTGTTGGTACTATTGTGTTGGTACTATTGTGTTGGTACTATTGTGTTGGTACTATTGTGTTGGCACTTTTGTGTTGGTAATATTATGTTGGTACTATTATGTGGGTACTATTGTGTTGCCACTATTCTGTTGGTACTATTGTGTTGGCACTATTGTGTTGGTACTATTGTGTTGGTACTATTGTGTTGGTACTATTGTGTTGGTACTATTGTGTTGGTACTATTGTGTTGGTACTATTGTGTTGGCACTATTCTTTTAGCACCATTCTGTTTTCACTATTCTTTTGGCACTATTCTGTTGGTACTATTGTGTTGGTACTATTGTGTTGGTACTATTGTGTTGGTACTATTGTGTTGGTACTATTCTGTTGGTACTAATGTGTTGGTACTATTGTGTTGGTACTATTCTGTTGGCACTTTTGTGTTGGTACTATTTGTGTTGGTACTATTCTGTTTTTACTATTGTGTTGGTACTATTGTCTTGGTACTATTCTGTTGGTACTATTGTGTTGGTAATATTGTGTTGGTACTGTTGTGTTGGTACTATTGTGTTGGTACTATTGTGTTGGTACTGTTGTGTTGGTACTATTGTGTTGGTACTGTTGTGTTGGTACTATTGTGTTAGTACTTTTGTGTTGGTACTTTTGTGTTGGCACTATTGTGTTGGTACTATTGTGTTGGTACTATTTTGTTAGTACTGTTGTGTTGGTACTATTGTGTTGGTACTATTGTGTTTGTACTATTGTGTTGGTACTATTGTGTTGCCACTATTCTGTTGGCACTTTTGTGTTGGTACTATTGTGTTGGTACTATTGTGTTGGCATTTTTGTGTTGGTACTATTGTGTTGGTACTATTGTGTTGGCACTATTGTGTTGGCACTAATGTGTTGGTACTATTGTGTTGGTACTATTGTGTTGGTACTATTGTGTTGGTACTATTGTGTTAGTACTATTGTGGTGGTACTATTGTGTTGGCACTATTGTGTTGGTACTATTGTGTTGGTACTATTGCGTTGGTACTGTTATCTAGGCACTATTCTGTTGGCACTATTGTGTTGGTACTATTGTGTTGGTACTGTTGTGTTGGTACTATTGTGTTGGTACTATTGTGTTTTTACTATTGTGTTGGTACTATTGTGTTGGTACTATTGTGTTGGTACTATTGTGTTGGTACTGTTGTGTTGGTACTATTGTGTTGGTACTATTGTGTTGGTACTATTATGTTGGTACTCTTGTGTTGGTACTGTTATCTAGGCACTATTCTGTTGGCACTATTCTCTTGGCACTATTCTGTTGGTACTATTGTGTTGGTACTATTGTGTTGGTACTACTGTGTTGGCACTATTGTGTTAGTACTATTGTGGTGGTACTATTGTGTTGGCACTATTGTGTTGGTACTATTGTGTTGGTACTATTGTGTTGGTACTGTTGTGTTGGTACTATTGTGTTGGTACTATTGTGTTGGTACTATTATGTTGGTACTATTGTGTTGGTACTGTTGTGTTGGTACTATTGTGTTGGCACTATTGTGTTGGTACTATTGTGTTGGTACTATTGTGTTGGTACTATTGTGTTGGTACTATTGTGTTGGTACTATTGTGTTGGTACTATTGTGTTGGTACTATTGTGTTGGTACTATTCTGTTGGCACTTTTCTGTTGGTAATATTCTGTTGGTACTATTCTGTTGGTACTATTGTGTTGGCACTTTTCTGTTGGTACTATTCTGTTGGTACTATTCTGTTGGGACTATTCTGTTGGTACTATTGTGTTGGCACTGTTATCTAGGCACTATTCTTTTGGCACTGTTATCTAGGCACTATTGTGATGGCACTATTATGTTGGCACTATTCTGTTGGCACTGTTATCTAGGCACTGTTATCTAGGCACAATTGTGTTGGCACTATTCTGTTGGCACTATTCTGTTGGCACTGTTATCTAGGCACTATTGTGTTGGCACTATTGTGTTGGCACTATTGTGTTGGTACTATTGTGTTGGCACTATTCTGTTGGCACTATTGTGTTAGTACTATTGTGTTGGCTCTATTGTGTTGGTACTATTGTGTTGGCACTATTCTGTTGCCACTATTCTGTTGGCACTGTTATCTAGGCACTATTGCGTTGGCACTATTGTGTTCGCACTGCTATCTAGACACTATTGTGTTGGCACTATTCAATTGGCACTATTGTGTTGTCACTATTCTGTTGCAACTATTCTGTTGGCACTGTTATCTAGGCACTATTCTGCTGGCACTATTGTGTTGGCACTGTTGTGTTGGCACTATTCTGTTGGCACTGTTATCTAGGCACTATTCTGTTGGCACTGTTATCTAGGAACTATTCTGTTGGCTTTATTGTTTTGGCACTCTTGTGTTGGCACTATTGTGTTGGCACTGTTGTGTTGGCACTATTCTGTTGGCACTATTCTGTTTGCACTGTTATCTAGGAACTATTCTGTTGGCACTATTCTGTTGGCACTATTCTGTTGGCACTGCTATCTAGGCACTATTCTGTTGGCACTATTGTGTTGGCACTATTGTGTTGGCACTATTCTGTTGGCACTGCTATCTAGGCACTATTCTGTTGTCACTATTGTGTTGGCACTATTGTGTTGGCACTATTCTGTTGGCACTGCTATCTAGGCACTATTCTGTTGGCACTATTGTGTTGGCACTATTGTGTTGGCACTATTCTGTTGGCACTGCTATCTAGGCACTATTCTGTTGTCACTATTCTGTTGTCACTATTGTGTTGGCACTATTGTGTTGGCACTATTATGTTGGCACTATTGTGTAGGCACTATATAAATGTTTCAAAATATCTTCACATAACTACAGAAGCACAACTCTAGGTTTTCCGTGACCTTGGCTAATTCATTTTTTCCAAGTAACAATTTTTTTTAAAATCCAAAAGTTAGGAAAATAAGAACTTTGAAAAAAATGAAAGATTAATCCGCGGCGCTCTTTCCTACTGACCCCAGGCAAAGTCGTTGTTACGCCTCTGAGGCCAAGTCGTTGTTACGCCTCTGAGGCCAAGTCGTTGTTACGCCTCTGAGTTCAAGTCGTTACGCCTCTGAGGCCAAGTCGTTGTTACGCCTCTGAGGCCAAGTCGTTGTTACGCCTCTGAGGCCAAGTCGTTGCTACGCCTCTGCATCTGCACACACTACTGCACATAGAGACATTTGACTTGACATACTTACCACAATAAAGGTAATCTAATTATTTACAACACTGCATACAGAGACATTTGAAATAATTTAAATGCATGTACTTCCAACAAATATGTATCTATGTAATTTATCTACATCACTGCCTACACAGATATTTGACTGCATGTACTTTCCATACCTAACACTCTGGTTGCTTAAACCAAATTCAATCTTCTAAATATTTAAACTTGTGTACCAAATTGTATGAGCAATTTTAACATTGAACGTAAAATCTCATTTTTCAAACAGAGAAATGAAGTGGTTTGATTGGATCAACAGAGAAATGAAGTGGTTTGACTGGATGCTCCTCATCATTCTGTCCTCACTCGTCCTGTTGGAGATGGCGCAAGTCCTGTCAGTACCCATCAACATCGGCTGCGGCAACTACAGGAAGTACTGCACCGACTACACCACTGACAAGACGTGCAACTTCATCGCAAAAAACTGTGCGCAAACTAACAACCAGAACAATTAAATAAAGAAACAAAAACACAAAACCCAGTTTTTTTTGTCTATGTAACATTTTTTTACAGAATAAATATTTGTTATAAATGACCATCACATCAACGGAACATTTCTACAGCCTTTTAACATTTTGACGCCAACATGTAAAAATTTGTATTCGTAATCACAGCATGTTATTAATGATGTTGAACTTTTATTAAAAAAAATAGAACATGTAGAAATGAAAATTCGTTAGTGTAAATAAGTAGCATTTGCTTTGCCTTCGAAAAATAGAGAAATTCTATAGACCCAATTGTACACAAATTGGTTTCATTCCAACTAAAAGTAAATGGGTTCTAATCCTACTTAGTTATTTAGTTAGTTATTTCCTCTCGGGCCGAAGACGGCACATAGGGCAGAGGTCATGGATTTCCATTTGTGACAATCCGTTGCTAATTGTATCAAGTCCTGGTTATTTCTTAGACCCATGGTTGAGCTTTCTCTTATGATTGTTCTACGCAGGGTTTCTTTTGGCCTTCCTTGTTTTCTTTTGCCTGCTGGTGTCCACATGAGGGCCTGACTTGGGAGTCTTCTTTCGTCCATTCCGTTCCTACTTGAGGAACTTTAATGATAATTACGCATGAAAATATTGGTTTGTTGTATATTAAAAGAGGGGGAGGGTGGGTATTGAAATTCACACTAATGTTTTGCCTTATTTAATAATAGTTTGACACTTTGATTTCATTCAAAACATAAAAATAAGATTTCAAACGAATTTTCACTGACCATGACTTTAGCCAACTTTCAGTGCCATATCTTTCAATGACCATGACTTTAGCCAACTTTCAGTGCCATATCTTTCAAACGCCGTTACATCTTTTGAAATTAGAGGACATAGGTATTTTTAAAATGTAAGTGTCAATCTAAAATAGTTAATGTGAATTCTTAAAACCAAACAGAATTGTAAGAAAATTTAGCAAATTTGTCATTTTCGAGGAGACAAATTTATTTTGTATTTAAGAAAACTAACGTATGTCAATAACAATTGGAAACTTCATTACTCATAATATTCTAAATGAAAAGTAATTGGAAATATCACGGATTCCTGCACAATTACTTTAATCTACATAATTGTATATAGTGAAAAGATGGATGAATATTGTACTTCCAATACCTAAGACTGTAATTATAATATATGACATATCTTCTCGTTTGAATCAAAGTTTTCATTTACTTGTTAATACAATAGCCACGTTTGGCTAACGAAAACTCTAGGCTCTGTGCTATAGGTTCTAGAACTAAACACTTGGGTCTGGGGTCTGTGTTATAGGTTCTAGGTCTAGACACTGGGGTCTGGGGTCTAGGTCGTGTGCTATAGGTTCTAGGACTAAACACTTGGGTCTGGGGTCTGTGTTATAGGGTCTAGGAATAGACACTGGGGTCTGGGGTCTAGGTCGTGTGCTATAGGTTCTAGAACTAAACACTTGGGTCTGGGGTCTGTGTTATAGGTTCTAGGACTAAACACTTGGGTCTGGGGTCTGTGTTATAGGTTCTAGGAATAGACACTGGGGTCTGGGGTCTAGGTCGTGTGCTATAGGTTCTAGGAATAGACACTGGGGTCTGGGGTCTAGGTCGTGTGCTATAGGTTCTAGGAATAGACACTGGGGTCTGGGGTCTAGGTCGTGTGCTATAGGTTCTAGGAATAGACACTGGGGTCTGGGNCTGGGGTCTAGGCTCTGTGCTATAGGGTCTAGGACTAGACACTGGGGTCTAGGCTCTGTGCTATAGGGTCTAGGACTAGACACTGGGGTCTAGGCTCTGTGCTATAGGGTCTAGGACTAGACACTGGGATCTAGGCTCTGTGCTATAGGGTCTAGGACTAGACACTGGGGTCTGGGGTCTGGGCTCTGTGCTATAGGGTCTAGGACTAGACACTGGGGTCTGGGGTCTAGGCTCTGTGCTATAGGGTCTAGGACTAGACACTGGGGTCTGGGGTATAGGCTCTGTGCTATAGGGTCAAGGACTAGACACTGGGATCTAGGCTCTGTGCTATAGGGTCAAGGACTAGACACTGGGGTCTGGGGTCTAGGCTCTGTGCTATAGGGTCTAGGACTAGACACTGGGATCTAGGCTCTGTGCTATAGGGTCTAGGACTAGACACTGGGGTCTGGGGTCTTTGCTATAGGGTCAAGGACTAAACACTGGTGTCTGTGCTATAGGGTCTAGGACTAGACACTGGGTCTGGGGTCTAGGCTCTGTACTATAGGGTCAAGGACTAGACACTAGAGTCTGGGGTCTTTGCTATAGGTTCTAGGACTAGACAATGAGGTCTGGGGTCTGTGCTATAGGGTCAAGGACTAGACAAATTTACAATCAGACCGATTTTAGGTGCTGATAATACATTGACTGACAGACTTAGCAGACAATGGTAGAGAACCGTCCAATAGAGCTACTTGCGTCGTTGAGTTAGTAAAAGATAACACATGTGTAGCATGTGAGTGACCGGGTAGGTTAGAGAGGGGAATATGGCTGTTTCGTGGATGTATAAATAGACAGAGATCTTGAGGACATAAGTTAAATAAGTATAATTTTAAAGGGGACCGGGTGTAGAAAATGTGGGTCTTGTTACAAAATGTTTGGGGTCCGGGTGACCTCGTATTATTATTACATAGATTCATGAGGGGTTTCTTAAGTGCACGAATATGCCAACATATTTGGCTGTGTCGAGATATAATAAATAGATGAATACAGCGGAGTACAATTAACATAATTGCGAAGTCAGTCTTTAAAATGAAAGTTACCACACAGAACCGCTTCTCAATTCATATTATCTCCATGTATCCAAACATTGGAACAATCTCAGGTTTTAATCTCTTCTTATTTGTGAATCTTCATTGGTAAGACCAAAATGAATTCCATTGTTTCAGTTCACAAGGCTGAATTTTTGGAATATTTAGAAACTGCAATGATACGAGAGAGAATCCCATTTTTCGGAAATCAAAAAAGAGAAAATAATGGTTGATCCCAATGTTTTAGTGGGAACAGAAAGAATACGTGTGACTGCAGAAAAGAAAATCTGAATAGACTAAGAGAAGTTCGGTAAGATAGGGAAATTTTAAGAGTAGGAGAAGAAATTGTGCCAAAGAACGGACAGTCTGTAGACAGGGTGAGTTTGTACATGAAGTGAATGAAGAAGTTTAATATAAAGTCATTCTGATGGTGCCTATTATTAAATGCTGTATACTTCATTAGAATTATATTTACTTGTGAATTAGCTGTGGACATAAGTGGGGTGAGACTGCAATCAGGCTGGGTAGATCGAATGTCATATAATATATATGTTGACGTAGGTCTGACGCCACACGACAATTTGTCCTGGTCGCCTTGCTGGTCATTTCAAACTTAACTTGTTTCTCAAAATGTAATACAACACCTAGTCTAACTGTAAAGCAATTTAAAAAGTTGATTGACTTTTAAAACATGTTTCCAGAGGTAATAATATACCAAAAACAAATTCTATTGAAAAGTTGTGCTTAAATAAGAAATATGAGTGTTATTTTATGTTTTTGTTGTTGTTGTTGTTGTTTTGTTTGTTTGTTGTTGTTGTTGTTGTTTTTTGTTTTTTGTTGTTGTTTTTTTTTGGTTTTTTTTTTTTTTTTTTTGTTTTGTTGTTGTTGTTTTTTTGGGTAGGCCGGGATTTTGAATTGAAGAACGACAAATAAAACAACTTTACATTTGACCTGCATAATAGAATTTGAACTAAGATATCAAATAGTAAAATTTAACACGGGCTGGTATTCTGCCACACACAGTTATTGAGTATATTTAACCCCCTCTTCTAACACTCCCTTAATTAACTCCCATGGTTTTGCGATTTAATTTCAAAAAATAGATTTTAAGGAAAAGTTTGATATGTTGGTATTCATTCCATTCTTTTACATATCAAAAACTGACTGATCAGATTCTTTTACACACGGTGACTTGCGCGCTGTCAAAATAAACGGGAAAGTCCGATACTCATGACGATGACTATTAGGGATAATACTGCATGTCTGCTGCCGCCTGAATAAGTGTGGAGGGAAAAAATAAAAGCATAATCAAATCATTGCAAACCAATTATTTCAGTTTAAAGTAGACGAAAGTTAAATTTGTTATCTTTTCTCTGGTTGTTAATGGTTACCATACGTACTGACAATGACTAAAAAGATATATTTTTTCTTTTTTTAAACAAAAAAGATATTAGTTCTGCCCCTGCGTTTACCTGCCATTTTGTTTATCATTTCACCTGAAATTTATGACCAATAAAAATCGAGGTATCTATAATGTCTTTTGATTTAAAATTTATTGCTGGTCTAAGAAAATTATTTCGAGGTCAGTCCCAGGTTACCAACTTAACTAAGTTACATTAGGACTTCTTATCTTCTTATATATTACAGACGCTACTTCTGTACAGGAGATTATTGCGTCCTATGTATATTTTTTTGGGTTTGTGTTTAGTCATATATTCTTATTAGAGTTTTAAATGATGATAAAGTGTTGGCTTTCCTGGTTTCTTCAGGCAACCCATTCCACGCCCGAATACCGGACGGGAAGAAAGAAAACTTATAGGTGTTTGTTCTTGCATACGGAATTTACAAAATATGCTTTTATCCTTATGTCTATCTGAGGGTTGTATTAAATTATCTTTGTGTTGTATTTCTAAATTAGAATTAATTGCCTTATGTATAATTACTAATTTACTCTTGGTTCTTCTATCGTCTAGTGTTTCAAGGTTTAATGATTTAACTAATGGAGTTACTCTTGTGAGATTTGAATATTCTCCAGTAATGAATCTGGCAGCTCTTTTTGAATTTGTTCTAGTTTATCAATATTTTCTTTGGTGGGTGGGGCCCATACAGAAGATGCATATTCTAGTATACGTCTCACCAGGGTGATGAAGCATTTTAGTTTTTATATCTTTATTACATTTGTAAAAGTTTCTTTTTATAAAGCCTAAGGTTTTGTTTGATTTTTTAATAACTTCATTGACATGGGGATTCCAAGATAGTTTCTCTTTCTTCGGTGAAAAGTTACACAAGATTTTTCGATTGAAAATTCAGTGAAAAAGTACGAAAGTTAAGCTTACCCCCCCCCCCTTCAAAACAAAAGGGGGGGGGGCGCACCTTTAAAAAAAGGTCAAATTATTTTTTTTCAATATTACTTTCAAATATTTAAGATCAATTTGATTTTAGGAGGCAATTTTTTAATTATTTTTTAAAATTATTTTTTTAAAAATAAAAATGTGTGCTTTATAGTCCGTAAAATTCGGTTATAACAAAAACATTAATAACAAAAATATCTCAATACCGATAATGTTTGATTATTGAAATGTTCGGACGACTAGAGTGGTCCTCGTCGACTTGACGGACGAACAAAAACAACAACATTGAAATGTTCTTACTTTTACACTCGTCTCCTTTCAACAGGTAATTGGTGGCACACGGGCAGCGGTGGGTGGTGGTGTTACATCGGCCAGTGTAGGCGGCAGACGTGGGGCAGTCAGTGTCCAGTGAACACACTCGACCTGGGAGGGACGTGGAGGCTGTTGTAGCAGGAAAGGGACATCATTCAGTTCTTCCAATTTGATATAATGTGTTGATGAGATGACCAAATGACCTCATGACCAAATGACCACATAACCAAATGACCAGATGACCATATATTTTTCTTTATATTGATATATCTTACCTGTTCAAGACTCTACTTCTATAAAGACTATAAAAAAAAATTATCGATGGTTTATGACTAATTTAATTAGAGTTTTAAATGTTTATTTTGTTGTTGTTTTTTTTATTATTATTATTTATTTTTTGGTGTTCCTGATTTCCTAAGTAAGCACAATCTACTTCCGAATTCAAGACGTGAAGTGAGGGCATTTGTTTGTTTTTCTTCTGGTATTGGGAATGGGCAAAGTGTTTTTATCTTTTTGTATATCTGAGGTTGTTATCTTTGTGTCTATGTGAGGTTGTTATCTCTGTGTCTATGTGAGGTTGTTATCTTTGTGTCTATCTGAGGTTGTTATCTTTGTGTCTATCTGAGGCTGTTATCTTTGTGTCTATCTGAGGTTGTTATCTTTGTGTCTATCTGAGGTTGTTATCTTTGTGTCTATGTGAGGTTGTTATCTCTGTGTCTATGTGAGGTTGTTATCTTTGTGTCTATCTGAGGTTGTTATCTTTGTGTCTATCTGAGGTTGTTATCTCTGTGTCTATCTGAGGCTGTTATCTTTGTGTCTATCTGAGGTTGTTATCTCTGTGTCTATCTGAGGTTGTTATCTCTGTGTCTATCTGAGGTTGTTATCTTTGTGTCTATGTGAGGTTGTTATCTTTGTGTCTATGTGAGGTTGTTATCTTTGTGTCTATCTGAGGTTGTTATCTCTGTGTCTATCTGAGGTTGTTATCTCTGTGTCTATCTGAGGTTGTTATCTCTGTGTCTATGTGAGGTTGTTATCTTTGTGTCTATCTGAGGTTGTTATCTCTGTGTCTATCTGAGGTTGTTATCTTTGTGTCTATCTGAGGTTGTTATCTTTGTGTCTATGTGAGGTTGTTATCTCTGTGTCTATCTGAGGTTGTTATCTTTGTGTCTATCTGAGGTTGTTATCTCTGTGTCTATGTGAGGTTGTTATCTCTGTGTCTATGTGAGGTTGTTATCTTTGTGTCTATCTGAGGTTGTTATCTTTGTGTCTATCTATGGACTATTTAAGCTAATCTATATATTGTATTTCCTATTTAATATGAATCGCCTTATGTAGTTACGAGTTGATTCAAACTTTGAACTGCGGAGTATAACAGGAAGAAAATGGATCGCTTTGTTTAAATGTAAAGTAATCATTGAATCAATGTTGGTACTACTGTAATATAATCATTGAATCAATAATGATACGACTGTAATATAATCATTGAATCAATAATGATACGACTGTAATATAATCATTGAATCAATGTTGGTACACTGTAATATAATCATTGAATCAATGTTGTTACTATTGTAATATAATCATTGAATCAATGTTGGTACACTGTAATATAATCATTGAATCAATAATGGTACTATTGTAATATAATCATTGAATCAATGTTGGTACTATTGTAATATAATCATTGAATCAATGTTGGTACACTGTAATATAATCATTGAATCAATGTTGTTACTATTGTAATATAATCATTGAATCAATGTTGGTACACTGTAATATAATCATTGAATCAATAATGATACGACTGTAATATAATCATTGAATCAATGTTGTTACACTGTAATATAATCATTGAATCAATGTTGGTACACTGTAATATAATCATTGAATCAATTTTGGTACTATTTTAATATAATCATTGAATCAATGTTGGCACTATTGTAATATAATCATTGAATCAATGTTGTTACTACTTTAAAATAATCATTGAATCAATGTTGGTACTATTGTAATGAAGCAATGACAATGTTGATCTACATGAAATCATTGTAAATTCCTTCATTTTTTTAAAATGTATTATTTAATTAACGAGATATAAACTTTAACGTTTTTTGTTGTTGTTTTTTTTCGATTCGGGAAATAATGGATTTACGTTTTATTCATCAAACAGAAATTTAAAAATATTTCGAGAAATTAAAGCATGCTAAAAATTCATGAACAAATGGGGCGAAAATCTTAGCAAAAATTAACCATAGAATAAATGAAATTAAACAAGAATTTTATAATCTTCAATGAACACAGACGAAATAAGAACGCAACCTTACCAGAAACACTAGTGGCGGTGGTTAGAAGTGTCGACGTCGTTGTTGTGGCTGGTGTGGTCGAGGTGGTGGTAGTGGTAGTTGTGGTTGAAGGAATTTCTAAGATTTTTTAAATAATATCAGCTTCAAAATATGTCATAAATTATTTATTATAATAATAGATTTAACTTCTTCCTTTTTCGTGAGGAAAATTTGATGGAACCATTAAAAGTCTAAGATTAATAAACTAAAACATAAAACACACAAAGATACAAACACACACACACACACAGGCACACGCATACACACACACAGGCACACGCATACACAAACACAGGCACACACACACAGGCACACGCACAGGCACACGCATATACACACACACAGGCACACGCATACACACACACACACACACACACAGGCACAGTCATACACACACGCGCGCGCGCATACACACACAAACACACACATTGTATGTTTAGAATAGCAGTTTTGAAAAAACAATAGAAATGAAGTATTTAAAAATCTACACACACACACATACACCGACAAACACACACATAAACCGACAAACACACACATACACCGACAAACACAAATATACACCGACAAACACACACATACTCCGACAAACACACATATAAACCGACAAACACACACATACACCGACAAACACACATATACACCGACAAACACATACATACACCGACAAACACACATATACACCGACAAACACACACATACACCGACAAACACACATAAACACCGACAAACACACATATACACCGACAAACACACATATACACCGACAAACACACACATACACCGACAAACACACAAAAATACACCGACAAACACACATATACACCGACACACACACACATACACCGACAAACACACACATACACTGACAAACACACACATACACCGACAAACACACACATGCATCGACAAACACACACATACACCGACAAACACACACATACACCAACAAACACATACATACACCGACAAACACACATATACACCGACAAACACATACATACACCGACAAACACACACATATACACAGACAAACACACACATACACCGACAAACACACACATACACCGACAAACACACACATACACCGACAAACACACACATATACACCGACAAACACACACATACACCGACAAACACACACATATACACCGACAAACACACATATACGCCGACAAACACACACATACACCGACAAACACACACATACACCGACAAACACACACATACACCGAGAAACACACACATACACCGACAAACACATATATACACCGACAAACACATACATACACCGACAAACACACACACATACACCGACAAACACACACATACACCGACAAACACACACATATACCGACAAACACACACATACACCGACAAACACACACATACACCGACAAACACACACATACACCGACAAACACACACATACACCGACAAACACACACATACACTGACAAACACACACATACACCGACAAACACGTATATAAACCGACAAACACACATATACACCGACAAACACACATATACACCGACAAACACACATATACACCGACAAACACATACATACACAAACAAACACACATATACACCGACAAACACACATATACACCGACAAACACATACATACACCGACAAACACACATATACACCGACAAACACACATATACACCGACAAACACACATATACACTGACAAACACATACATATACCGACAAACACACACATACACCGACATACACACATATACACCGACAAACACACACATACACCGACAAACACATACATACACCGACAAACACACATACACCGACAAACACACACATACACCTACAAACACACAAAGATACAGACACACAAACAGGCATATTGCAACTATTTACCTTCACATATATTGCCAACAGGTTTATAATTTCTGGAGCAAGTGCATCTGTTTGTAGTTGAATCACAAGCCCCAGTGAAGGCAGGTGACACGGGGCAGTCTGTGTTGGTGGTACAAAGGAGTCCGGGGGCTAAGTGTAGAGGATATAAGACTCACAATTAAATTGTTGGTGTTGGTGGTACAAAGGAGTCCGGGGGCTAAGTGTGGAGGATATAAGACTCACAATTAAATTGTTGACTGTCATAACATGAAGGCAAAGTCTGAAATAAGTGGCCCTCAGATTACGTTATCAATTCCACAAGGTCTTAATGTTGGCCGTAAACAAGTGAAGCGCTTTGATTGATTGATTTCTTTATTTTTTGTAAAGCATTGGCTAAGCGAAACAAAGAAAGATGACCTAAATTTTTGACGTTTTCAAGGTAACTGAAGACTTTTTTTTAATTTAATAATCAGGGGAGTTCAGTGATTGATGGGTGAAATTTAACAAGGGGATATAAGTGATTGATAAAATAGAAATTTAACAAGGGGATATAAGTGATTGATAAAATAGAAATTTAACAAGGGGATATAAGTGATTGATAAAATAGAAATTTAATAAAAAGGATATCATTGATTGTTAAAAGGGAAATTTAATAACTTTATGAAAGCAAAATTAGGTATTTAGTTAAATGGTAGAGTCTAACACAAAACTCGAAAGTACATTATAACGTCATTGTGACGTACAATGAGTGCTGTGGCGCAGCTAGGGTGGTGGAGGGGGCGGTCCGCCCCGGGCGGCACTCATTCAAAGGGCGGCATTTGTGGGCATATGAAAATTAAAGCCATTTCCGAAAACTGCCCTTGTGATTGATAAAATAAAAATTTAACAAGGGGATATAAGTGATTGACAAAATAGAAATTTAACAAGGGGATTTAAGTGATTGATAAAATAGAAATTTAACAAGGGGATATAAGTGATTGATAAAATAGAAATTTAATAAAAAGGATATCATTGATTGTTAAAAGGGAAATTTAATAACTTTATGAAAGCAAAATTAGGTATTTAGTTAAATGGTAGAGTCTAACACAAAACTCGAAAGTACATTATAACGTCATTGTGACGTACAATGAGTGCTGTGGCGCAGCTAGGGTGGTGGAGGGGGTGGTCCGCCCCGGGCGGCACTCATTCAAAGGGCGGCATTTGTGGGCATATGAAAATTAAAGCCATTTCCGAAAACTGCCCTTTTTCTTTTGAAGGGGAAAATTAATGGTGAAACCAAAAGAATCCTAATTTGAGTTTTAATTAACGGATTCCTGCAACATTTGTTTTTATTACATAGTGTTTGTTGTATTTAACGCAAAACCGTCCAAAAATTTTTAATCGCTCAAAAAGATAACGATTTGTTTGGAAAATCAAGTAGTATACGTCACAGATGGCGCTTTTGTAAGAAAACTGCACAAAAACAACAAGTACCTACATGACATGGTGGTCAAAATTTTGTGTTTAACTTGCAAGTAATAAATTATTTTAAGGTAACTGAACAATTAAATTTTCTTGTTTTTGTTGTTTGTTTTTTTTTAAAATTAAAGAAGCACATATAGATTGTGTTTTTCATTAAAATACATTTATTTGTTAACAATAAACGGTTATTCATTTGTCCGTTAATAAACACCACAATAACATATATAATTCCGTAAATGAAATACTTAAAAATGTCATAAGTGAAGCCATCATTAAGGGACACAAGTCACTCACTAAGGAAGGAAAAGATCCTTTAAAGCTGTATTTAGCTGGATTACCCTTTGATGTGACAGAGGCAGATGTTCGTAAATTATTTCCCCAAGCAAAAGAAATTATCCTACCAATTAGGAAGAAAGACAAGAAATCATTTGGCTATGTTTTATCACATTTAGTTCCCATGAACTTGCCAAGCAGTCTCATGATAAGTCACAAGGCATAAAGTTGAAAGATGGAAACCTAGTTGTCTTATATGCAAAAGTAAATAAAGAACAACCTCAAGCTTTAGAAAAAAGGAAACACATAATAGAAGAAAACCTGATAATGCCCGAAAACGAGAAGGTGGACAATTTGCGCAAGGCACCAAGACCAAGCCCTAAGACTCAAGTGAGATCATTCTTGGGCATGTGCGGGTACTACCAGAAGTTTATACCCAAGTTCAATCTAATAGCCGCACCCTTGTCCAGCCTAACCCGAAAAGACCAGCCGGAGAAAGTCGTATGGTCAACAGAATGTGAGGAAGCTTTCAATCAGCTCAAAAATGCTCTTATTGAAAAGCCCGTCCTCAGATTACCGGATTTAAAGAAGGACTTTATCCTCAGGACGGACGCCAGTAACGTAGGACTCGGCGCTATACTGCTGCAAGCCGAGGAGGGTTCCGGACCCGAACCACGACTATTTCCCATCGCCTACGCCAGTAGAAAACTCAACAGGGCCGAGAAGAATTACGCAACCGTAGAATTGGAATGTTTAGCTTTAGTATGGGACGTGGAGAAATTTCAGCCGTATCTTTACGGTAAACAATTCCTATTGCAAACAGACCATCATCCCTTGTCGTTCTTGTCCTCATCAAAGAAATTAAACGCCAGGCTGATGAGATGGTCACTACTCCTCCAACCCTACACATTTAGGATTGAATACATCCCTGGAAAGGATAATCATGGTCCTGACTACTTGAGTCGACACCCACCCGACTCAGAGTCAGAAGAAACACCTATGTCAAGTATGTAAAGGTGTTAGTCGAGGAAAGTTAGATGTTCAACTTCACGTAGGAATTTCGCATCAATGGAAGCCCTCAATGACTCGTGCAAATAACTACGCTCCTTCTCTAGATGCTTCATCAAGATGAATCCTCTCAAAAAAAGCGCGTATGTGGTGAAATTTATTAGCCCACTGCGATTCGCACGAGAATGACAACCAAACAAGGGAAGTTACTGACGAAACACTTGACGGATCAAAGGTCACTAATTAAATATGCAGCGAACTACATGACCGGTCAAGGTTGCCCGAAAGCGAGGCTATCCACACAATATAAATGTTGGTACACCGGCAAAACTCTTTCTTTTCCGCTCAAGAGATCACAGAGAGCTATATCGAATGAGTGTTCAAGCCTTTGAACTGAATCTATAGACATCCTTGACGTGAGAGAGCCGGCACCATTACCCGTTAGCCAGAATCTATGTAAGTTGACTTCTAACTTAATCCCCTCGTATTTGTAAGCATATTTCACGCCGATATTTAAATATTAATCTTCGTGCAATGTCATATTGAAATTGTAGAGACATGTTGACCCCGTTACGCCATGCGCGGCCGCGTGCGACATTGTATTTCTCCTTTCATA
>MUZC01000146.1:53521-65921 GCA_002072015.1 Radix auricularia
AAAGTGTGTATATCACTAAAGTGTGTATATCACTAAAGAGATTTGATGACTTTTCAAGTCAATGACTTGTACCTGCCAGAATATAGAGATGAAAATGCTGATGTACTGCACATCCGGTATCGTTTGACATGTGAGACTGACAGTCGACTTTGACGAGTAGACAGTTGTCTTGGTTGGTCCTCCTGTGACTGTCACATTGACAATGTCAGCTGTTGACAGTGATATCAGTCATTTAAATCATCAAAATGTGGTGTCCAAAGTCGGATATTGTTAATAGTCTATACAAATGAAGTATACTGGTATAATTAATACTGTATATTAATGGTATCATTTGAACGGTTCAACAAGAGTTTCATTTGAATAGTAACATATTAGTATACTCTTCATGGTAGCAAAATAGTATACGTTGTTAAATTGTAGCATAATATAATAATTTTTAAAAAGCAGAAGATTGTGTATATCTGAATGTGCCACAATTGCGTAATTTGATGTAAAGTAATGGTAGATCTAGATATAGCAAGAATGACAGTAGAAGTAGAATGAGAAAAGAGTGGCGATGTATTGGTGTCGTACTGGTTTCAATATAGACCGATAGCGATTAGTGTTATCTCTATGACAAAACATCAATTTGATTATTAATAATAGTTTTAACTAATAAAATTGAATATTCCTTGCAACCCATTCTCAAAGTTAAAGCAATCTTAACACATACGTGACAGACACTATAAACATAAAAAGTAGGTGAACACCTTGCAATCGCTTCTAACACTTACACACGATCTGCGGCAAAGAGACAGGGTCGCTCTTGGGTGCTGTGTAGTTAACGGATGAGTCGTTTAGTCTGCACGTGACATACGAACCAGCGTTGGTACTGTTGACATTGACAATGGACAAGATGGTCTTGGCAGGAGTCGATGTGTCCTAGGGTGAGACAAAAAAAAAGGGGGGGGGGGGTGTTCATAGGCGATGGTCTTGGATGTTATGTAATAAAGGAACGAGCTGGTATGTGAGATTGTGTACACGTGATATGTGAGATTGTGTACACGTGATGTGTGAGATTGTGTACACGTTATATGTGAGATTGTGTACACGTGATGTGTCAGATTGTGTACACGTGATGTGTGAGATTGTGTACACGTGATGTGTGAGATTGTGTACACGTGATGTGTGAGATTGTGTACACGTGATATGTGAGATTGTGTACACGTGATATGTGAGATTGTGTAGACGTGACATGTCAGATTGTGTACACGTGATGTGTGAGATTGTGTAGACGTGACATGTCAGATTGTGTACACGTTATATGTGAGATTGTGCACACGTGATGTGTCAGATTGTGTACACGTGATGTGTGAGATTGTGTACACGTGATGTGTGAGATTGTGTACACGTGATGTGTGAGATTGTTACACGTGATGTGTGAGATTGTGTACACGTGATGTGTGAGATTGTGTACACGTGATATGTGAGATTGTGTACACGTGATGTGTGAGATTGTGTACAAGTGATGTGTGAGATTGTGTACACGTGATGTGTGAGATTGTGTACACGTGATATGTGAGATTGTGTAGACGTGACATGTCAGATTGTGTACACGTGATATGTGAGATTGTGTAGACGGGACATGTCAGATTGTGTACACGTGACGTGTGAGATTGTGTACACGTGATGTGTGAGATTGTGTACACGTGATGTGTGAGATTGTGTACACGTGATATGTGAGATTGTGTAGACGTGACATGTGAGATTGTGTACACGTGATATGTGAGATTGTGTAGACGGGACATGTCAGATTGTGTAGACGGGACATGTCAGATTGTGTACACGTGATGTGTGAGATTGTGTACACGTGATGTGTGAGATTGTGTACACGTGATATGTGAGATTGTGTACACGTGATGTGTGAAATTGTGTACACGTGATATGTGAGATTGTGTACACGTGATATGTGAGATTGTGTACACGTGATATGTGAGATTGTGTACACGTGATGTTTGAGATTGTGTACATGAATGAGCCCACCAGAAGTTATCCCCCTAGAGAGTAGGCTTGTTTAGGTCAATATACTCTCATATTTATGATACATTGTTTATGAATACAGTAAGTTTATCCGTTTCTTGGCTGAATCCGAGTATACGTTCCCAAAAGGCTTATATTGCAATTAATTCTGCGCTCTCTTCCATTTGTTTTTTAGGATAAATTTAGAATTTTTATTTGTTAATTTAGGGTTTGGGTTAGGTTTAGTTAAGATTGTGAATTTATTGTTAGGGTCAGGTTTAGTTTTAGAATTTTAATCGTTGAATTTTCCAATTTCTTTGGTTCTCGGCTCATCAACTAAGATGGCGGCCATGTTGGGTGCGACCGTTAAGTCGGATTTAACCAAGAAAGATATTTAAGATAAATTATCTATCCATACAGTAAGTTTATCATTTTGTTTTTAATTAAAGTTTTTAACATTAAACATACTGATTGATCCCTTACCGTTCTTAATCTATAAACCTGGAGATATCGATCGATATTGGAAGTGAGATTGCGCGATTACTTTTCAGATTAATCGCGAGTAACCGGAAGGGCATCATGGGACCCTGGCATAAAAGAGGATCACGTGATACAGCGTCAAATAATTTCTTTACTTTATGAAACTGTAGATTTTGACAGAACATATTATTACTGATTCCGATTAAAGTTTTTTTATTCTCTGGGTGACACGCTGGGTCTAAGTGGCAGTTACTAGTTGATTTCAGGTCTCACTATTTACCTCGTAGACTGCGTTAACTAACATTGACATTCAGGTCTCACTATTTACCACGTAGACTGCGTTAACTAACATTGACATTCAGGTCTCACTATTTACCACGTAGACTGCGTTAACTAACATTGACATTCAGGTCTCACTATTTACCACGTAGACTTCCTTAACAAACATTGACATTCAGGTCTCACTATTTACTTCATAGACTTCCTTAACTAATATTGACTTTCAGGTCTCACTATTTACTTCATAGACTTCCTTAACTAACATTGACATTCAGGTCTCACTATTTACTTCGTAGACTTCGTTAACTAACATTGACATTCAGGTCTCACTATTTACCACGTAGACTTCCTTAACTAACATTGACATTCAGGTCTCACTATTTACCTCGTAGACTTCGTTAACTAACATTGACTTTCAGGTCTCACTATTTACTTCATAGACTTCCTTAACTAACATTGACTTTCAGGTCTCACTATTTACTTCATAGACTTACTTAACTAAGATTGACTTTCAGGTCTCACTATTTACTTCATAGACTTCCTTAACTAAGATTGACTTTCAGGTCTCACTATTTACCTCATAGACTTCCTTAACTAACATTGACTTTCAGGTCTCACTATTTACCTCGTAGACTTCCTTAACTAAGATTGACTTTCATGACTCACTATTTACTTCATAGGCTTCCTTAACTAACATTGACTTTCAGGTCTCACTATTTACCTCATAGACTTCCTTAACTAACATTGACTTTCAGGTCTCACTATTCACCTCATAGACTTCCTTAACTAACATTGACTTTCAGGTCTCACTATTTACCTCGTAGACTGCGTTAACTAACATTGACTTTCAGGTCTCACTATTTACCTCGTAGACGACATTAGCACTGATGTTGTATCCCATCGGCACATTGACACAAGAGAGGCTGACGGCTTTGTTGTTGAAGATGTAACGTGTTGGCACCACCACGGTCGGTTGACTGTTGGACACACCTGGGTGGACACATGAAACACAAGACGTATTGATTATACTAGTAATGAGCCCGGTGTTAACCAGGGCGAATCTTTTGTTCTAAATAAAAAATCGACCGCTTCTTATTTACTTTAAACTGGCGTTACTTTTGTTGCTGATATTTTAAATGTGATGCCTCTTAACCTGCATCGCACCACACGCCACCACTCACACGCCACCACTCACACGCCACCACTCACACGCCAAGACTCACACGCCACCACTCACACGCCACCACTCACACGCCACCACTCACACGCCAAGACTCACACGCCACCACTCACACGCCAAGACTCACACGCCACCACTCACACGCAAAGACTCACTCGCCACCACTCACACGCCAAGACTCGAACGCCGCCACTCACACGCCAAGACTCGAACGCCACCACTCACACGCCAAGACTCACATGCCACCACTCACACGCCAAGACTCACACGCCACCACTCACACGCCAAGACTCACACGCCACCACGCACACGCCAAGACTCACATGCCAAGACTCACATGCCACCACTCATACGCCAAGACTCACACGCCACCACTCACACGACACATCTCACACACCAAGACTCACATGCCACCACTCACACACCAAGACTCACACGCCAACACTCACACGCCAAGACTCACACGCCACCACTCACACGCCAAGACTCACACGACACATCTCACACGCCCAAGACTCACATGCCACCACTCACACACCAAGACTCACACGCCACCACTCACACGCCAAGACTCACACGCAACCACTCACACGCCAAGACTCACACGACACATCTCACACACCAAGACTCACATGCCACCACTCACACACAAAGACTCACACGCCAACACTCACACGCCAAGACTCAAACGACACATCTCACACACCAAGACTCACACGCCACCACTCACACGCCAAGACTCACACGCCACCACTCACAGGCCAAGACTCACACGCACCCACTCACACGCCAAGACTCACACGACACATCTCAAACACCAAGCCTCACATGCCACCACTCACACACCAAGACTCACACGACACATCTCACACACCAAGACTCACATGCCACCACTCACACACCAAGACTCAATTGCCACCACTCACACGCCAAGACTCACACGACACATCCATACCAAGACTCACACGCCGCCACTCACACACCAAGACTCACACGCCACCACTCACACACCAAGACTCACACGACACCACTCACACACCAAGACTCACACGACACCACTTACACACCAAGACTCACACGCCGCCACTCAAACACCAAGACTCACACGCCACCACTCACACACCAAGACTCACACGCCGCAACTCACACACCAAGACTCACACGACACATCTCACACGCCAAGACTCACACGACACATCTCACACACCAAGACTCACATGCCACCACTCACACACCAAGACTCACACGCCACCACTCACACACCAAGACTCACACGACACCACTCACATACCAAGACTCACACGCCGCCACTCACACACCAAGACTCACACGACACATCTCACACGCCAAGACTCACATGCCACCACTCACACGCAAAGACTCACACGCCGCCACTCACACGCCAAGACTCACACGACACATCTCACACGCCAAGACTCACACGCCGCCACTCACACACCAAGACTCACACGACACATCTCACACGCCAGACTCACACGCCGCCACTCACACACCAAGACTCACACGACACATCTCACACGCCAAGACTCACACGCCGCCATTCACACACCAAGACTCACACGACACATCTCACACGCCAAGACTCACATGCCACCACTTACACGCCAAGACTCACACGACACATCTCACAGGCCAAGACTCACATGCCACCACTCACACACCAAGACTCACACGACCCATCTCACACACCAAGAATCACATGCCACCACTCACACACCAAGACTCACACGACACATCTCACACACCAGGACTCACACGACACATCTCACACGCCAAGACTCACACGCCACCACTTACACGCCAAGACTCACACGCCGCCACTCACACACCAAGACTCACACGCCACCACTCACACACCAAGACTCACACGCCACCATTCACACACCAAGACTCACACGACACCACTCTCACACCAAGACTCACACGCCGCCACTCACACACAAAGACTCACACGACACATCTCACACGCCAAGACTCACACGCCGCCACTCACACACCAAGACTCACACGACACATCTCACACACCAAGACTCACATGCCACCACTCACACACCAAGACTCACACGCCAACACTCACACGCCAAGACTCACACGCCAAGACTCACACGCCACCACTCACACGCCAAGACTCACACGCCACCACTCACACGCCAAGACTCACACGCCACCACTCACACGCCAAGACTCACATGACACATCTCACACACCAAGACTCACACGCCGCCACTCACACACCAAGACTCACACGCCACCACTCACACACCAAGACTCACACGACAAATCTCACACACCAAGACTCACACGACACATCTCACACGCCAAGACTCACACGACACCACTCACACGCCAAGACTCACACGACACCACTCACACGCCAAGGCTTACACGCCACAACTTACACGCCAAGACTCACACGCAACCACTCACACGCCAAGACTCATACGCCAGAACTCACACGCAACCACTCACACACGACCACTCACACGCAACCACTCACATACCACCACTCACACACGACCACTCACACGCAACCACTCACACACGACCACTCACACACGACCACTCACACGCAACCACTCACACGCAACCACTCACACGCAACCACTCACACGCAACCACTCACACACGACCACTCACACGTAACCACTCACACGCAACCACTCACACGCAACCACTCACACACGACCACTCACACGCAACCACTCACACACTACCACTCACACACGACCACTCACACGCAACCACTCACATGCAACCACTCACACGCAACCACTCACACGCAACCACTCACACACGACCACTCACACGCAACCACTTACACACCACCACTCACACACGACCACTCACACGCCACCACTCACACGCCACCACTCACATGCTACCACTCACACGCCACCACTCACACACGACCACTCACACGCCACCACTCACACGCCAGAACTCACACGCAACCACTCACACGCCACCACTCACACGCCACCACTCACACGCCACCACTCACACTGCAAGACTGACTTGCCACCACTCACACACCACCACTCACACGCCACCACTCACACGCCGTTCAAATGACACTCAATGAATTGATCCTTTCTTTTCCATGAAATTCTTTCACTTCGTTACACAAACTCACCCGCCCACGAAACCTAAAACCTTTTTAGTGAGACATTTTTCCATCAACTCCTCAAAACTTCCACCTATTATTCCTTTGACTCCTACCTTACATTTATGTATTTGATCAATAACATTCTTTCACTTTTGATTGAGGCGACTATCGGGATATTCTAAAAATACAGAACATGATTTATATGGATCAATCCACATATTTAAAGATAATTTATAAGTTGGTCGTTTTTTTTTGTTGTTTTTTTTTTTCATAATTTAAAAGCCTTCACATCTTTCATAAACTCTCATCATCCCTGTTTTATTCACCCCCCCCCCTATTCCACTTATCCAATCACCGGCAGACAACCGTGATTCCCAACTCTGACAGTTACATGGTCAGGCTTTACCTGAAACCAGGCACCATGACGGTGACGTCATTCTAGAGCTGACAAGCGTCGCTACACAACACTATCAACAGAATCACAGGGTGATACACGCATACAGCACTATCTACACGAGTGGATGTTGATACACGCATATAAACTGACACCAGAATGGCATGTCAATACACGCAAACAATTTTAGAGAGGGTAGATACACGCATACACAACTAACTGCGGAGCAACATGTCGATAGTCGTCAGCCAATCCATACACGTCAGCCAATACATAGACGTCAGCCAATACATAGACGTCAGCCAATACATAGACGTCAGCCAATACATAGACGTCAGCCAATCCATTGACGTCAGCCAATCCATAGACGTCAGCCAATCCATTGACGTCAGCCAATCCATTGACGTCAGCCAATACATAGACGTCAGCCAATACATAGACGTCAGCCAATCCATAGACGTCAGCCAATCCATTGACGTCAGCCAATACATAGACGTCAGCCAATACATAGACGTCAGCCAATCCAATTTCAAACATCTCAATTAAGGTGTTTTCAAAATCAATGATAAATGCAGTTGAGTTGTTTGTTGCTTTAAATTAAACTTTAAACAAGAAAACTTCCCCTTTTAATTAGGTTTCTAACTACAAACAAACGTCAGCCACGAATAAAAGTCTACAGTGATCAAACACATCAATAAATTGAACATATTGATTTCCCCAAGGTGAAGGTGTTAGAGAGTTCATATTATGGAACATGGAATTCTGCTGGAAATTTTACCACCAGAGGTCGCCAGCAGTTTGATCTCAATCTCGTCACTTCTGTCCGAGTCTAAGTAGCTGTCCACTGTGGTCAGTTTGGCTTTACAGCTGTGGAGTACAACAAGTCGGCTGATTTAAATGTTACAGTTACAGCCACATTGACAATGACAGTTACATTGACAGTTACAGTGACAGTTACAGTGACAGATAAAGTTACAGTGACAGTTACAGTGACAGTTACAGTGACAGTTACAGTTACAGATAAAGTTACAGTGACAGTTACAGTGACAGTTACAGATAAAGTTACAGTGACAGTTACAGTGACAGATAAAGTTACAGTGACAGTTACAGTGACAGTTACAGTGACAGTTACAGTTACAGATAAAGTTACAGTGACAGTTAATGACAGTTACAGTTACAGTGACAGTTACAGTGACAGTTACAGTTACAGTGACAGTTACAGTGACAGTTACAGTTACAGTGACAGTTACAGTGACAGTTACAGTGACAATTACAGTTACAGATAAAGTTACAGTGACAGTTACAGTGACAGTTACAGCCACATTGACAATGACAGTTACAGTTACAGTGACAGTTACAGTGACAGTTACAATTACAGATAAAGTTACAGTGACAGTTACAGTTACAGTGACAGTTACAGTGACAGTTACAGTTACAGTGACAGTTACAGTGACAGTTACAGTTACAGATAAAGTTACAGTGACAGTTACAGTGACAGTTACAGTTACAGATAAAGTTACAGTGACAGTTACAATGACAGTTACAGTTACAGTGACAGTTACAGTGACAGTTACAGTTACAGATAAAGTTACAGTGACAGTTACAGTGACAGTTACAGTGACAGTTACAGTTACAGATAAAGTTACAGTGACAGTGACAGTTACAGTGACAGTTACAGTGACAGATAAAGTTACAGTGACAGTTACAGTGACAGTTACAGTGACAGATAAAGTTACAGTGACAGTTACAGTGACAGTTACAGTTACAGTTACAGATACAGTGACAGTTACAGTTACAGTTACAGATATAGTGACAGTTACAGTGACAGTTACAGTTATCATTTATAGCAGGACTCTCAAATTCAGATGAAATCATTGACATTTGATCACTGAAGAGATGTGTCAAGCGTCGCATTACCTCCTCCCTCAGACAACCAGATATTAGTTCGTTGTTGTTGTTTTTGTTTTTTTACCACCCACATAACTCATTTACTACTTCTGAGTTTTATTTTAGTTCTTGCGTGTCACGAAAAATCCACTTGGTGGGCCACATGCGGCCCACGGCAGGCGTGTTTGAGATCCCTGCTCTATAATATAGCGGTGAAAAAACCCATGTTTTAATTTGTTTGAGATCCCTACTCAGTAATAGGCCTATAGTGGTGAAAACACCTTTGTTTTAATTTTTTTTGAGATCCCTGCTCTATAATACAATACTGAAAACACCCATGTTTTAATTTGTTTGAGATCCCAGCTCTGTAATATAGTGATGAAAACACCCATGTTTTAATTTGTTTGAGATCCCTGCTCTAAAATACAGCAGTGAAAACACCCATGTTTTAATTTGTTTGAGATCCCTGCTCTAAAAAACATTGGTGAAAACACCCATGTTTTAATTTATTTGCAATGCGCGATAAAAGTTGTAAATCTCGTATTATACAAAATATTTCCATGGCTTTCATAGGATACCATTATTCTTTTTTTAGTCAAGTCAAGTGACTTAACCCATCATTTGTTTTTATTATCCAAAAACAATTGACTAATAATTCCAAGCCAAGTAGGGTTCTCCTCTGCCAAGCCAAGTAGGGTTCTCCCCTGCCAAGCCAAGTAGGGTTCTCCCCTGCCAAGCCAAGTAGGGTTCTCCTCTGCCAAGCCAAGTAGGGTTTTCCTCTGCCAAGCCAAGTAGGGTTCTCCTCTGCCAAGCCAAGTAGGGTTCTCTCCCCTGCCAAAACTGACAAGAGTCCACTCATCCTCGTCCCAAACTCTTGGCCTATTTCACTCAGCCCTCACGATATTTAAAACTGCTAGGACTACCTCACCTTGTTACACCTCGAAATAGGGCACTAAATAAAGATGGGATGTCCAAAGTCCGGCCCGCGCGCCAAAACCGGCCCGCGAAGCAATTTTTACTGACCCGCGACCTCATCTGAAATAATTAATTAACTAACGTATTTTTAGCAACAATAAATATAAGAAAAGTCGACAAGTTTTACCGATTTGATATCGTCAAAGGATGGAAAAAGTCGATAACATTGTATTGTTTACCAATCACTAGACTTCAGTCTTAAAGACTGACAAGGGGAATAAATGTATTTGGTTCTGTTTGTTCTGCTGTCTGTGGCGTTAAATTATCAAGTTAACGATATATTTATTTATTACTGATGGCTATTGCTATGACTCGTGAGCACAGTTGACAAGCAAAACTTGTCTGTAACAAAGTCAGCTTAGTCAGGCTGGCAAAGTTTTTAAACTTCACTGTATCATTCATAAAGAAGTTCTTTGTGCTAAACACCTTTCATGTGATCGTGTCCTTAAGCAAGTAATAAAGGATATGATCTTTATTCGCTCTAAAACCCTGTTTCACAGTCAGTTTTAGCAGTGTCTTCTTGACATCCAGAGAGAATACAAAGATGTTATGTATGACAATGATATAAGATGGTTTAGTCGGGAGACAGCACTTCAGCGCGTCTACACATTAAAAAAGAAATTGGGCAGTACATGGAAGATAAGGAAAAACCATTTCCAGAGCTATCTGATGCTTGTCTTGCATAGTTTGCATTATCGGTTGATGTGAAAAGACATATAAACCTTCTTAACACAATTCTCAAGGGCACAATGCAGTGATAAGTCAATTATATTCACATATCAAGGACTTTGGGAACAAGCTGCAACTTTTTCAAAGGCAACTTTTTCAAATGCAGCCTAATACCACACATTTCCCCTAAATGCAGGAAATCATGACAAGTTTACCAGAAAGAAGCTTCAAATGGCAAATGCATAGGTATGTTGCAGATATCACATCCTTGGCTGATGAATTTCAAAGACGCTTTCATGACTTAATAACTACTGAAAAGATAAACATGGTTGTTTTTGTTAAATCTTCATATTTCTCTGTAGATTTTGATAACACTGCGGCAATCTGCTGCGGGAATTCATTGAGCTGCAAACTGATGCTGAATGTCGCAGCAGACAATTTCTTCTCTTTGACTTTTAGACTGAGCTTCGTGGTTAAAGAGAGATTAAAACGAATTCGAACATTTGTTTTTAAAAAAATGCTTAGCTTGTTTGGCTCGACATACTTGTGTAAGCAGACATTTTCAGTTATGAATTTTAACAAGATCTGTGTGAGGACGAGAATAAGTGACTCTCATCTACGTGATATCATACATATCAAAACCATGGCATTGAGCCTGACCTCACCACTTACTGCATTCAAGATCACAGTTTCACGATTCACATTAAAATTTTACAATAAAAACTCATCATACTATGTCATTTTATATTATTATTTTAACCCGGCCCGCGAATATCTTTGCATAAAGGAATATGGCGCGTCATGCAAAAAGTTTGGACATCCCTGAAATAAAGGATTCCTTTCATATTTTTACAGCGAATATAATTTTTTTCCTAATTCCTACGTAGAGGTTTTTTTTTTTATTATATATTTCAATTAAACAAAATGCTTGAATAATTTAGTTTTGAGATGGCGTCTAGCAGATGGTAAGGAATCAGGCCTGTGTTATTTGCCTGATTGCGTGTTGTACGTGAATGTTCTTTGACAGCCCGTAACACAACTTTGTTCTTTGACAGCCCGTAACACAACTTTGTTCTTTGACAGCCCGTAACACAACTTTGTTCTTTGACAGCCCGTAACACAACTCTGTTCTTTGACAGCCCGTAACACAACTTTGTTCTTTGACAGCCCGTAACACAACACTCAGTTGTCGACGTTTATTTGATTGCTTTTAAATAATGGTAAAGCCTCCGTTTGTAGAATCCATTTGGCCGTTTGATTACATTACGCAATTTAATTTTTCTTTTTTATTGTATTGGTGGCTTTCGTCATCTTGATTTATAACATAGAATCATATGGGGGGGGGGGGCTGTCCATAAAGTACGTCACGCTATTTTTGACCATTTTACCCCCCCCCCTGTCACAAATCTTG
>MUZC01000146.1:81469-97897 GCA_002072015.1 Radix auricularia
ACCAAAAGTGATACAATGCTGGGGTCTTGACCAAAAGTGATCCAATACTGGGATCGTGACCAAAAGTGATCCAATACTGGGGTCTTGACCAAAAATGATCAAATACTGGGATCATGACCAAAAGTTATCCAATACTGGGATCGTGACCAAAAGTTATCCAATACTGGGATCGTGACCAAAAGTGATACAATACTGGGGTCTTGACCAAAAGTTATCAAATACTGGGATCGTTACCAAAAGTGATCAAATACTGAGATCTTGACCAAAGGTTATCCAATACTGGGATCGTGACCAAAAGTGATCCAATACTGGGGTCGTAACCAAAAGTTATCCAATACTGGGATCGTGACCAAAATTTATCCAATACTGGGATCGTAACCAAAAGTTATCAAATACTGGGATCGTGACCAAAAGTGATACAATACTGGGATCGTGACCAAAAGTGATCAAATACAGGGATCTTGAACAAAAATTATCCAATACTGGGATCGTGACCAAAAGTGATACAATACTGGGGTCGTGACCAAAAGTGATACAATACTGGGGTCTTGACCAAAAGGGATCCAATACTGGGGTCGTGACCAAAAGCGATCCAATACTCGAATCGTGACCAAAAGTGATCCAATACTGGGGTCGTGACCAAAAGTTATCCAATACTGGGATCGTGACCAAAATTGATCAAATACTGGGATCTTGACCAAAAATTATCCAATACTGGGATCGTGACCAAAAGTTATCCAATACTGGGATCGTGACCAAAAGTGATCAAATACTAGGGTCTTGACCAAAAGTTATCCAATACTGGGATCGTGACCAAAAGTTATACAATACTGGGGTCGTGACCAAAAGTGATACAATACTGGGGTCTTGACCAAAAGTGATCAAATACTGAGATCTTGACCAAAGGTTATCCAATACTGGGATCGTGACCAAAAGTTATCCAAAACTGGGATCGTGACGAAAAGTGATACAATACTGGGGTCTTGACCAAAAGTGATACAATACTGGGATCGTGACCAAAAGTTATCCAATACTGGGATCTTGACCAAAAGTGATCCAATACTGGGGTCGTGACCAAAAGTGATCCAATACTGGGATCGTAACCAAAAGTTATCGAATACTGGGATCGTGACCAAAAGTTATCCAATACTGGGATCGTTACCAAAAGTTATCAAATACTGGGATCGTGACCAAAAGTTATCCAATACTGGGATCGTGACCAAAAGTGATCAAATACTGGGGTCTTGACCAAAAGTTATCCAATACTGGGATCGTGACCAAAAGTTATCCAATACTGGGATCGTGACCAAAAGTGATACAATACTAAGGTCGTGACCAAAAGTGATACAATGCTGGGGTCTTGACCAAAAGTGATACAATACTGGGGTCGTGACCAAAAGTGATACAATACTGGGGTCGTGACCAAAAGTGATACAATGCTGGGGTCTTGACCAAAAGTGATACAATACTGGGGTCGTGACCAAAAGTGATCCACTACTGGGATCGTGACCTAAAGTGATCCAATACTGGGATCGTGACCAAAAGTGATCCAATACTGGGATCGTGACCAAAAGTGATACAATACTGGGATCGTGACCAAAAGTGATACAATACTGGGGTCGTGACCAAAAGTGATACAATACTGGGATCGTGACCAAAAGTGATCAAATACTGGGATCGTGACCAAAAGAGATCAAATACTGGGATCGTGACCAAAAGTGATCCAATACTGGGATCGTGACCAAAAGTGATGCAATACTGGGATCGTGACCAAAAGTGATACAATACTGGGGTCGTGACCAAAAGTGATGCAATACTGGGATCGTGACCAAAAGTGATCCATTACTGGGGTCTTGACCAAAAGTGATCAAATACTGGGATCTTGACCAAAAGTTATCCAATACTGGGATCGTGACCAAAAGTTATCCAATACTGGGATCGTGACCAAAAGTGATACAATACTGGGGTCTTGACCAAAAGTGATACAATACTGGGGTCTTGACCAAAAGTGATCCAATACTGGGGTCGTGACCAAAAGCGATCCAATATTTGGATCGTGACCAAAAGTGATCCAATACTGGGGTCGTGACCAAAAGTGATCGACCAAAAGTGATGCAATACTGGGATCGTGACCAAAAGTGATCAAATACTGGGATCTTGACCAAAAGTTGTCCAATGCTCTCAACAGTTTTGAAAATTGCCTTTGGTTACAACATGTCATGCAACCTCTGGCGATATTAAGATGTAATCCATAACTATAACCCGGCTCATTAAACTAGAATGACATACAAGGTGAAGGCCATACAGTTGAGATTCACCAGATCAGTAGTGAGGAATTGGAAATGAACAATTCTCTCTTTGATAATAGTTTTATTAACTAAAAGAATACAGAATATATTTTTGGAGTTATTCAATGATCTCTTTTCTTTAAAATTACTCACCGAAAAATGCAAGAAAAATTATTAGAATCCCGCGGGACATCTTTGATAAGTGTTTCCAAATAGAAGTCAGAATTATTTCAAATTTTAGTTAACAGGCAAGAAACATTTCATGCATGTGATATTATCCTGTCAATACGACTGAAGTATCATCGGGCGTCTGGTGTTGGTCTCCCATGACAACATCAAACATGGCTGCTGACAGGGAACGGAGCTCCCCATTGGCGGGACACGTTAAGTCACGTGACAGCTAGGTCATGGTGCTTTGTGAGCAATATTTTTAAACTAAATTATGTGTTGTTTATTAAAACTATGGTAGTGACTATTATTTTCACTTCAACGGGGGAAAATCCTGTTGTTTTTTTTTTAAAACTGTATATTATAAAAAGTGTGCGATGTGTCACAAAATTAAAATGGTTTTTTTTTTGTTTAACTTTATAACAGCAGGTTAATGTTCGAAGGCGTGCGGTGGGGGCGGCCACCCCGGGGGACACCATCAGAGGGGTGACACCAGACTGTAAAACTCTAAATATCCCTGTTATTTGGCACTGGAAACCTCGGAGGAGTTCTATCGGTTAAATCATGAGAGGGTGACACCATGAGCTACCGCCCCGGGTGACACCAACCCTAGTGACGCCTCTGCCCCACAAACCTCCTCTGAGTCTGTCATTGCCCATTAACGGCAACACACAGAATTTACATCTCTTGGGATGGTGTCACACTGTGCAGTACACACCCCACCCCCCTAGTGACGCCACTGACTCTTGGGATGGTGTCACACTGTGCAGTACACACCCCACCCCCTAGTGACGCCACTGACTCTTGGGATGGTGTCACCCTGTGCAGTACACACCCCTCCCCCTAGTGACGCCACTGACTCTTGGGATGGTGTCACACTGTGCAGTACACACCCCACCCCCCTAGTGACGCCACTGACTCTTGGGATGGTGTCACACTGTGCGGTACACACCCCACCCCCTAGTGACGCCACTGACTCTTGGGATGGTGTCACCCTGTGCGGTACACACCCCACCCCTAGTGACACCACTGGCTCTTGGGATGGTGCCACCCTGTGCGGTACACACCCCACCCCTAGTGACACCACTGGCTCTTGGGATGGTGCCACCCTGTGCGGTACACACCCCACCCCCTAGTGACGCCTCTCTTATTATTTATACAAAAATATCATTACGTAGTTAATAATCATTTGGTTGTATTATCATTTGGGACATATAATTGGGGACATATAATTGGGGACATATTATTGGGGACATATAATTGGGGACATATAATTGGGGACATATAATTGGGGACATATAATTGGACTAGTTTTGCATCGTACTGTCAGATATGGAAGTGGGGAAAATTTTGATAAAAGTTTCGAGAAGATATAACCATCAACTGAAGACCTGAAGACCTGATGACCTGATGACCTGAAGACCTGATGACCTGATGACCTGAAGACCTGAAGACCTGAGGACCTGATGACCTGAAGAACTGAGGACCTGATGACCTGAAGACCTGAAGGCATGATGACCTTGTAACTTGTAAGATTTTATTGTAGTCTGGGCAACGTAACCATGGTGAAAAATTGTTGCAACTGGTGAAAGTAATAGGACGATAGGATGGCAGGACGATAGGAAGACAGGACAATAGGTCGAATAGGACGATAGGACGAACAGGACGATAGGACGACAGGACAATAGGTTGATAGGAATACAGGCCAATAGGTCGAATAGGACGATAGGACGAACAGGACGATAGGACGTTAGGACGACAGGACGATAGAACGACAGGACGATATAACGAAAGGACGATACGTTGATAGGAAGACAGGCCAATAGGTCGAATAGGACGATAGGACGAACAGGACGTTAGGACGACAGGACGATAGGACGTTAGGACGATAGAACGACAGGACGATAGGACGATAGAACGACAGGACGTTAGGACGTTAGGACGACATGACGTTAGGACGACAGGACGTTAGGACGAGAGGACGTTAGGACGACAGGACGTAAGGACGACAGGACGTTAGAACGACAGGACGTTAGGACGACATGACGTTAGGACGACAGCCGAATTGTGAGATGTGACCTAGACCGACAAAAGCTCAAACCGAAGCGTAAAAAAAAGAGGTTTTAATTTACTTCAATAGTAAATAACGAACTGAAAGATAATGTGGGGGTGGGGGTGGGGGTGGAGTTAAGCTCTCAACAAATCAAATGGTGATGAACAGTTTAAGAAGGAATGAGAACTCATTCAAAAAGGAGAAAAGAAAGTGCGATGAATTGCTGTTGTTGTTTTTTTTTTTTATCGTACCGCACTTTTGTATCAAGCAGAGGCGTCTCGAGGAGGTTGCGGGCGGTGCGGACCGCATTAGGTAACTCCGTCACAAAAATTCTGTATGCCCCAGATATTAGGCACTGGCAGAGAAGTTTTCAGAGGTAAGTCGTGAGGGGGTCACATTATGAGCTACCTCACTGACCGACACCAACCGTAGTGACACCTCTGGTTCCAAGAGTTATCACGCTCAAATTAATTTTTTCAATTGATGCTGTAGCCTCGGTGAAATAACTATTGCATTGGCATCATAGAGACTTTTATGACACAACGTTCGTAACCCAAAACATTGGCATCATAGAGACTTTTATGACACAACGTTCGTAACCCAAAACATTGGCATCATAGAGACTTTTATGACACAACGTTCGTAACCCAAAACATTGAACTCATTGAAAACAAGACAATCCGTAACAAGTAGGAGTTTACAGGATTCAAATTTTGAAATCCAACCGGAGCTGGAACAGGATTTGTAAAAAAAAAATGGCAGGATTCCGGATTTGCGGAAGCCGGAGCTTTTTATTTGTTTTATATGTTATCGCAAAACCAGCCAGCCGGATTTGGCCGGATTTATGAAGTAAAATTCTACCACAGCCAAAGACGGATCAGTAGAAATGACCGGATTTGCCGGAGTAGGAGCCAAAATCCGGTCCATACCTAGCTACAATTAATGTTCTCTTTAAGCTGCGCGGCTTCACGGCAGTGCAGATATCTGACCGACGCCGAGCAACAGTGTAGAATAATCGCGCAGCGAATTTTGTAAAACATTGCATTAATATGGATGCTATGAAATTTTGCGTACCTGTTCTTTTTTACTTTGCGCAAGGACCAACGAATCTTTGAGGAAACATGGATTACAAGATAAAAGTATCTTCCATTTTTTTTTAACATTACGTCCTGTAACTTACAAAGTGTTAAGAACTCGTGTCTTTCACGGATAAAGTAAAGAGAACGAAAAGAATTAAATGATAAATGTTAAATTTTTAAAACATTATTGAGTCCAATTATCTAAAGACCAATCCAGTGGCGTAGCTAGGGGGTTGTTGGAGGGGGCGGTCCGCCCCGGGCGGCAGTCATTCAAAGGGCGACATTTGTGGGCATTTGAAAAATAAACCCAGCCATTTCCGAAAAGCGCCCCTTTTCTTTTAAAGGGAGAAAACCATAGTGAAACAAAAAGAATTTCAATTTTCAGTTTAAATTAACGGATTCGTGCAACATTTGTTTGATTACATAGTGGTTGTTATAACTAACGCAGAACAGTTTAAAATTTTAAAATCGCTCAAAAAAGGTAACTATTTGTTTGCAAAATTAAGCGGTATACGTCACAGATGGCACTTTTATAAGAAAACTGCACAAAAAACAACAACACATCACCGATGGTCCAAATATATGTAGTATTAATATCGCACGACAGTTTTAGCGTGGAATTCCGACATTCGCAGAACGATGCGCTAACAAGTACTTTCATGACATAGTGGTTCAAATATTGTGTTTAAATTGCAAGTAGTAAATTATATTACTGTTTCAGGTTTTATAAAATTATTGTAAGGTAAATTATTAAAAATTAAATTTACTTTGTTTTTATTGCTTAAAGTAACAGATATAGCTTCTTTTTTTTTTTCATTAATATATGGTTATTCATTAAAAATGAACGATTATTCATTTCTCCGTTAATAAACACTACAATAACATAAATAATTCTGAAAGAGACATACTTTAAAATTTCAAGCGTCTTGGAAAATTGACATTTGAAGTAACCAGTTAAACGAGATCAGATGCTGGAATTTTACTCAGTTCATGGCAATACAAAATGTGCACGCGTATTTGTGTTTTTATTTATGCTAAGAGGGACATGCATCTTAAAATATTATTCAACTTTTCAGTTCAAACATTAAGAGCCATCAAGAATCGACTTCTATTTATTCTCTATTTCCGCCCTAGATGTTGGCCACATCGATTATTCCAACTTTTTTTTCTCTTTGTTGACTTCATGGCTGGCTGAGGGCGTAACAACTGCAACAAAAATGTCTCAGAAATGTCTCAGAAATGTCAGACCAATGATCAATCAAGCATGGAGCGCCGAATATGGGCCTCGGGGGTAGATGTCAAAACCAAACAGCAGGCTGGAGAACCACTTCTACGTGTTCTGTGCTTTCACTTTATCAAAGATATTCATATCAGGTGCTTGAGACTAAGTCCCAGTTTAAATAAATCCTTAACGACGCATGTTGTGGTAACATCGAGGCCGGGATAAAAACTAAGTCTCCGTGTTCTCGTGTGGTTAAACAATATTGAGATCAGTAAATTAGTTTTTGGTTCTTATTGTATTTTCTTTGGCAACTAAACTATGTTACACTATTGATGTCAGTCATAAAATGATGTCAGTCATACAATGCTGTCAGTCATACCATGGTGTCAGTCTTATCATGATGTCAGTCATACCATGATGTCAGTCATAAAATGATGTCAGTCATACCATGATGTCAGTCATACCATGATGTCAGTCATACCATGATGTCAGTCATACCATGGTGTCAGTCTTACAATGCTGTCAGTCATACCATGATGTCAGTCATACCATGATGTCAGTCATACCATGATGTCAGTCATACCATGATGACAGTCAAATCATGATGACAGTCATACCATGATGTCAGTCATACCATGATGTCAGTCATACCATGATGTCAGTCATACCATGATGACAGTCAAACCATGATGACAGTCATACCATAAAGACAGTCATACCATGTCAGTCATACCATGGTGACAGTCATACAATAATGTCAGTCATACCATGTCAGTCATACCATGGTGACAGTCATACCATAATGTCAGTCATACCATGATGACAGTCAAACCATAATGTCAGTCATACCATAATGTCAGTCATACCATGGTGATAGTCATACCATGGTGACAGTCATACCATGGTGACAGTCATACCATGGTGATAGTCAAAACATGAAGACAGTGATACCATGATGACAGTCAAACCATGATGACAGTCATACCATGGTGACAGTCAAACCATGAAGACAGTCATACCATGATGACAGTCAAACCATGATGTCAGTCATACCATGATGATAGTCAAACCATAATGTCAGTCATACCATAATGTCAGTCATACCATGGTGACAGTCATACCATGGTGACAGTCATGCCATGTTGACAGTCAAACCATGGTTTCAGTCATACCATGATGACAGTCATACCATAATGTCAGTCATACCATGATGACAGTCAAACCATGATGACAGTCATACCATGGTGACAGTCAAACCATGATGACAGTCAAACCATGATGACAGTCAAACCATGATGACAGTCATACCATGATGACAGTCAAACCATGATGACAGTCATACCATGATGACAGTCAAACCATGGTGATAGTCAAACCATGAAGACAGTCATACCATGAAGACAGTCATACCATGATGACAGTCATACCATGATGACAGTCAAACCATAATGACAGTCAAACCATGATGACAGTCATACCATGAAGACAGTCATACCATGATGACAGTCAAACCATGATGACAGTCAAACCATGAAGACAGTCATACCATGTCAGTCATACCATGATGACAGTCAAACCATGAAGACAGTCATACCATAATGTCAGTCATACCATGATGACAGTCAAACCATGATGACAGTCAAACCATGAAGACAGTAATACCATGTCAGTCATACCATGGTTTCAGTCATACCATAATGTCAGTCATACCATGATGACAGTCAAACCATGATGACAGTCAAACCATGAAGACAGTCATACCATGTCAGTCATACCATGGTTTCAGTCATACCATTATGTCAGTCATACCATAATGTCAGTCATACCATGGTGACAGTCATACCATAATGTCAGTCATACCATGATGACAGTCAAACCATGATGACAGTCATACCATGAAGACAGTCATACCATGTCAGTCATACCATGGTGACAGTCATACCATGGTGACAGTCATACAATAATGACAGTCATACCATAATGTCAGTCATACCATAATGACAGTCATACCATAATGACAGTCATACCATGATGACAGTCATATCATGGTGACAGTCATACCATAATGTCAGTCATACCATAATGACAGTCATACCATAATGTCAGTCATACCATGATGACAGTCATACCATGGTGACAGTCATACCATAATGTCAGTCATACCATAATGACAGTCATACCATATTGTCAGTCATACCATAATGTCAGTCATACCATAATGACAGTCATATCATAATGACAGTCATACCATGATGACAGTCATACCATGGTGACAGTCATACCATAATGACAGTCATACAATAATGTCAGTCATACCATAATGACAGTCATACCATAATGTCAGTCATACCATAATGTCAGTCATACAATAATGACAGTCATACCATAATGACAGTCATACAATAATGACAGTCATACAATAATGTCAGTCATACCATAATGTCAGTCATACCATAATGTCAGTCATACCATAATGACAGTCATACCATAATGTCAGTCATACCATAATGACAGTCATACCATAATGTCAGTCATACCATAATGTAAGTCATACAATAATGACAGTCATACCATAATGACAGTCAATAATGACAGTCATACAATAATGACAGTCATACAATAATGACAGTCATACAATAATGACAGTCATACAATAATGACAGTCATACCATAATGACAGTCATACCATAATGTCAGTCATACCATAATGTCAGTCATACCATAATGTCAGTCATACAATAATGACAGTCATACCATAATGTCAGTCATACCATAATGACAGTCATACCATGATGACAGTCATACCATAATGTCAGTCATACCATAATGTCAGTCATACCATGATGACAGTCATACCATAATGACAGTCATACCATGATGACAGTCATACCATAATGTCAGTCATACCATAATGACAGTCATACCATAATGTCAGTCATACAATAATGTCAGTCATACCATGATGACAGTCATACCATGATGACAGTCATACCATGTCAGTCATACCATGGTTTCAGTCTTACAATGCTGTCAGTCATACCATAATGTCAGTCATACCATGATGTCAGTCATACGATGATGTCAGTCATACCTTGACGTCAGTCATAACATAAAAGTCTGTCTTATCATAAAAGTCTGCCTTATCATAAAAGTCTGTCATACCATAAAAGTCTGTCTTACCATATTTGGCATTCGGCATCCTTCCGTCTCGCGAGACGATTGTGCATCACCGTTGGGTTGGGTTGCATTTTCTCGAGTGGCTGTGCAGTCCTATCCTTGAGTGACAGTCTTTACCACAGTTTTTACACACGAGTTCTGTGCATCCAAATGTTTTGGCCTTTCTCCTAGCTCTTCTGTCTGCAGCCTCCTCCATTCTTCGCTTCCCGGCTACTATGACGCCCTCTTTGACATCTCTGCGCAAAATAGATCGGTCTTCTGCCTTACACTCCCAGTCACTTGTATATATTTTGGCTGCTTTCATGTCCCTTTGACAGACATCTTTAAATTTTCTGTCTATTTCTTTTTCAATGGACAGTGTATTGGAGAACTTGGAATCCAAGTAGGCGCCACAAAGCCAGTAGCTTCGGGTAGATGAGACTCTTTAACCATGGTCGGTAGCTCATCTAGGAGAGGGACACTGTTACTCCAAACCTTTGCTGCCTTGGTGCTAGACCCACACGGGATAGGCTAGGGGAGTTAACCCCGACAGAAAATCAGGAAATGGAGCTCCTAAGGCGATCTGCTATTAAAACAAAGTGCATCCCGGCAGAACCTGCGACGCCAATGGCAGCCAAGCTGTATTGACATTAGTCGTTCCCTTGGATCCACCATTGGCGTGGAGAGGGGGAATCTGCTGTATGGGCAGCAGCTAATTCACCATGACAAACCCCAGGCTTGCATCACCTCTGGAGAGGACACTCCAGCGTCGCCGCAAGGTGTCGACAAAACACGGGGAGTAGCAGTTACCGATTATAAGCCAAAGCTTAATTGACGTAGAGCTAGGCGCCAGGGGCAGCTTCCGACGGTGAGATAGACTACCAATGTCTAACTGGGCAGCCCCCAGTCAAATAGGTGCTATCCCGTCTAGGCCTGCCTTCTCCACTGGGTGCGTGGAAATTAGAGTACCACTCAACAAGTGGGCCACTAAGCCCTGCACCAAGAAATACAAAAAAGAAAAAGAAGACCCCAGCTCTTCGAATCGCTAGCATGAAAGTCAGTCACACCATAGAAGTCTGTCATACCATAGAAGTCTGTCAAACTATAGAAGTCTGTCATACCATGAAAGTCTGTCACACCATTGAAGTCTGTCATACCATAGAAGTCTGTCATACCATAGAAGACTGTCATACCATAGAAGTCTGTCATACCATGAAAGTCAGTCACACCATGAAAGTCTGTCATACCATAGAAGTCTGTCATACCATAGAAGTTTGTCATACCATAGAAGTCTGTCATACCATAGAAGTCTGTCATACCATGAAAGTCTGTCACACCATAGAAGTCTGTCATACCATAGAAGTCAGTCAAACTATAGAAGTCTGTCATACCATGAAAGTCTGTCACACCATTGAAGTCTGTCATACCATAGAAGTCTGTCATACCATGAAAGTCTGTCATACCATGAAAGTCTGTCACACCATAGAAGTCTGTCAAACTATAGAAGTCTGTAAAACGATAGAAGTCTGTCATACCATGAAAGTCTGTCATACCATGAAAGTCTGTCATACCATTTAAGTCTGTTAAATCATCAAAGTCTGTCATAAAATTGAAGTCTGTCATACCATAGAAGTCTGTCACACCATGAAAGTCTGTCACACCATGAAAGTCTGTCACACCATGAAAATCTGTCACACCATGAAAGTCTATCATACCATGAAAGTCTGTCATACCATGAAAGTCTGTCAAACTATAAAAGACTGTCATACCATAGAAGTCTGTCATACCATAGAAGTCTGTCATACCATAGAAGTCTGTCATACCATGAAAGTCTGTCATACAATAGAAGTCTGTCATACCATGAAAGTCTGTCATACCATAGAAGTCTGTCATACCATAGAAGTCTGTCACATCATGGAAGTCTGTCAAACCATAGAAGTCTGTCATACCATAGAAGTCTGTCATACCATAGAAGTCTGTCATACCATAGAAGTCTGTCATACCATAGAAGTCTGTCATATCATAGAAGTCTGTCAAACTATAGAAGTCTGTCACACTATGAAAGTCTGTCATACCATGATAGTCTGTCATACCATGAAAGTCTGTCAAACTATAGAAGTCTTTTATACCATAGAAGTCTGTCACACCATAGAAGTCTGTCATACTATGAAAGTCTGTCATACCATAAAAGTCAGTCACACCATGAAAGTCTGTCAAACTATAGAAGTTTGTAATACCATGAAAGTCTGTCACACAATGAAATTCTGTCACACCATGAAAGTCTGTCACACCATGAAAATGTGTCACACCATGAACGCCTGTCATACCATAGAAGTCTGTCATACCATAGAGGTCTTTCACACCATTAAAGTCTGTCACACAATGAAAGTATGTAATACCATAGAAATCTGTCATACCATTAAAGACTGTCACACCTTAAAAGTATGTAATACTATAGAAATCTGTCATACCATGAAACTCTGTCACACCTTGAAAGTATGTATTACCATAGAAATCTGTCATACCATGAAAGTCTGTCACACCATGAAATTCTGTCACACCATGAAAGTATGTAATACCATAGAAATCTGTCATACCATAAAAGTCTGTCACACCTTAAAAGTATGTAATACCATAGAAATCTGTCATACCATGAAAGTCTGTCACACCATGAAAGTCTGTCTTACCATGAAAGTCTGTCACACCATTAAAGTCTGTCACACCTTGAAAATATGTAATGCCATAGAAATCTGTCATACCATGAAAGTCTGTCATACCATTTAAGTCTGTTAAATCATCAAAGTCTGTCATACCATAGAAGGCTGTCATACCATGAAAGTCTGTCATACCATGGAAGTCTGTCATACCATAGAAGTCTGTCATACCATAGAAGTATGTCATACCATAGAAGTCTGTCATACATGAAAGTCAGTCACACCATGAAATTCTGTCATACCATAGAAGATTGTCATACCATAGAAGTCTGTCATACCATGAAAGTCTGTCACATCATAGAAGTCTGTCATACCATAGAAGTCTGTCATACCATAGAAGTCTGTCATACCATAGAAGTTTGTCATACCATAGAAGTCTGTCATACCATAGAAGTCTGTCATTCCATGAAAGTCTGTCACACCATAGAAGTCTGTCATACCATAGAAGTCTGTCAAACTATAGAAGTCTGTCATACCATGAAAGTCTGTCATACCATGAAAGTCTGTCATACCATTTAAGTCTGTTAAATCATCAAAGTCTGTCATAATATAGAAGTCTGTCATAAAATTGAAGTCTGTCATACCATAGAAGTCTGTCACACCATGAAAAACTGTCACACCATGAAAGTCTGTCACACCATGAAAATCTGTCACACCATGAAAGTCTATCATACCATGAAAGTCTGTCATACCATGAAAGTATGTCAAACTATAAAAGACTGTCATATCATAGAAGTCTGTCATACCATAGAAGTCTGTCATACCATGAAAGTCTGTCATACAATAGAAGTCTGTCATACCATGAGAGTCTGTCTTACCATAGAAGTCTGTCATACCATAGAATTCTGTCACACCATGGAAGTCTGTCATACCATAGAAGTCTGTCATACCATAGAAGACTGTCAAACCATAGAAGTCTGTCATACCATAGAAGTCTGTCATACCATAGAAGTCTGTCATACCATTGAAGTCTGTCAAACTATAGAAGTCTGTCATACTATGAAAGTCTGTCATACCATGATAGTCTGTCATACCATGAAAGTCTGTCAAACTATAGAAGTCTTTTATACCATAGAAGTCTGTCACACCATAGAAGTCTGTCATACTATGAAAGTCTGTCATACCATGAAAGTCAGTCACACCATGAAAGTCTGTCAAACTATAGAAGTTTGTAATACCATGAACGCCTGTCATACCATAGAAGTCTGTCATACCATAGAGGTATTTCACACCATTAAAGTATGTCACACCATAAAAGTATGTAATACCATAGAAATCTGTCATACCATTAAAGACTGTCACACCTTGAAAGTATGTAATACTATAGAAATCTGTCATACCATGAAACTCTGTCAAACCTTGAAAGTATGTAATACCATAGAAATCTGTCATACCATGAAAGTCTGTCACACCATAAAAGTCTGTCAACCATAGAAGTATGTAATACCATAGAAATCTGTCATACCATAAAAGTCTGTCACACCTTAAAAGTATGTAATACCATAGAAATCTGTCATAACATGAAAGTCTGTCACACCATGAAAGTCTGTCACACCATGAAAGTCTGTCACACCATGAAAGTCTGTCACACCTTGAAAATATGTAATGCCATAGAAATCTGTCATACCATGAAAGTCTGTCATACCATGAAAGTCTGTCACACCATAGAAGTCTGTCAAACTATAGAAGTCTTTAAAACGATAGAAGTCTGTCATACCATGAAAGTCTGTCACACCATGAAAGTCTATCATACAATGAAAGTCTGTCATACCATGAAAGTATGTCAAACTATAAAAGACTGTCTTACCATAGAAGTCTGTCATACCATAGAAGTCTGTCATACCATGAAAGTCTGTCATACAATAGAAGTCTGTCATACCATGAAAGTCTGTCATACCATAGAAGTCTGTCATACCATAGAAGTCTGTCACACCATGGAAGTCTGTCATACCATAGAAGTCTGTCATACCATAGAAGACTGTCATACCATAGAAGTCTGTCATACCATAGAAGTCTGTCATACCATAGAAGTCTGTCATACCATAGAAGTCTGTTAAATCATCATAGTCTGTCATACCATAGAAGTATGTCATACCATAGAAGTCTGTCATACCATAGAAGTCTGTCACACTATGAAAGTTTGTCACACCATGAAAGTCTGTAAAACCATGAAAGTCTATTATACCATGAAAGTCTGTCATACAATAGAAGTCTGTCATACCATAGAAGTCTGTCATACCATAGAGGTCTTTCACACCATTAAAGTCTGTCACACCATGAAAGTATGTAATACCATAGAAATCTGTCATACCATTAAAGACTGTCACACCTTTAAAGTATGTAATACTATAGAAATCTGTCATACCATGGAACTCTGTCACACCTTGAAAGTATGTAATACCATAGAAATCTGTCATACCATGAAAGTCTGTCACACCATGAAAGTCTGTCACACCATGAAAGTATGTAATACCATAGAAATCTGTCATACCAATAAAGTCTGTCACACCTTAAAAGTATGTAATACCATAGAAATCTGTTATACCATGAAAGTCTGTCACACCATGAAAGTCTGTCACACCATGAAAGTATGTAATACCATAGAAATCTGTCACACCATAAAAGTCTGTCACACCTTAAAAGTATGTAATACCATAGAAATCTGTTATACCATGAAAGTCTGTCACACCATGAAAGTCTGTCACACCATGAAAGTCTGTCACACCATGAAAGTCTGTCACACCTTGAAAGTATGTAATGCCATAGAAATATGTCATACCATGAAAGTCTGTCATACCATTTAAGTCTGTTAAATCATCAAAGTCTGTCATACCACAGAAGGCTGTCATACCATGAAAGTCTGTCATACCATAGAAGTCTGTCATACCATAGTAGTCTGTCATACCATAGAAGTCTTTCATACCATAGAAGTCTGTCATATCATGAAAGTCAGTCACACCATGAAAGTCTGTCATACCATAGAAGATTTCTTACCATAGACGTCTGTCATACCATGAAAGTCTGACACATCATAGAAGTCTGTCATACCATAGAAGTCTGTCATACCATGAAAGTCTGTCATACCATAGAAGTCTTTCAAACTATCGAAGTCTGTCATACCATGAAAGTCTGTCCTACCATGAAAGTCTGTCATACCATTTCAGTCTGTTAAATCATCATAGTCTGTCATACCATAGAAGTCTGTCATACCATAGAAGTCTGTCATACCATAGAAGTCTGTCACACTATGAAAGTTTGTCACACCATGAAAGTCTGTCACACCATGACAATCTGTCGCACCATGAACGTCTGTCATACCATGAAAGTCTGTCATACCATGAAAGTCTGTCAAACTATAGAAGTCTGTCATACAATAGAAGTATGTCATACCATAAAAGTCTGTCAAACCATAGAAGTCTGTCATACCACAGAAGTCTGTCAAACTATAGAAGTCTGTCATACCATAGAAATCTGTCATACAATGAAAGTCAGTCACACCATGAAAGTCTGTCAAACTATAGAAGTCTGTCATACCATGAAAGTCTGTCACACCATGAAAGTCTGTCACACCATGAAAGTCTGTCACACCATGAAAGTCTGTCACACCATGAAAGTCTGTCACACCATGAAAGTCTGTCACACCATGAAAGTCTGTCACACCATGAAAGTCTGTCACACCATGAAAGTCTGTCACACCATGAAAGTCTGTCACACCATGAAAGTCTGTCACACCATGAAAGTCTGTCAC
>MUZC01000146.1:150569-175344 GCA_002072015.1 Radix auricularia
TCGGTATTGGCATGTCTTAGTCTGGTCACGTGTTAGTGTACTGGTCATGTGTTAGTGTACTGGTCATGTGTTAGTGCACTGGTCATGTGTTAGTGTACTGGTCATGTGTTAGTGTACTGGTCATGTGTTAGTGTACTGGTCATGTGTTAGTGCACTGGTCATGTGTTAGGGTACTGGTCTTATCATATTGTTACAAGAATATTATAATATTGTTACAAGAATCTTATAATATTGTTACCTGAATCTTATCATATTGTTACAAGTATCTTATCATATTGTTACAAGAATCTTATCATATTGTTACAATAATCTTATAATATTGTTACAAGAATCTTATCATATTGTTACAATAATCTTATCATATTGTTACCTGAATCTTATAATATTGTTACAAGAATCTTATCATATTGTTACCTGAATCTTATCATATTGTTACCTGAATCTTATCATATTGTTACAAGATTCTTATCATATTGTTACAATTATCTTATCATGTTGTTACAAGAATCTTATAATATTGTTACAATAATCTTATCATATTGTTACAAGAATCTTATCATATTGTTACAAGAATCTTATCATATTGTTACAAGAATCTTATCATATTGTTACAATAATCTTATCATATTGTTACAAGATTCTTATCATATTGTTACAAGAATCTTATCATATTGTTACAAGAATCTTATCATATTGTTACAAGAAACTTATCATATTGTTACAAGAATCTTATCATATTGTTACAATAATCTTATCGTATTGTTACAAGAATCTTATCATATTGTTACAAGAATCTTATCATATTGTTACAAGAATCTTATCATATTGTTACAAGAATCTTATCATATTGTTACAATAATCTTATCGTATTGTTACAATAATCTTATCATATTGTTACCTGAATCTTATAATATTGTTACAAGAATCTTATCATATTGTTACAAGAATCTTATCATATTGTTACAAGAATCTTATAATATTGTTACAAGAATCTTATAATATTGTTACAATAATCTTATAATATTGTTACCTGAATCTTATCATATTGTTACAAGATTCTTATCATATTGTTACAATAATCTTATCATATTGTTACAAGAATCTTATAATATTGTTACAAGAATCTTATCATATTGTTACAAGAATCTTATAATATTGTTACAATAATCTTATCATATTGGTACAAGAATCTTATAATATTGTTACAAGAATCTTATCATATTGTTACAAGAATCTTATAATATTGTTACCTGAATCTTATCATATTGTTACAAGTATCTTATCATATTGCTACAAGATTCTTATCATATTGTTACAATAATCTTATCATATTGTTACAATAATCTTATCATATTGTTACAAGAATCTTATAATATTGTTACAAGAATCTTATAATATTGTTACAATAATCTTATCATATTGTTACAAGTATCTTATCATATTGCTACAAGAATCTTATCATATTGTTACAAGAATCTTATCATATTGTTACAAGAATCTTATCATATTTTTACAAGAATCTTATAATATTGTTACAGACCATTGAAGACAGCGTCAAGAGAAACATTTTACGCAGTGTGGCCACGTACACAAAATTTGAAGGGAAAGAACTCGAGGATTTGTACTTTTTGTTCAAGGTTTGTTCACAGTTCTTTAGGGTTATGTTTCTTTGTTTCACTCTTGGCAGTTGACTGGACATCAGTTGTGGCCGTTGACTTGACATCATTCATGGCAGTTGACTTGACATCAGTCATGGCAGTTGACTTGACATCAGTCATGGCAGTTGACTTGACATCAGTCATGGCAGTTGACTTGACATCAGTCATGGCAGTTGACCCTGACATCAGTCATGGTAGTTGACTTGACATCAGTCATGGCAGTTGACATGACATCAGTCATGGCAGAGCTATTTATCTTGGTTTTTATAGCAAGTCTTTGCTGATGAATCTTTTCATTATCGGGGCCAAGGAATTTGGATTTAGTGATGATCCTAAACTAAAATATTACTTTTGTCTACTACTGGAAGTGTGGCTATTTCATTCGGTATTGGCATGTCTTAGTATTGGTATTGGCATGTCTTAGTATCGGTATTGGCATGTCTTAGTCATGCCATTTTCTGCATTCAATTCAAAATTTTGATCAGTCTCTTTGGTCATTAACTGAGTTATAACCAGTTTTATTTTATTTTATTTTATTTTATTTTAGCACACTTTAAGTGATCAACTTTTTAAACTGCTAAAGAAATAACCTTTTTGTGATAATAAGAAATAACCTTTTTGTGATAACAAGAAATAACCTTTTTGTGATAACAAGAAATAACCTTTTTGTGATAACAAGAAATAACCTTTTTTATGATAACAAGAAATAACCTTTTTGTGATAACAAGAAATAACCTTTTTTATGATAACAAGAAATAACTCTTTATGTGATAACAAGAAATAACCTTTTTGTGATAACAAGAAATAACCTTTTTATGATAACAAGGAATAACCTTTTTGTGATAACAAGGAATAAACTTTTTATGATAACAAGGAATAACCTTTTTGTGATAACAAGGAATAACCTTTGTGTGATAACAAGAAATAACCTTTGTGTGATAACAAGAAATAACCTTTGTGTGATAACAAGAAATAACCTTTTTCTGATAACAAGAAATAACCTTTTTGTGATAACAAGAAATAACCTTTGAGTGATAACAAGAAATAACAAGAAATAACCTTTTTGTGATAACAAGAAATAACCTTTGAGTGATAACAAGAAATAACCTTTTTGTGATAACAAGAAATAACTTTTTTATGATAACAAGAAATAACTTTTTTATGATAACAAGAAATAACCTTTTTTATGATAACAAGAAATAACCCTTTTTGTGATCATAAAATCTTTCATCGTCCAAGTTTTTTTATTTTTTTAGGAGGAATATTTGACTTCCTGCTACTGGCGAACACACCAGCACGTTGACACCCCTGACAAGTTTGACCCCAACAGACCTTACTATGACCAGTACAAAGTGGAGTTTGACCAGTTCAAGACCCTGTTTCTGTCCCTCTCCCCATGGGCCACTGGACAATACGCTTCGACTCTAGCATTGAGAACATTCAGGGTGAGATGACTGTGATTGTTTGAGAACTCTTGGGGTACGGTCTCAATGGCATTATTTGAGGACACTCCGTAATGTTTGAGACCTCTTGGGGTACGGTCACAAAGGCATGATTTGAGGACACTCCGTAATGTTTGAGAACTTTTGGGGTACATTAACAATGGCATTATTTGAGGACACTCTGTAACGTTTGAGGACTTTTGGGGTACAGTCACAATGAAATTATTTGAGGACACTGTAACATTTGAGGACTTTTGGGGTATGGTCACAATGAAATTATTTGAGGACACTCAGGATAACATGTTCAATAATTCCCTCCTGTAGTCTTGGGGTACGGTTACAATGGCATTATTTGAGGACACTCAGGATAATTCCCTCCTGTAGTCTTGGGGTACGGTCACAAATGGCATTATTTGAGGACACTCAGGATAATTCCCTCCTGTAGTCTTGGGGTACGGTCACAATGGCATTATTTGAGGACACTCAGGACAACATGTTAAATAATTCCCTCCTGTAGTCTTGGGGTACGGTCACAATGGCATTATTTGAGGACACTTCCCTCCTGTAGTTTTAAGTTCCAGCTGAATAAAATGTCCTGACATAAGGGAAGTAACTTCGTCCAGCTTTTGATTTCATGCGACAAATATTTTTGTCAAATATTTATATCAAACATTTATATCAAACATTAATATCAAATATTAATATCAAACATTTATATCAAATATTAATATCAAACATTAATATCAAATATTTATATCAAACATTAATATCAAACATTTATATCAAACATTAATATCAAACATTAATATCAAATATTAATATCAAACATTTATATCAAATATTAATATCAAACATTAATATCAAACATTAATATCAAACATTTATATCAAACATTAATATCAAACATTGATATCAAATATTAATCACCTGTTATAATAATGAAGCTTTCATGGCAAGTAAAGACCAAAAAAGAGATTTGGTGGGGGAGGGGGGTCTCCACTAAAAGCCTTGTAATTATACTACTAGTAATGTAAACCGCGCAGACTGCAAACAGCGTCCGTGACTGACTGAGTCAAGACTGATTTGCAAAAATGTTTTATATTTTAATGCAAACGAAATTCATTCAGACCAAACGTTCACTGTTCACACATTGCTAAAATATATCCGTGTGATTTATATTTCCATTTCTTGAAATTAGTAGATGTTTCTCTTCCGCCCACCTGTGTCTCAGCCGTTATGTTATACATAACGGGACTGCGATTTCCCTGCTTATATATTTATACTTTTTTTGGCCGTCCATGAATGACGTCATGCTATTTTTACCAACTTTGCCGATTGTCTCAAAACTTAGACCACAATATGACTTCACAAAGCTCTGATTGCCCAAAAAAAAAAAAAAAAAACGTTTCAATTAACATTTTTGTCATAGAAATATGTATTTAATGTAGGCCTTCACTCTAAGCCTAATACCGTAAACTAAATAAATTGTGAGCAATTTTATTTCAAGTAGCGCATTTTGATTTCTTAAACTCCGCCCCCACCCACAGGCGCGTGACGTCATGTATGGGCGGCCCTTCATGCATTGTTGAAGACATTAAAATTAGAATTTTCTATTACTTCTTTTTTTTTTCTTCAAAAAATTCGACTTGAAAAACACACTGTTACTGTTACATTTAAATGTGTATTTACTGTAATGCAATCGAATATTTTTGTTGAAGTTTTATTTAAAGTTGCGCATTTACACTTGACATCATATTTAACACCCTCTCACACACCGTCACAAATGCATGACGCCCTCCCTTTCCCAACTTAACGCGTGATATCAGTCAAGGACGACTACTTAATTTTCATTGGCTTATTTTGTTTGCGTCTCAATAGTCTGTGGGCTATTAAGACGTTAGAGTCTCAATAGCCACTGCCGAACACTTGCTAAAAGTAGATGTGCTGTATTATATAAATAACTCATTGAACACTTGTTAGAAGTAGATGTGCTGTATTATATAAGTAACACTTGTTAGAAGTAGATGTGCTGTATTATAAAAATAACTCATTGAACACTTGTTAGAAGTAGATGTGCTGTATTATATAAATAACTCATTGAACACTTGTTAGAAGTAGATGTGCTGTATTATATAAGTAACACTTGTTAGAAGTAGATGTGCTGTATTATATAAGTAACACTTGTTAGAAGTAGATGTGCTGTATTTTATAAGTAACACTTGTTAGAAGTAGATGTGCTGTATTATATAAATAACTCAATGTCTGAAAATGAAACAAAATAAAAACGTCCAAATCACTCGGAATCATTTCACCAAGGGAACTAAAAATACAAGCAAGATTTCGATGTTATTTTTTTTATTCAAAATGTGAGAGTGTTAGGGTTAGGGTTAGGGAGAGTGTCTTGTCTAGGTGCTTTTGGAGGCATCAGTGAAGAGTTAATAATTGATGGTATTGATGAGGTCAAGGTCATTCTGGGGAAGAAAGCTCCGATCAGTAATTGGGGTCATGATGAACATTCAGGTTGATCTATTTTTAGAACCTGATACTGGAAATTTCTGGCCAATTCTTTGTGTATATTAAAACATATTTCACATATTTCACTTATAACATATTTAACATATAACAAATATTTCACATATAACACATATTTCACATATAACACATATTTCACATGTAACACAAATTTCACATATAACTCATTTAATCAACTTCAATGGTTTCAAATGTCCACACAGCTCCTGGATGAAAACAAAGACAATTTAATCAACTTCAAGGAGTTTGTCAGTGCCCTGGGCACCATGTGTAAGTCTGACATCACTCAGAGGATCAAGCTCCTGTACCTGCTCCACCTGCCCCCTGCTCTGCTTCCCACTGACGTCTTAGACGACTCGCCTGGATCACCAAAATCTGGTCAGTTCTACTTTTGTACTCCATCTTCTTACAGTATAATTTTGCTCCTGGCTAGTTTACCAACTGAAGGCGAATGCTCATTAAAAGCTAAACAGAACATCTTATACCTAATAAATGAAAGATAATTTTGATGATTTTTTTTTGTAAACCAGGATGAACAATAAAGAAAAGCTTGAAATTGGAGAATGATCATTTGAAATTAATTGTTGTATTTCCAGAATCGGTTGAAGCTGGTGTTGATGCTGCAGATTTTTTTGATGATAATGAAAGCACACCTGACACACCTGCTGATGATGGTGAGCCAGCTTGGTCTGGGGGAGGCGGGGGGGGGGNGGGGGGCTGGGATAAAAATAATGTTGATCGGGGGGGGGTATCGTTATGGATATATCAGTTATTGAGTTACAGAGGTGGGGAGGGAGGGTTGAGAGATAATTTAGTTACTAATGTAGCCGTCTTCTAGAGCTAACCTCAGCAGTCGGCGTTAGATGACCATCACAGGTCACTGCAGGTTACTCCAGTCCTTGAAGTCAGTGGAGTTCACGCAGAGTGACTGACCACTTAACAGCACGGGGTGGTCAGCCACGTGATGAGTAGCGACACGACGAGTATGCAAGTAACACACTGACCCTGGTCTGTAGAAGTGTCGAGTTTGAGTGAGAGGAGCAGAGTGTGAGGATCGACGGGACTTAATGATTTGTGGATGCTGTGAATTTGTGTAGTTGTGTATTTGTGGATGCTGTGAATTGTGACAATAAACCTGCGGCCTCACCTCAACAATTGACTTGGACCTTACTGTTCTAAATAAACTTAGCCACCACTCGGCTACACTAACAAATTCAAGAAGTCTTGTAAAATTTGAAATATTTCATTTCAACATGGCAAATTATTTCTGATGGGCCAAAAGTTCCTATAATAATTCTAACTTAAGAGAATTAATGGATTGAGTTCAAGGGGGCCGCGGTGGTCGAGTGGCAAGCGCGCTCGACTGGCAATCCGATGGTCATGAGTTCAAATTCATGGGAAGCCAAGGATTGTTCCCGGGGCCTAGGGCCTCCCCGAGTTCCACCCAGCTCCAAATGGGTGAAAAGTGGCGGGGTAATGCGTGGAACCCTTAGCCGCGGCACGTGAACGCTGCATCACTTGCCAAAAAACAACTGCTGCCTTGCAGATGGTCTTGACTGACCGAAGACTATGGAAGCAAATCCAGAAAATACAGCAGGCTGAAGTTGGAGACCATGGGCCATTTGGCGCAAAACTCGTGGCACGCAAAACTCAATATTCAATATTGAGAACGAAGAAGAAGAAGATTGAGTTCAAGGGAATTTTTATTTTTAACACTTTTTTCAATGCAAGTTCTACAATTTTAATGTCAAATTATTTTAGAAGCTGTTTATTTTGTTGAAGATCAAACCTCCAATATGGCTAAACAACTTTGTTTCAAAACTTTAAACTCTATTTATTTTAAAATTGTGTTGTGCAACATTTCATCTAAGGTTCATTGGTCCTTGTGTAGCTTAAAGGGAATTTAGGTCGTTCTCTTTTTTAGCTTATCTATTGAACGTGGCAGACAATGTTAATGTGGTGTTCTTCCATTTAACCGTGGTAGACAATGTTGATGTGGTGTTCTTCCATTTAACCGTGGCAGACAATGTTGATGTGGTGTTCTTCCATTGAACCATGGTAGACAATGTTGATGGGGTGTTCTTCCATTTAACCGTGGTAGACAATGTTGATGTGGTGTTCTTCCATTTAACCGTGGTAGACAATGTTGATGTGGTGTTCTTCCATTTAACCATGGCAGACAATGTTGATGTGGTGTTCTTCTATTTAACCGTGGCAGACAATGTTGATGTGGTGTTCTTCCATTTAACCGTGGCAGACAATGTTGATGTGGTGTTCTTCCATTTAACCGTGGTAGACAATGTTGATGTGGTGATCTTCCATTTAACCGTGGTAGACAATGTTGATGTGGTGTTCTTCCATTTAACCATGGCAGACAATGTTGATGTGGTGTTCTTCCATTTAACCGTGGTAGACAATGTTGATGTGGTGTTCTTCCATTTAACCGTGGTAGACAATGTTGATGTGGTGTTTTTCCATTTAACCGTGGTAGACAATGTTGATGTGGTGTTCTTCCATTTAACCATGGCAGATAATGTTAATGTGGTGTTCTTCCATTTAACCGTGGCAGATAATGTTGATGTGGTGTTCTTCCATTTAACCGTGGTAGACAATTTTGATGTGTACTTTCATTGAACTGTGGTAGACAATATTCGGCATCCTTCCGTCTCGCGAGACGATGGTGCATCACCGTTGGGTTGGGTTGCATTTCCTCGAGTGACTGTGCAGTCCTATCCTTGAGTGACAGTCTTTGCCACAGTTTTTACACACGAGTTCTGTGCTTCCAAATGTTTTGGCCTTTCTCCTAGCTCTTCTGTCTGCAGCCTCCTCCATTCTTCGCTCCTCGGCTACTATGACGCCCTCTTTGACAACTGTGCGCCATGTAGATCGGTCTTCTGCCTTACACTCCCAGTCACTTGTATGTATTTTGGCTGCTTTCATGTCCCTTTGACAGACATCTTTAAATCGCAAGCGTGGGCGACCTGTTATCCTCTTTCCTGAAGCAAGTTCACCATATAGGAGGTCATTCGGGATGCGGCCGGGGCTCATTCTTTTGACATGTCCTAGCCACCTCAGGCGTCTTTCACTAAGAATTGAGAACATGCTTTGGGTATTGGCACGCGTTAGTACCTCACTATTAGGCACTTTTTCTTGCCATTTAATACCAAGGATGCGGCGCAAGCATCTCAAATGGAAGCTGTTAAGCTTACGCTCTTGTGATGTATAAGTGGTCCATGTCTCGCTCCCATATAGTAGTGTACTGATGACACAGGCTCGATAGACGCACAGTTTGGTTTTCTCCGTTAGCTTGGTGTTTTGCCAGACCCGCTTATTTAGTTTAGCCATTGTTGCGGCTGCCTTGCCAATTCTGCTGTTTATTTCTTCTTCAATGGACAGTGTATTGGAGACCTTGGATCCCAAGTAGGTGAAGCTGTCCACAACCTCCAAGTTTTCATTATCGATATTTATGGTAGGAGGAGGTCGAGTGTCTTGGGCCATGATGTTTGTCTTTTTCAAGCTGATTTGCAGACCAAATTCTTTGCAGGCATTGGAGAAGCTTGACACGAGTTGTTGCAAACCAGATTCTGTATGTGCTGTTAGTGCCGCATCATCCGCAAATAGTAGCTCTCGAATTAGGACATCCGTCGTTTTGGTCTTGGCTCGGAGGCGGGCAGTGTTGAAAAGTCCTCCATCAGCTCTGGTATGTAACCAGATTCCCTCACTGCTATAGACAATATTGGTGTGTATTTTATTTTCAGATTTAGAACTTCCTCAGCTGCCCTACAATGGCAGCCAATCAATGATTGCGCCCAGACCAGTAGAAATGAAAGCAGACAGTTCAAGTGTTGACCCCAGGACCCCCATGATTGAGATGGTACAGCTAGAGACCCCGCTGGATGATGTTGATGATGACGAAGAGGACAGCTTGTCAGATCCAGACAAAGGTGATGGCACGTCAAATGCTTCTGATCAAACTTCAGGGGAGACAAATCTAAGTGCTTCTGATCAAACTTCAGGGGAGACGAATCTAAATACAGGGGAAGTAATTCCTCCGGCAACTGATGCTCCTAAAGTGAAGCGTCCTGATAACCTTGTACAATCTAAAGGTCAAATTTTTTTAATTTTACCTTATTATTTTTTTATTACTTAATAGCTTCTATCATTTATGTGGCTTAAAACAAATAAGGTAGATATCATTTGGAAATATATAACATTTAAAGGTTTTTAAAATGAATGTCTACTGTTTCGAATTCTTAAAACAAATATGATAGATATCATTTGGAAATATATAACATTGAAAGGTTTTTAAAATGAATGTCTACTGTTTCGAATTCTTAAAAGAAATTTCATTAATAGTTCATTTTAATCTAGATTCTACCAAGAAGATTCATTTGCCTACAAAAGTTTTTCCCAAGCTTGCAAGAAGTGCACAAAAAGAAGAATTTGCAAATCTCTCAAGGATGGGCCAGGTAAGACTTTTTTGGGGTAGAATTAGACAAGTAATATTCTCATGGTACAATTAGACAAGTAATATTCTCATGGTACAATTAGACAAGTAATATTCTCATGGTACAATTAGATAAGTCATATTCTCATGGTACATTTAGACAAGTCATATTCTCATGGTACAATTAGACAAGTCATATTCTCATGGTACAATTAGACAAGTCATATTCTCATGGTACAATTAGACAAGTCATATTCTCATGGTGAATGTTTTTCTTATAGCTATATACAGTAGAACCTCTTATAATGAGTTTAATTTGTTCAGGACTCTTTGTTATAGCTATATACAGTAGAACGCTTGTTAAACCAAACAATTTTGTCCCATACAAATTAATGTCAAATACAAAAAAAGAGTCCCATGCTAAAAAATCACTAATTTTTCAACAATTTTTATTAACATTTATCCCAATAAAATTACTTTTGAATTGTTCAAGAGTGTAACAACTTGTTTAGATTTGAAACAAAATAATGTAAATATGACAAATAATTAATCCTGTTTAACAAGAAAATATTTCAAAAGACATTTTTTTTGGCTGCTGCTTCAAAATTTTACGAAAATGTGTCGTAACCATTTTGTCGACAATCTTGACATCTCCTTAATTTTGGTTTTGTTCTTGAGAACAGTGCAAATAGTTGATGTTGGCCAATTGTGTGCATGAGAATTATGCAGATTATTGATGTTGACCATGGTACATGCGGGCAGATAGTTGATGTTGGCCGATTGTGTGCATGAGAATTATGCAGATTATTGATGTTGGCCATGGTACATGCGGGCAGATAGTTGATGTTGGCCGATTGTGTGTATGAGAATTATGCAGATTATTGATGTTGGCCATGGTACATGCGGGCAAATAGTTGAATTTGGCCAATTGTGTGGATGAGAATTATGCAGATTATTGATGTTGGCCATGGTACATGGCCAATGGTACATGGCTGATGGTACATGGCTAATGGTACATGGCCAATGGTACATGGCTGATGGTACATGGCTGATGGTACATGGCTGATGGTGCATGGCTGATGGTACATGGCCAATGGTACATGGCTGATGGTACATGGCTGATGGTACATGGCCGATGGTACATGGCTGATGGTACATGGCCATTGGTACATGGCCAATGGTACATGGCTGATGGTACATGGCTGATGGTACATGGCCGATGGTACATGGCTGATGGTACATGGCCTATGGTACATGGCTGATGGTACATGGCCAATGGTACATGGCCGATGGTACATGGCCAATGGTACATGGCTGATGGTACATGGCCTATGGTACATGGCCGATGGTACATGGCCTATGGTACATGGCTGATGGTACATGGCCGATGGTACATGGCCGATGGTACATGGCCGATGGTACATGGCCGATGGTACATGGCTGATGGTACATGGCCACTAGATAAGCCACACTCTCGCCTTGTTTTCACATTTCAACAGTTTTTTTTTTCTTTAACTCTTGTGATTGTCTTTTGCACATAACAAAAGTTACGACTGCTGTCTGAAATCAAAATTTGTAAAACAGATAATCACACAAGAAAGCTATACGCTAACAGACCGAGTGCTAAACATATACCAGCTTACAAATAAATTTCCAGGAAAAGAGGACTTCCCCTTTCTGCGTGACTTGCTATGAGATTTTTTACTCGTTAAGGGAGCAAATTTTTCTTTATTTTTTTGTTTTGTTGCTCCTTTTCAAAAGTTCCACTTAAATCATACATTATTATTGATTCCTTCTATTATTATTGATTCCTTCTATTATTATTGATTCCTTCTATTATTATTGATTCCTTCTATTATTATTGATTCCTTATATTATTATTGATTCCTTCTATTATTATTGATTCCTTCTATTATTATTGATTCCTTCTATTATTATTGATTCCTTCTATTATTATTGATTCCTTCTATCCTCAATGATCACAATACAAAAAAAATGTAACACTTTAAGTTTAAATTGGATCAAATGCTGCACAAATTATTTTTGCTTGTGTACCAAGTAAAGACTTGACAATTATTTTTGCTTGTGTACCAAGTAAAGACTTGACAATAAAATTATTTTTGTTTGTGTACCAAGTAAAGACTTGACAATTATTTTTGCTTGTGTACCAGGTAAAGACTTGACAATTATTTTTGCTTGTGTACCAAGTAAAGACTTGACAATTATTTTTGCTTGTGTACCATGTAAAGACTTGACAATTATTTTTGCTTGTGTACCAAGTAAAGACTTGACAATTATTTTTGCTTGTGTACCAAGTAAAGACTTGACAATAAAATTATTTTTATACTGCTTCCAGATCCAATTCATCCAACTGCTGCGCACGCTGTACGACATGTTCACTGACTCCCCAGAGGAACAGCAGCTGTACCACAGCATCGCTACTGTTGGCACGTTACTCTTACAGATCGGTGAAGTTGGGAAAAGATTCCGTGTGTCCAGCTCCTCGTCTGGCCTGTCAGAATCTGATGGACCGAGTCCCGTCATGGAGAGGAAATTAGCTGCCCTTGGGGAAGGCAGCAAAGATCAAGATTTCAAGTCATCGGTTGCAAACACTTTGGACAAAAGCCTCCCAGATGATGTTAAGAATGAAAATGCCTTTGGACCAGGAGCTCAGGGCGATGTGCCATCTTCAGTTGGTAAAGATCATGAAAGTGCTGATGCCATGTTCACATCAAAAGATGGCAGTATTTCTGAGAAAGGAGCACCTGACGTAGTGACGGCCCCTGATTCCTCCCAGTCCTTGAAGCCCCCCCCAGGCCTGAGTTCTCCCAAAAACACCAGTAAGCCTGATCTGGACTGGTCAATATCTTTTGAACAATTCTTGGCCTCCATGCTGACCGAACCATCCATTGTGGATTATTTTGAACGGATCTATGACACAACAGATGCTGTGGCGGCCCTAAGAAATCGTCGTCTGACAACACGCATAGCAACCTCGACAGAAAAATCATGAACATGCAAACAACTTTTTTTCATAATGAGCTTTGACCTTACATTTATAAGCCGTTGGCTATCAATTTAGTCATAATAAACTAATGATTATCTTACATTGAAAAATCTATGGATGTCCAATTTGATGAATTATTCAATGTCTTGCTCCCTCAATATTCTCTATGTTATACTTGTCTCATCACAGATGATTAATATTGGCTCAAATTTTATTTCATTTGTTTATGACCAAATATTTGGGTAGGGAGCAAACTGTAATATTAACATTATAATGTTTGCTTGTTGTGGAGTTAGAAAAAACTGTTAGCTGTACTTGTAATTTAATTCTATTTTAATGCTTTTCTAAATTTAGGGAACTTTTCCAAGCAGTGGCTACACTACAGCAACCAGGGAGCTGTCAAACAAAAAAATACTTTCAACCATTTTGTTATCCATGTGGGACGTGGTGGTCGAGAGGTAGCGCGCTCGACTGTCATACCGATGGTCACGAGTTCAAATCCACGCGAAGGCGAGGATTTGTTCCCGGGGCCTGAGGAGTCCCCGAGTCACCCAGCTCTGAATGGGTACCTAACTAGACAATAGTTAGGCGGCTGGGGTAATGCGTGGAACCCCTATAGCCGTGGCCTGTGACCGCTGCATCACTTGCCAACAGATCATCTCTCATGGTCTGTGGACGCAATTATCTTCTGCATAGAAGGAGCGTCTGTATAGGAGCGTCTGTATAGGAGCGTCTGTATAGGAGCGTCTGTATAGGAGCGTCTGTATATCTATGATAAGAAGATCCAATAATGGGGAAAAGTTCAGACAAAATGTTATATCAGACTATTCTATGCTACTGTATCAGACTATTCTATGCTACTCTATCAGACTAATCTATGCTACTCTATCAAACTATTCTATGCTACTGTATCAGACTATTCTATGCTACTCTATTAGACTAATCTATGCTACTCTATCAGACTAATCTATGCTACTCTATCAGACTAATCTATGCTACTCTATCAGACTATTCTATGCTACTGTATCAGACTATTCTATGCTACTCTATCAGACTATTCTTTGCTACTCTATTAGACTATTCTATGCTACTCTATCAGACTATTCTTTGCTACTCTATCAGACTAATCTATGCTACTCTATCAGACTAATCTATGCTACTCTATCAGACTATTCTTTGCTACTCAATAAGATTTTTTAATGTTATACACCAAATGTATTTTGTTTGTTTTTTAATCTTACATTTTCTCATGCAAAATTGAATTTTAAATGTTGGCCTAATGAAAAATGTAATCACTGCTTCAGAATTTTCTCTTTGAATATGGTAATTAGAATGACCAACTGTCTTTGTTTACAGCAAAGTCATCTGATACTTGGGCATTACTAAATATGGAGGTATTATTTATGATAATTACATGTCAATTTTTAAAATAATTTTTTATATATTTAATTATTCAACTATGTTTGGAACACTTCAGCTTTGACAAATATTTATTTTTAAAAATCAACTTCAATTGAAAGAATGTTCCAGAAGATTAATTGGTTGAGCTTCTATTTAATGTACTTCTTCATATTTATTTGGCTATGCCTAGTCACCTAACAATCAGACAGCTGCATCAATAAAAAAAATAATCAGAAACACTGAAATGGTCATTTATTTGACATAAACCTGTCAACATGCTAGTCTACCATTACACTCAACACTCAAATCATGTGTCGGCTTTATTGACTTTACAAAAATAAATAAAATGTTCTTGACTTTAGCTATGACTTACGCCATTACAATGATATTTAAGAAATGTTATTTTACTGTAATCATATTATGGTCTTTTGTGGTCTTTCATTACTGCTATATTTATCTGAAATTAATTTTTGCCTAAAAATTTTTGGTAATTAAGAAATTTATCATCCTCTTATGTTTCAAACTTATGTTAAAATTGTCACTAATTGTATGTAACAAATTGAACATTAAAAAATTTATTTTATTTCACAGTTTTAAAGAAAAATTCTCCACCTTTCGAAATTATAAAATAAGTTCCTTTGTATTTAAAACTCTACACACTGAAAGGATAATGTTTGGTTTTACATCGAAATAAATTGTTAATTATTGATAACAAAAAAAAAAATGTTTCACTATAGTAAACAGTCGATAACAATTGCAAACAGCTGGAGATGGAAAAAAGACGTGAGTGCCTAAGTCTTTGAGTTTGAGTTGAGATTAATCTCTTGACTCAATCCGAACACTAAAAATCTCTTGACTCAATCCGAACACTAAAAATCTCTTGACTCAATCCGAACACTAAAAATCTCTTGACTCAATCAGAACACTGAAAATCTCTTGACTCAATCAGAACACTAAAAATCTCTTGACTCAATCAGAACACTGAAAATCTCTTGACTCAATCCGAACACTAAAAATCTCTTGACTCAATCCGAACACTAAAAATCTCTTGACTCAATCCGAACGCTAAAAATCTCTTGACTCAATCAGAACACTAAAAATCTCTTGACTCAATCAGAACACTAAAAATCTCTTGACTCAATCAGAACACTAAAAAAAATCCTCAGAATCCCAAACAGTGGCAGCAGCTCTTCTCATGCAGTTAACTTGGTGGTTGTGATCGGTTTGACAACAGTTTTCTAAAAAAAAGTTTTTTTTATTTTTACCTATTTCAATGGACTGATGTACAATGAGAATGTTGGCATCAACTCTAGATAGATTTCAGACATATATTTTTGTAAGATATTATTGTTGACAACATCGGGGGTGAAAAAAAAAATTAACTGAAATTATTTCCAAGCTTTTTATTTTATATACTTTTGTTTATTAGTACTTTTGAAAGTCCCAAGAATCAATGTGCCATGAAATCACTTCGTTTGTTCAAAACCTGATCTGGCCTAATATAGGATGCTGTCTTAGAATAATTGATTGATGTGACCTTGACCTACTGATTATTAGCAAAACCGCTTTTAAAGTTTAGTCCAATTAATTTCCCTAAAATTATGTTAATACCTGTAGAGACATAATTACAATATTGAAACAATCTTACATTGGTCCCATTATCACCATTTTAAGGTCATTTTATTAAAAATAAATAGGATAGAATTATGACTTTGTATTGTTATATATTATATGACAATATATCTACTATACATAACTCTCTCTGTGAAAGCTTGAGGTACAAAGTCTTCTTTATCAACTTTGGGATATTTTTGTGTGTGTGTATTGTACTATTAAAGTTGGTGTTTTTATAGCTATATTTTCTTGAAATGTCTTCATTTATAAAACATCAATTGTCTTCTGTTCATTCTTTGGTTTCCATGAATATTACAGACAAATGACACAACTGAACACAACACAATGGAACACAACACAATGGAATACAGCACAACGGACCATAACACAACAGAACACAACACAATGGACACAACACAATGGAACACAACACAATGGAACGCAACACAATGGACACAACACAATGGAACACAACACAATGGACACAACACAATGGACACAACACAATGGAACACAACACAATGAACACAACACAATGGACACAACACAATGGAGCACAACACAATAAACACAACACAATGGAACACAACACAATGGACACAACACAATGGAACACAACACAATGGACACAACACAATGGAACACAACACAATGGACACAACACAATGAACACAACACAATGGAACACAACACAATGAACACAACACAATGGAACACAACACAATGGACACAACACAATAGACACAACACAATGGAACACAACACAATGAACACAACACAATGGACACAACACAATGAACACAACACAATGGACACAACACAATGGAACACAACTCAATGGAACACAACACAATGGACACAACACAATGGAACACAACACAATGGAACACAACACAAGGGACACAACACAACAGAACACAACACAACAGAACACAACTCAATGGAACACAACACAATGGAACACAACTCAATGAACACAACACAATGGAACACAACACAACGGAATGCAACACAATGGAACACAACTCAATGGACACAACAAATGGACACAACACAATGAACACAACACAATGGAACACAACACAACGGAATGCAACACAATTGAACACAACTCAATGGACACAACACAATGGAACACAACGCAATGGAACACAACACAACGGAATGCAACACAATGGAACACAACTCAATGGACACAACACAATGGAACACAACACAATGGACACAACACAATGGAACACAACACAATGGACACAACACAACGGAATGCAACACAATGGAACACAACACAATGGACACAACACAATGAACACAACACAATGGAACACAACACAATGGACACAACTCAACGGAATGCAACACAATGGAACACAACACAATGGACACAACACAATGAACACAACACAATGGAACACAACACAATGGACACAACACAACGGAATGCAACACAATGGAACACAACACAATGGACACAACACAATGAACACAACACAATGGAACACAACACAATGGAACACAACACAACGGAATGCAACACAATGGAACACAACACAATGGACACAACACATGGAACACAACACAATGGACACAACACAGTGAACACAACACAATGGACACAACACAATGGAACACAACACAATGGACACAACACTGAACACAACACAATGGAACACAACACAATGGACACAACACAATGGACACAACACAATGGAACACAACACAATGAACACAACACAATGGACACAACACAATTGAACACAACACAATGGAACACAACACAATGGAACACAACACAATGGAACACAACACAATGAACACAACACAATGGAACACAACACAATGAACACAACACAATGGAACACAACACAATTGAACACAACACAATGGACACAACACAATGGAACACAACACAATGGAACACAACACAATGGAACACAACACAATGGACACAACACAATGGACACAACACAATGGAACACAACACAATGGAACACAACTCAATGGACACAACACAATGGAACACAACGCAATGGAATACAACACAATGGAACACAACACAATGGAACACCACACAATGGAACACAACACAACGGAATGCAACACAATGGAACACAACACAATGGACACAACACAATGGACACAACACAATGGACACAACACAATGGAACACAACACAATGGAACACAACACAACGGAATGCAACACAATGGAACACAACACAATGGACACAACACAATGGACACAACACAATGGAACACAACACAATGGACACAACACAGTGAACACAACACAATGTAATTCAACACAATGGAACACAACACAATGGACACAACACAGTGAACACAACACAATGGAACACAACACAATGGACACAACACAATGGAACACAACACAACGGAATGAAACACAATGGAACACAACACAATGGAACACAACACAACGGAATGCAACACAATGGAACACAACACAATGGAACACAACACAATGGAACACAACACAATGGACACAAAACAATGGAACACAACACAACGGAATGCAACACAATGGAACACAACACAATGGAACACAACACAACGGAATGCAACACAATGGAACACAACACAATGAACACAACACAATGAACACAACACAATGGAACACAACTCAATGGACACAACACAATGGAACACAACTCAATGGACACAACACAATGAACACAACACAATGAACACAACTCAATGAACACAACTCAATGGACACAACACAATGGAACACAACTCAATGGACACAACACAATGAACACAACACAATGGACACAACACAATGGACACAACACAATGGAACACAACACAATGGACACAACACAATGGACACAACACAATGGACACAACACAATGAACACAACTCAATGGACACAACACAATGAACACAACACAATGGACACAACACAATGGAACACAACTCAATGGACACAACACAATGGAACACAACACAACGGAATGCAACACAATGGAACACAACACAATGGACACAACACAATGGAACACAACACAACGGAATGCAACACAGTGGAACACAACACAATGGACACAACACAATGGACACAACACAATGGAACACAACACAATGGACACAACACAATGGAACACAACACAACGGAATGCAACACAATGGAACACAACACAATGGAACACAACACAATGGAACACAACACAATGGAACACAACACAGTGGAACACAACACAACGGAACACAACACAGCAGTAAAGTTAATTTAAAATCTGAGTCAAAGATCTCAGAATTTATTTGAGTTGTTTTAGGTTAAGCTTCCAGGCACAGAAACGATTGACTTGACCCAATTAACTACCCAGATATTGTGTTAATGACTTGACCCAATTAACTACCCAGATATTGTGTCAATGACTTGATCCAATTAACTACCCAGATATTGTGTTAATGACTTGACCCAATTAACTACCCAGATATTGTGTTAATGACTTGACCCAATTAACTACCCAGATATTGTGTCAATGACTTGACCCAATTAACTACCCAGATATTGTGTTAATTCAGTTTGAAATATTGTCATTGAATCACATTCTACAATCCCATTTTAATCAGTTCTGTTTCAAGTGGCTTGAGGGGGACATGCAACTCTTTCATGCTGTTTAGAAACTTTATGTTGTTTAGTTATATGTTTCACGCCTGTTGAGATAGAATTTTAGTTTAAACAACGTTTTTTATCGCTTATTTAAGTTATAAATTATTATAAAAGAAAAAATATTGAACATAAAAGATGCCTTTTCAGCTCACAAAAATATGAAATTATTTCACTCATAAAAATGTCATCCAAGTCTGCTCTCTGGCAATTTGTTAACAAAAAAAAATATTTTTGTTTACTGTATAACATAAACAGGTGTCTGGGAAGGTTTAATGACTAGTCTCTAACCCTCTGTTTATGTTAAGTCTGGGAAGGTTTGATGACTAGTCTCTAACCCTCTGTTTATGTTTAGTCTGGGAAGGTTTGATGACTAGTCTCTAACCCTCTGTTTAGTCTCTAACCCTCTGTTTATGTTTAGTCTGGGAAGGTTTGATGACTAGTCTCTAACCCTCTGTTTATGTTTAGTCTGGGATGGTTTGATGACTAGCCTCTAACCCTCTGTTCTTGTTTAGTCTGGGAAGGTTTGATGACTAGCCTCTAACCCTCTGTTTATGTTTAGTCTGGGAAGGTTTAATGACTAGCCTCTAACCCTCTGTTCATGTTTAGTCTGGGAAGGTTTGATGACTAGCCTCTAACCCTCTGTTCATGTTTAGTCTGGGAAGATTTGATGACTAGCCTCTAACCCTCTGTTTATGTTTAGTCTGGGAAGGTTTAATGACTAGCCTCTAACCCTCTGTTTATGTTTAGTCTGGGAAGGTTTGATGACTAGCCTCTAACCCTCTGTTCATGTTTAGTCTGGGAAGGTTTGATGACTAGTCTCTAACCCTCTGTTCTTGTTTAGTCTGGGAAGGTTTGATGACTAGCCTCTAACCCTCTGTTTATGTTTAGTCTGGGAAGGTTTGATGATTAGCCTCTAACCCTCTGTTCATGTTAAATCACTGAATAAAAAAAACCTGAAAACTTTTCTTGTCATTAAATTTCATTTTGTAGAAACTATTTGAAACTACGGATCAGTGTGTTGTGTTACTAATTATGAGTTGCTGATTTCAGATCATACATTTGACTTATGTGTTTATAATCTAGGCTTTATTACAGTGTTTACCCAATACAATTATTTATGGTACTTATTGAATTGTCTAGACCAGGGGTGGTCAGACCTGTAGTAACTGAGAGCCACTGGACCAGGGGTGGTCAGACCTGTAGTAACTGAGAGCCACTAGACCAGGGGTGGTCAGACCTGTAGTAATAAAGCCACTAGACCAGGGGTGGTCAGACCTGTAGTAACTGAGAGCCACTAGACCAGGTGTGGCAAGACCTGTAGTAACTGATAGCCACTAGACCAGGTGTGGTCAGACCTATAGTAACTGAGAGCCACTAGACCAGGGGTGGTCAGACCTGTAGTAACTGAGAGTCACTGGACCAGGGGTGGCCAGACCTGTAGTAACTGAGAACCACTAGACCAGGGGTGGTCAGACCTGTAGTAACTGACGACCACTGGACCAGGGGTGGTCAGACCTGTAGTAACTGAGAGCCACTAGACCAGGGGTGGTCAGACCTGTAGTAACTGAGAGCCACTAGACCAGGGGTGGTCAGACCTGTAGTAACTGAGAACCACTAGACCAGGGGTGGTCAGACCTGTAGTAACTGACGACCACTAGACCAGGGGTGGTCAGACCTGTAGTAACTGAGAGCCAATGGACCAGGGGTGGTCAGACCTGAAGTAACTGAGAACCACTAGACCAGGGGTGGTCAGACCTGTAGCAACTGAGAACCACTAGACCTGTAATAACTGAGAGCCACTAGACCAGGTGTGGTCAGACCTGTAGTAATAAACCCACTAGACCAGGGGTGGTCAGACCTGTAGTAACTGAGAGCCACTAGACCAGGGGTGGTCAGACCTGTAGTAACTGAGAGCCAATGGACCAGTGGTGGTCAGACCTGTAGTAACTGAGAACCACTAGACCAGGGGTGGTCAGACCTGTAGCAACTGAGAACCACTAGACCTGTAGTAACTGAGAGCCACTAGACCAGGGGTGGCCAGACCTGTAGTAACTGAGAGCCACTAGACAGGGGTGGTCAGACCTGTAGTAACTGAGAGCCACTAGATCAGGGGTGGTCAGACCTGTAGTAACTGAGAGCCACTGGACCAGGGGTGGTCAGACCTGTAGAAATAAAGCCACTAGACCAGGGGTGGTCAGACCTGTAGTAACTGAGAGCCACTGTACCAGGCGTAGTCAGACCTGTAGTAACTGAGAGCCACTAGACCAGGGGTAGTCAGACCTGTAGTAACTGAGAGCCACTAGACCAGGGTTGGCCAGACCTGTAGCAACTGAGAGCAACTAGACCAGGGGTGGTCAGACCTGTAGCAACTGAGAGCCACTGGACCAGGGGTGGTCAGACCTGTAGTAATAAAGCCACTAGATCAGGGGTGGTCAGACCTGTAGTAACTGAGAGCCACCAGATCAGGGGTGGTCAGACCTGTAGTAACTGAGAGTCACTAGACCAGGGGTGGTCAGACCTGTAGTAACTGAGAGCCACTAGATCAGGGGTGGTCAGACCTGTAGTAACTGAGAGCCACTGGACCAGGGGTGGTCAGACCTGTAGTAATACAGCCACTAGATCAGGGGTGGTCAGACCTGTAGTAACTGAGAGCCACTAGACCAGGGGTGGTCAGACCTGTAGTAATAAAGCTACTAGATCAGGGGTGGTCAGACCTGTAGTAACTGAGAGCCACTAGACCAGGGGAGGTCAGACCTGTAGTAATAAAGCCACTAGACCAGGGGTGGTGAGACCTGTAGTAACTGAGAGCCACTGTACCAGGGGTGGTCAGACCTGTAGTAACTGACGACCACTGGAACAGGGGTGGTCAGACCTGTAGTAACTGAGAGCCACTAGACCAGGGGTGGTCAGACCTGTAGTAACTGAGAGCCACTAGACCAGGGGTGGTCAGATCTGTAGTAACTGAGAGCCACTAGACCAGGGGTGGTCAGACCTGTAGTAACTTAGAGCCACTGGACCAAGAGTGGTAAGACCTGTAGTAACTGAGAGCCACTAGACCAGGGGTGGTCAGACCTGTAGTAATTGAGATCCACTAGACCAGGGGTGGTCAGACCTGTAGTAATAAAGCCACTAGACCAGGGGTGGTCAGACCTGTAGTAACTGAGAGCCATTAGACCTGTAGTAACTGAGAGCCACTATACTAGGGGTGGTCAGACCTGTAGTAACTGAGAGCCATTAGACCTGTAGTAACTGAGAGCCACTAGACCTGTAGTAAATGAGAGCCACTAGACCAGGGGTGGCCAGACCTGCAGTAACTGAGAGCCACTAGACCAGGGGTGGTCAGACCTGTAGTAATAAAGCCACTAGACCAGGGGTGGTCAGACCTGTAGTAACTGAGAGCCACTAGACCAGGGATGGTCAGACCTGTAGTAATTGAGAGCCACTGGACCAGGGATGGTCAGACCTGTAGTAGCTGAGAGCCACTAGACCAGGGGTGGTCAGACCTGTAGTAACTGAGAGCCACTAGACCAGGGGTGGTCAGATCTGTAGTAACTGAGAGCCACTAGACCAGGGGTGGTCAGACCTGTAGTAACTTAGAGCCACTGGACCAGGAGTGGTCAGACCTGTAGTAACTGAGAGCCACTAGACCAGGGGTGGTCAGACCTGTAGTAACTGAGAGCCACTAGACCAGGGGTGGTCAGACCTGTAGTAACTGAGAGCCACTAGACCAGGAGTGGTCAGACTTGTAGTAACTGAGAAAAAACTCATTTCAGCATTATGGGTCACGACCACATTCCTAATGAAAATTTCTTCGGTGATAACTTTTAAACATTAGTTTGTATTGGAATTTAATGTTGAACACTAATTGTTGCATTGTTTTATGTTACAATCTGATTAAAACAGAAACATTTAAATTATTGACAAGAAAAGACAATCTTCTATAAAAGACCCACAATTATTGACTAGAAAAGACAATCTTCTATAAAAGACCCACAATTATTAACAAGAAAAGACAATCTTCTATAAAAGACCCACAATTAATGACGAGAGACGACAATCTTCTATAAAAGACCCACAATTATTGACAAGAAAAGACAATCTTCTATAAAAGCCCTACAATTATTGACGAGAGACGACAATCTTCTATAAAAGACCCACAATTATTGACGAGAAAAGACAATCTTCTATAAAAGACCCACAATTATTGACGAGAAAAGACAATCTTCTATAAAAGACCCACAATTAATTACGAGAAAAGACAATCTTCTATAAAAGACCCACAATTATTGACGAGAAAAGACAATCTTCTATAAAAGTTTAAAAGCCCTACAATTATTGCAAGTATTTACATCAACCTCCAACAAACGTAATCTTATGTCCAACAACAATTATTGGAGGTAAATTGAATGAAATTTTACAGTCAAAGAAATCGAATGATTTATTTGAAATCGTTTTGAATTGATATAACCATTCATAGTTAGGTTACAATTAAAAGACTTACTCATAAGCTGATAGGTTGATCTATCATTTTTGTATTGGTTAGTTTAATTTTTTTGAGCATTCTCATTGGTTGGAGGGTTTACGTCTGTGTCTTACACTATTACATTCCTTCCACAGACGGTCTGCATGTGTTTACCATATGGTTGTAATTTGGTCTTGTCAGACATCAAGGTCACTCGGGATCTGATATGTGCCATGTCTAAGTATTTACTTCCAGGATGACCTACTTTACATGCCAGACATTTTGTTTTATCTTGCTGACATTGAAAAGGTTGCGGGTGGGGGGAAGGAGTTTGCAAGCACCAAATCAAAATGATTGATATTTTTTAAGATTTCACCAACTCAAACAATTGTGTATTTAACATCAAAAGGCTGTGGGGCCGTCCATTAAGTACGTCACGCTCCTGAGGGGGCAACGGGCAAGGGGTGTTCGGTCATGTGTGACGTCACGGTGTTTAATTTTTATTATTTTGTTTATTAAAAAAAAAATATTTTTGTTCGATAGTGTCACGTAGTGGTCAGATCTGTAGTAAC
>MUZC01000146.1:201271-277216 GCA_002072015.1 Radix auricularia
ACTATCACTAAACCTAACCCAAACCCTAATAACTATCACTTAACGTAACCCTAAAGTCTATCCCTAAGCCTAACATCAAAACAAACCATTTTTTAAAAAAATAAAATCTTATTCATAATAAATAAAATAGACATCAATAAGAAATCGAACCCCGGACCTGCGATGTAGCGTACTATCGTACTATCAATATGACCACACAGCCACACATTCTCCGATGAACTTTTTAACCTTATAAAAAAAATATTACTAAGAATAGCAATAACCGGAAGTGAACGAGCGCGTATGCAGCCGCATATTGGGTCGTTTTGACGAGGCTATACTCACTACCATATTTTAAATTTCCCATTTTCGAGAAGTTCCGCTGGCTGTGTGGAGATAGCACATGCTCGTGGTGTCACCGGTGTCGGGTTCCATTCCCAGCAAGGGCACATATTTTTTTTCTTTTCACACTCAATTATAACTACCGCGAACACATCAAACAGTTATTTTTCGTGTTCGTTTTTTTTTTTATTATTAAAATTTAGTTACAGTCTTATATTAGCTGTTAACAATCATTTTATTTTAAGAATGCTGGCTGGATAGGGCCCCCGTTTGATTGCAGCCCGGGGCCCCGTGCAGTCTTAATCCGCCCCTGCCTGGAGGGAGGGGGCTGCTAGTATTTGGGTAACAGAGAAATAAAGGATGAAAATGAAACAACAACTTTTGTTCTCTTGACAACATTTTATTGACTTATGTCTTTATAATATATAGACTCAGCAGTAGTAAGTAGACTAGAAAGGGAGACCAAAATAATTCGAGTGATTGATATTGTTTGTCTTTCCCTACTCCAGTTAATGTTTAAAATATCAATATTACGATTAAATATCCAAAACTCATGGTATAACACTGATCGATGAGTTTCCAAGATGTTGACTTTTACTCGTTTCTTTATTTTTAAAATATAGTAGTAGATTAGTTTTTACAAAGTTAAATACTTGCTTGAAAGCACCAATTAGACAGAAAGACGTTATAAAGTAACAATAAAATTGTTTGAGCCAGGTACTCCCAACGCTTATTAATGGTAGAGCCTTCAATAGTTTATCTCTTAATTTAAAGAGTTCATGTCAAAATGTTTGGCTTATTTCTCATAAACTCACTGATGTCATCAAATTGGAAAGATTAGCACATGCACATCTTTGATGATTTCAAATTGAACTGTCTATCATCTATATTGTTTGTCATGTTTTTTTTAAACTGTAGGCTAAGAATTGCTTAAAGTTAAGACTCTAGATTCTCTAGTAATCTTTTTAAATACCAGAACTGACTACTTTGTTCAAATAACTGATTCAAGTCTCAATCTAATTAAAAATGTTGAGTTGTTTTTTTAAATTCTATTTCAGTCCTTCACAATTATCAGTTGAAAGCATTAATATTATTTTTGTTGTACATACAAATAATTTCAAAATACTTCATTCATGGAAAAGAACTAACCCAAACTAAAGATGCAAAATATTTAGGAGTCATAATAAATGAGAAACTATCTTGTAATCCCCATGTCAATGAAGTTATTAAAAAATCAAACAAAACCTTAGGCTTTATAAAAAGAAACTTTTACAAATGTAACAAAGATATAAAACTAAAATGCTACCTCACTCTGGTGAGACCTATACTAGAATATGCATCTTCTGTATGGGACCCATCCACCAAAGAAAATATTGACAAGTTAGAACAAATCCAAAAAAGAGCTGCCAGATTCATTACTGGAGAATATTCAAAACTGACAAGAGTAACACCATTAGTTAAATCATTAAACCTTGAAACACTGGAGGATAGAAGAACCAAGAGTAAATTAGTAATTATACATAAGGCAATTAATTCTAATTTAGAGATACAACACAAAGATAACTTAATACAACCCTCAAATAGACATAAAGATAAAAACACCTTTCTTATTCCATATGCAACAACAAACACATACAAGTTTTCTTTCATTCCGTCCGGTATTCGGGCGTGGAATGGGTTGCCTGAAGAAACCAGGAAAGCCACCACTTTATCATCTTTTAAAACTCTAGTAAGAATACAGGACTAAACACAAACCATAGAAATACGTTGGACGCAATAATCTTCTGTACAGAAGGAGCGTCTGTAACATATAAGATAGGATAAGAAGACATAAGCCTTTCATTTTTAAACTACTATTAAAAAAAAAAAATTCTATTTCAGTCCTTCACAATTATCAGTTGAAAGCATAAATATTATTTTTGTTGTACATACGCCTTTCATTTTTAAACTACTGTTCAATTTAAAAAATTTGTAAAGTTTAAAATCCATTTTTGTATATTCCTTCAGTTATGACCCTGACTATTTGAGGGCAAATACGATACATTTATACAATCATATCACTTTATAATTATTAGTATCTTAATAAGGACAAATATTTTTTGAAAATATCAAAATACTATTCATAATGGCTTGCACAATATGATTACCAGTAAAATAAAAATTGGAACCTTGGATTTAAATTAAATTTGTTTTTAAAAAATATTGAAAAAAAACTAACAAATAATGATAAAAATGTTATGTAAGTTATGGGCGCCATGGTCGAGTGGTAGCGCGCTCGACTGTCGTACCGATGGTCACGAGTTCGAATCCACGTGAAGGCGAGGATTTTTTCCCGGGGCCTGAGGAGTCCCCGAGTCACCCAGCTCTGAATGGGTACCTAACTAGACAATAGTTAGGCGGCAGGGGTAATGCGTGGAACCCCTATAGCCCTGGCCTGTGACCGCTGCATCACTTGCCAACAGATCATCTGTCATGGTCTGTGGATGCAATTATCTTCTGCATAGAAGGAGCGTCTGTATATCTAAGATAAGAAGAATCGTTCACATTTCTATTTTGACAACAAAAACATTGCATTCTCTCCCCTTGTTTTTATCTTAGTCATCCAGGTGTTAGACACTAGAAACATAGAAAACATTTTTAATATAATTTTATTTTCTATTCTTGATCACACAAACCACTATCACACACTCCATACATCTGTGTCTTTCAATAGCATTGACATACAGCATCTTTATTTAATTAACATTTACATTGCATGCATTCGTGTACAAACTATAATATTCTCATAATTTGAAGAATTCAAGAAAACCAGTCATACCTAGCTGCTAACTACGAAATATATATCTTGCAAAGTGTATTGGATAGCGCAGAATGTCATTTTTCCCTCATAATCATAACTGAAAATTTTGAGCTGAGAAAATAGTATTTTTCCTATGAAAAACTTGACTTTAAGGAATTGTAAAGCTGATTGTCAACTGACTGGTCAGTGTTAAAACTGATTTAATAGGTGTGAGCTGGACTGCATTCAAAGATAACATTTATTATTGTCAACTGACTGGTCAGTGTTAAAACTGATTTTTAATAGGTGTGAGCTGGACTGCATTCAAAGATAACATTTATTATTGTCAACTGACTGGTCAGTGTTAAAACTGATTTAATAGGTGTGAGCTGGACTGCATTCAAAGATAACATTTATTATTGTCAAACAACAGAAGATTAATACTGCAATACAACATTTGGATTAAAAAAAACAAACTAACACAAAACTCTCAACTCATTAAATCATCTTATTATTTTTATGACCATGTTAAAATGACCAGTCCTCTAATCTAAGCATGTAAACTACACTTGATACTTTCTAGGTCAACATCATTAATAAATTGGTTCAATCATTCTCAAAGAAAATATTTCTATCATATTATTTTCTTATTAAATGAAAGTAAAAAATGCAAAAATAAAAATCATTCTTTTGTCTAGTGATACGAGTTTGAATTATGTCAATTTATTTTTGCACTAGAAAATCTTTGTACAAGTTGTAATAAATATATAATATTTTTAAAGACAAAATCTGGCAGTGTCAGCGATCAAAGTCTAAATTTGAAAAATTTCACTCAACAAATGGAACAGATTTTTTTTTCAATTTGTAAGAACACATAATCAGTAATAATAAAATACAAAATTTTTAACATTACTCAAAGCCCAAGGAAAGCTTTGCATTATATTTGATATTATGACTTATGATTCTAGAATGTTCATAACATTTTGAACTGAGCTATTCATAAAAAAGAAATAATGACCAAATGTATATGAAAGGCTTCCCAAGGAATATTGAAAGTGAAAGAGTACAAATTAAAATAAGAGAACTAGATCATCATGAGGTTCAATTAAGGAAAGACTTTTATTATATTTGTTTAACGCCTAACAAATAAAGGGAAAGAATAATGGGACTCAATCAACATATTAAAATAAGAGAACTAGATCATCATGAGGTTCAATTAAGGAAAGACTTTTATTAGATTTGTTTAACGCCTAACAAATAAAGGGAAAGAATAATGGGCCTCAATCAACATATTCAAATAAAGTATTTCACTCAGTAGTCATTAAATCACAAACCCTAAATCCGACATCACAGTTGTTAAAACATAAAGTAGAAATGGTTATAATATTAATGTTGCTATTAATTTCATATAAACAAATGATTCATTTTCATTGTTAACAAATTTTTTAACTATATGTCAAGCAATAGGGAATACAATATTGAATACTTTTCTGAATATATATTTCTTGTCCAATGGCATTTAGACACATGCAGTTAGTTATTGACAAGGTTACCCAAAATATTATTGTGACTATTATGTTTCTTTGGTAAGAGCTTGTCCCTTTAAAAGAAAACCAGTAAGATTAATTATTATAGATTTGTGTGCTTTATCTGTCAAATAAAACTTGGGGGGAAAGTGTCTCAAATTAATAGATTGAACAAAAACATCACAAATTTCATATATTTTGTTATAAACAACCCTCATAAAAATTCATGTATATTGTTATTACACACCCCACAAATTTCATATATATTGTTATAACAAACCTCATAAAAATTCATGAATATTGTTATAACACACCTCACAAAATTCTTATATTTTGTTATAACAAACCTCATAAAAATTCATGAATATCGTTATAACACGCCTCACAAAATTCTTATATTTTATCTATCAGCCAAGTCCTCGGTCCAACCACTTCAAACTTAAAATTCTTTAATTTCAGAGAGTTTGTAGGTTCACTAATCCTGGATCAGATCATGCTACTTTAGCCAGAACTATAGCTGTTCTGCAAGGAATATAGACCTGGGGGTAAAAAGTTCAAAGTTATTCAAATAACTACTTTTATTTATTAAGAAGCGCTGGTTTATACTTCAAACAAAACTAAGATGATCAATCTATGGGCTTTACAAAAGAGTGAACTAACCCTTTATAAAATTGACAACTATATAAGATATTACAAACAGTGGTTGAATTTTTCAAACAAATCTTTTTGAAAGTGTTTGGGATGAGATTAGTCAAGTAAAAGTGGGCGTTCTTGGGCCATTGGCAATAAAGAAATTATGCTTTCCTTTTTATCTCTCCGACTGGAAAGAAGAGATCGTGACATGTGTGTTTTAAGTGCAAATGCTGTAAAATTGTAATCATTAAATTTTTTAATATGTATAAATTATTTTTGGATAAACTTCAGATGCCACAGGTAAGGAAATATTGAATGTAGAATTCTCTTCTTTTTTATGTTTATTTCATTTAATAATGTTCGCTAACTGAAAAATTCATATTTTTTGTGTTACTAACACCAAAAACATGCATTTTTCATGAACTCAAAAACAATTGTGACAATAGTCCTAAAAATCTCTGAAAATAATATGATTAACAAACTGACAAAAGAAAAATAAATGACTAAAAAATGTGAATAAAACAAAGAATTGAATATCCTCAGAAGCAAAACCACTAAAATAAATAAGGGGAAAGGTAGAGAGAGTATTGCTAAAAATTAGATTTACAAACCAGTCTTATTTAGCAAAGAGATTGTTTATTTACATTTCAAAAACATAACAGTTGTTGATGTGGGGATAAGGCAAATTATAGTTTTGTACTTAAAAATCTTTGATTATTAGACAATTCATTGATGGATTAAAAATGATTGTTTCAAGGTTATCGACTTTTATTTAAGCCTGAAAGTATCTTCACCCTCCTCACCCGTCATTGCATTAAGCAAATTTAGCAAGAAAAACTTTTGAAAAATTATTTAAAAGAAAAAAAGGTCTATGTTTATTTCATCAAGTGTACTTACAAATGTGTGGTTTGCACGGTCACACCAAGGTTCTGGGAAAGTATGGTACTTGACGCTATGGTCAATTCTTTTGTGGCCATCAAATTCTTCTGCATCAGAATCTAGAACTATTTCATAACTTGAGCCAGGTTAAGGAGAAACAAGGAACACTATACCTATAATAATATAACATGGAATTCTTGAACACAACCTATGCTGCCATCATTCAAGTTTAAAGAGAATGGATCAAACTATGCTAACACCATATATTTGACTCTAGAGTGAAGATAAGGACAGCATTGACATCCTTCATCATAATGTGCTTAACTCGTTGGATCAGTTGTTGTTTTTTTACTTGTAAATATCTCCAATTTTGAACCACTGTTGTTTTATTTTATCCCATTTTTGACAATATAGGATATGATTATATGGGTTTCCTTAAAGGTATTCTTGTCATATATTTATGATTTCAAATAACATTTGTTTTCAAATATGGATTTTCTAGCATTTTAAATTAAAAAGCATAATAAAAAAAATGTACCGTATATACTCGTTCTATACCCCGTTCATAAGCCCACCCTTTCTTTTGAGAAAGTATTAAAAGTGTATAACTCATTTGCAAGCCAACCCCCAAAAGTAATTGGCCAGGTTAAACAAAATGGTACACATTTTTTAAAAACTACAAGCTAAATAGGTAATTATGATTGTTCTTTGTCTTTGTGTTCCTTGTTAGGCAAGAGTTACCGGTATTTAAAAAAAAAAAAAAGGTTAACAGTGGCCAAAGCGCGTACATTGAATTTTGTTCTTGAAAACAATTTTTTAAAATATTCACAAAATTAAAAATTGACTTAATTGTGCTACTGGCCGTAATTTTTATTCTGACACATTATGTTATTGTTCAGTTCTATTTTATATTTTTTTCTCAGTTATATTAGGTGGGCTGATATGTAAATGATGTGATGCAAAATGTTAAAAATATATATACATTTAAAAATATATCAATGGTCTGAATCTATATTAGAGTGAGAACGAACAGATAGTGAGAATGAAGAGATAGTAAGAATTGAGAATGAAGAGATGGTGAGAATGAAGAGATGGTGAGAATGAAGAGACAGTGAGAATGAAGAGACAGTGAGAATGAAGAGATAGTGAGAATGAAGAGACAGTGAGAATGAAGAGATAGTGAGAATGAAGAGATAGTGAGAATGAAGAGACAGTGAGAATGAAGAGATAGTGAGAATGAAGAGATATCACTGAGTTTGGATACGTTCCCGGCACTTGGACTCCTATCTTGTAGTCAGTATAACTTTTGTTGGGGTGGAAGTTAAATATAAAGACCAGAGTGTCTGCACGCTCAAACACAACAACCATGTCCTGCTGGTGCTTAAGACTTACATAATTCTGGCAAGGAAACAAATAGAAGCAATTTTAACTTATGAAAAACTATTGGGTACCTCCTTATTATATAACAGCTATTTAATATCTGAAAATATCAAACTATGGTAGAAGTCTGACACCATCTAAGTAATGGTCTTTATTAGGGCTGTTATCAATTAATTTAAATTTATTTGTTAACTTTTGGAAAATTACGGAATAATTAATCGATAATTTTGAATGAAGCAAAAAATTAGATGTGTGATGTCATAAAAAAATTTCAAGGGAAGTAACAAAAAAGGCAATTAACATTTTTTAAATTTAATTATATGTAGTTCAATATAATGTCAATGAATTTAAATTTTGTTATTGTTAATTAAGTAAAAACAATGTTTAATTTTTAATATCATTTCCCTTACAAAAACTGTTTATTTTAAAGTTTACACTTTAAAAATCTTTTTTTTAATGGAGAAGTTTGTACGTATAAAAAGCAAATTATTTTTTGCAAATTAGTAATAATTAATTATCTATTAATAAATCGGAAGGATTGTTTAAAACATTTTCTTTAATTTTAATCGCTATTTTATCGATTAAAATTATTTTAATCGATAAAATTTTTACAGATTAATCGAGAAATTAATTGTTAATTTTCGCAGCCCTATTCTTTATCATTGGTCAAATTGTCACACTCTCGAGTAGTCTATCATGTCATTTTCTAACTGTAAGAAACAAGACATCAACAGCTTGTGGTCTGTGGTAACAACTGTCTCTTCAATCACATTTATAGCCATTCTCTCTTGGTTCACGACCATGTAAGATTTCACTTGGGACGTGGTGGTCGAGGGGTAGCGCTCTCGACTGTCATACCGATGGTCACGGGTTCGAATCCACACGAAGGTGAGGATTTGTTCTCGCGGCCTGAGGAGTCCCCGAGTCACCCAGCTCCAAATGGGTACCTAACTAGACAATAGTTAGGCGGCTGGGGTAATGCGTGGAACCCCTATAGCCGTGGCCTGTGACCGCTGCGTCACTTGCCAACAGATCATCTCTCATGGTCTGTGGACGCAATTATCTTCTGCATAGAAGGAGCGTCTGTATATCTATCTTTAGATAATGACTTCACATACAAATTATGAGCTTCAAACTCTGTCACGCCAACTGGCACGCTCATACTATGTCAAACAAAAACATGTCTCTTAAAACTATTAGGATTGACAGCTCTTAAGAGATTCAAGTAGACACAAACATAAATCAGAAGATCTCACAAATATTTCAGGCCCAAAAGTATTACCTGGTGATGAAGAAGCCAGTTGTATTTGCTCTCTAAATGGATCATAGCTCTGTCAAAGTTGTTGAGGAACTGGTATTTGAGAAGTTTATCATCAGCCAGGTTAAACTGACGTCGAGCATAATGAAAGCTCTCATTGTTTCCAATTCTGGGAAAATCTAGCCACTCAGGATGACCAAATTCATTGCCTGTCAAAATATTTAAATGGTTTTTTAATGTTGTAAGGCTCTCGTCATTATTATTTATTACTTTTTTATCATTTTATTTTTAAATACATATCAACCTGTTGCAAATATAAAAAATTCCTTAAGCTCCCAAACGTATAGTTATCTATTCTGCCAGAACACATTTATTTGTCAACAGCAGGGCCTCTAACTCAGAACTTAATTCTTTCCAGAACTAAGTTTCAGTTCCACTGTAAGTCCATATTTTTTCCTTTTAAAAAAAAATAAACCGGATCAATTCATTCCTTGTTTCCACAAGCTCAATTGGGTCCCAGTGCTTCTTTAAGTTCTAAATGTCACCCCAAACTGGCTTTAAACTACGTCATTTCAATTATACATTATCAGACATGTCGGGACCTTGACTTTCTAACTCTGTATCATCTCAGACAACACTTGACAAGCAAACTGCTGTTCCCATTATCTGACATGTCATGACCTTGACTTTCTAGCACTGTCTCATCTCAGACAACACTTGACAAGCAAACGGCTGTTCCCAAACCAAAGCAAAAAAAGCCAAACTTTGTGTCAATTCTAATTTTTTTTTAAAAATAATTTTTAAGTAAGAGTAGTAAAATTTTTAGCATTTGATCAGCTGCTGTTGAAATTAAAGTTAAGTTTTAGTCTTCATCAACACATTAAGAGATCAGTCACACATTAAGAGATCAGTCACACATTAAGAGATCAGTCACACATTAAAGTCAGTCACACATTAAGAGATCAGTCACACATTAAGAGATCAGTCACACAGTAAGAGATCAGTCACACAGTAAGAGATCAGTCACACATTAAGAGATCAGTCACACATTAAGAGATCAGTCACACATTAAGAGATCAGTCACACATTAAGAGATCAGTCACACATTAAAAGTTCAGTCACACAGTAAGAGATCAGTCACACAATAAGAGATCAGTCACACATTAAGAGATCAGTCACACATTAAGAGATCAGTCACACATTAAAAGATCAGTCACACATTAAAAGATCAGTCACACATTTACACATTAAGAGATCAGTCACACACTTACACATTAAGTTTAATGTGACAAGATTTTTCTTAACTTCAATGTAAGTTCAAAAGTAACTCCAAAAAATGTCCTGGGGTCAATATTTCTAAAACCTATGATTTAATAACTTTTTTTTTCAATTAATAAAATACAAACACAAAGACATAATGAAATTATCAGTACGGATGAAACAAGATGTATTAAATGCAGCATCTGAAAATCAATTAAAAATTTGACATCAGCACATCAAACCCTTGAGAGAAGCATGCATTCAGATTCTTAGGATCCAATGTGTCATGTTTATTGGATCAAATGATATCATAGAAAACATATGCTATGAGAACAAGATATCTTACCTATGAAATTCAGATAAGCCTCACCACCAAGACCAATTGTTAGAAGCCGGATCATCTTATGCAGGGCAATGCCTCGCTCTATCACCATATTTCCCCCACTCAAGATAGACATATGGGTGTACATATCCTTGTCCATTAACCAAAAGGCTATTGTTTTGTCTCCCACTAGGGCTTGATCATGGCTTTCAGCGTATGCAATGCACTTCTCACCATAACGCCGATTGACTAGAGTGTGCACTAAAGTGGCAAGATCCCAATCTTCATCCCTTGAATGCTTTAGAGTCTGCAGACAAGAAGACAACTGTTAGAGTGAGCTCCACTCACAAGAAATGATGACAATTAAAGGAAATCAAGTCTTGTTTACATCCATTGAGGGATGGGACATTGGAAAGACTTTCAGTTTTATCAACTAAATTAAAGGCAATCAAGTCTTGTTTACATCCATTGAGGGATGGAACATTGGTAGGACTTTCAGTTTTATCAACTAAATTAAAGGCAATTGATATAAATTGCTCAGTGCAGTTGATGCCTTGGCCACATGCATCTCACGAAATTTTAACAAATTGTCAAAAGCCACATTATGTGTGTCTTACATGCGTGATAAGACGTTATGTATGGCATGTTTTGTTTGTATTGATATATATATACCTTTATCCAAACATCAGGTATAGCCATTGCCAATCTGTAGTCAAACCCACTACCGCCTTCAATCAGTGGTCGACATAACAATGGCATGCCCGATACTTCCTGCAACAATACAAACATTCATCCATAGTTTAACAATAAATCTTAAGGTATATAACATTGAACAAATTAAGTTCTATTTCAATATGATGTCTTTTTGGGTTTGTGCCTTTCTTTTGTGTCTTTTTTGTTATTGGTCTTCTATTGAATTTTGAATAAAAATTAACAGTAAATATTTCTTTCTATTTTTTCTTCCAGGGCTAAGTTCCTCAAAACAAATTTTAGCACTAAATTATTAAAAAATGTATTAGCTGCTAACAAATTAATTAAGAAAGAGTATTGCTATCTATATATAAATTTAATTATTTAGGGTCATATCATGACACAACTAATACTCTGTCTTTCCGTGCAAATGTACGGAGTGAAAAAACTGAGGGAAGCAAAACTCATTTTTATTTTTGGAAATGTCAAGTTACAAAATTAAGGTCATAATATTTATATTTATTTAATAGTGTAGTGTATAAAACTATCCTTTTAAATAGACAATTAACAATTATATTATAAAGCAAAAATTCAACTTCAATCTGGACACCGTTTATTATACAGTGCAAAAGGTGTAACTAGGATATTTTGCGCCACAGGAAAAACTATTTTTAAAAATATGAAATTGGCGCCCCAACTTTTACAGTTTCATCAAATGTTTCTAAGACATTTAAATGCTGTAATCATCTTTTTTGCGCCCATGTACCTTGGAGTCCAGGGGACATATTTACCTGACTGCCCCACATTGTTTCTACTTGAACCAGTGCACAGAACAAAAGGGATTAATATTGATTTTCCTACTGATATGAGCTGTCGTAGGTTCAAATTAATTATATAAGGCATCTTAGAAATGAAGAGAAAATTACCAGAAATGGTTGGTGAAATCTGTAGCTAAAGATTCTGTTGTTTTTTGCCTCTGCTACAAAAGTTTTGCAATGGCTACATCTTTGTTAGCAAACGATGGTTATGGAGATTGGCAGCATATATTACAATTTTTGTTAAAGAATCTGAGATTAGACAATCACTCTAAAGTAAAGCCATCCTCATAGATGCTGGCAAATGGCAACCCAAATAGTAGCAGATACAAAATTAGACTCAATACAATGACATCAAGTTCGTCAGAGAAAAGGTCAATTTTATGACAATCATGTTGAGCTCACAATAGATCCACAAGAAGGATAATAAATTGAATTTTTTTTAACTTCCTCATTAACACTGCAACCAAGTCCATAGAACAAAGATTTTCTCAGTGCAACATCACAACAGTTACTTTTTTTTTTATATTATAAATATGAACTTAAAATGTCATTTTGGCCAATTGGAAAGATTTGTAAAGCCTTTTTAACAGATGGAGAATCAGTGGAGATACGATTTATAATGAAATATGAGGGGGGGGGGCGTATTCTCTATTGAAAAAATATTTAGAAACTTAAGAAAACTTGAAATTCATAACAAAAACGAAATATGCTCCAGAGTTGTGCGTTGCTCTTTTAGTAACTTCCCAAACTAAAAATAATCACAAACTATTTTGCAATTAACATCTCAAACAAGATTGTCAAACCTTGCTATATTAGCTGTTGAGTAGCAGGTGAAATATTGATCAATTAATTAGAAAAGTCTCTAGACTAAACATTCCTTTAAAAAATGTCTGAGTTTAAACTCAAGGTAACTGGGTTTTTTTAATGAAACATTTTTAGTAAAAATCTAATTACTAGTATTGTGTTAAATTACTGTGTTCAAGTTCAAGTTATATATATATACATATTGGATGTTGGCTGATAAAAATATAAAAAGCTCTATAAATAACACTTTTTAGAATGCTTAAATTGTAATTACATAAGGGCTCAATTTTTCACGGAGTGGTTCAAAGGCCCCGGTCATATGTAACATTTAGAAAATTTGACTATATAAGCCAAGTTAAAGTAATAAACAACTGTGCAATTGGGTCCTTACCTCAGCAACAGTGATCATAAACTCTGGATATAAAGTGTGCAGCATATAGTTGGATAGCATTAAGTAAACTAGAGACTCTGTGTCTGTGTTCAGGCCAAAATATTCATCATAATGTCCACTGAATCCATGACCTACACAAGGAAAACAACAAACTTGCTATTTTCATCATTAATGACAACAATTAACACAATATAAAAGGTCCCCAGCAACAAATCAAAAGGGGGCCGGCTCTTAGCTACTTCCTGATAATTTAGTGGGGAAAAAAACACCAAAAAAACTATGATCATTAGATATGCTATAAGCTTAGTTTTTTTACAGTTAACCCGTCGTAAGTCAATTATCCACATAATAATCAAACAAGAGTGAGATGGGTGTATAAGGTAGAGGAGGACCTATGGCTGCTAAAGGTCAGAGGGAGTAAGATAGGTCAGACTAGAAGGTTAAGATTGATCAGGCTCTGTATGGGCTTTAGCCCTAAGTAAGATGATGGTGTCAGCCATATAAAAAAGACATCATATATCAATCTCAAGCAATTAATTCATTAACCTTTTTTACACAAAATTTTAAGTTGTTGCCCGACATAAATAAAACAAATGAGTCCCAAAGCTCAAAGAGATTTTTTTAACAATACATCTGAGCAAAATAATGTGGCTTACCCATTCCATGTGAGTGATAGAGCATAGATGTGACACCGTCAAATCGGAAACCATCAAAATGATACTCTTCAATCCACCACCTCAGATTGGACAAAAGGAAGCGTAACACTTCCCACCTTAACCAGACAGATAAAGATCAGATTAATGTATGAGGACATTACAGATAAATATTGTATTAATTTATGAGGACATTCAAAGTTATACCCAGTTATAAACAAGTTTTTATACAAATCTCTGATGAATTTTTAAAAAAGAAATAATTCTACAAACTATTTGGAAAATAAAATACCTTCTTATCTAAAAAGGTTTACAATTTCCTCAACATTTATTTTAAATTTTTCAATTAGTTATTGAGCAATAAGATAAAATTATAGATGTTAGCCCTTAAATCTTACTCAGTGTAATTAAAAAGTCTAGAGTCCCACAAGTCATGGGTGCCCCTTCCAGCATCATGAAAGTAACAGGAGTTGGTACCATCAAACTGATTGAGACCATCAACAGTATTCTTGGAAGCATGGCTGTGCACAACATCCAAGAGAACAACAATGCCATACTCATGAGCTGTGTCAATCAGTTCCTTGAGCTCATCTGGTGTTCCATAGCGACTTGAGGCAGCAAAGAAGCTAGTCACTTGATAACCGAAGCTAGCATAGTAGGCATGTTCCATGATAGCCATTAGTTGGATAGCATTGTAACCTGTTGGGGATCAATACCGTCCAGTGTTATGTAAGCCTAGTACAATAATAGCCATTAATTGGATGGCATTGTAACCTGTTGGGATCAATACCGTCCAGTGTTATGTAAGCCTAGCACAATAATAGCCATTAATTGGATAGCATTGTAACCTGTTGGGGATCAATACCGTCCAGTGTTATGTAAGCCTAGTACAATAATAGCCATTAATTGGATAGCATCGCAACCTGTTGGGATCAATACCGTCCAGTGTTATGTAAGCCTAGTACAATAATAGCCATTAATTGGATAGCATCGTAACCTGTTGGGATCAATACCGTCTAGTGTTATGCAAGCCTAGTACATTATTGCAATCTTAGTATCCAATCTTGGATTGCCAAAATAATAAAAACCAGTTTAACAAAAATTAAATTCAGTCCTTGCAGGGAAAACTTGTAAGAGGCCAAGGAATTCTGTTTGTTACTTATTGCAACATTTTAAGGGTCAGGTTTATTTTCTTCAGGCACTGCACTTCTAAGAGGCTTGCTTGACACACAATTCTGTACTTGATTGAACAAAAATAATTAATTAAAATTTTAAATAAATTTTTTTGTTGTTGTTGTTTTCCAATCTGTGACCATACCTAAATCTGATATTCTTGGAATAACATTTTGTGTGAACTGTTTATATGTTGCCACTTTTCCTTCCCATGATGCAATTCCTACATGACTCTCGTAAATCTTCAAAGCACCTTTAGAGCGTGGGTGGACATGCTTGAAGCTGTATCGCTGATATTAGTGAGAAAAAAAGTTGGAATATATATAGTTATAAATACACAAAAATGACAAATTTTCATGATCAATATATGGATAAGAACAGAAGGTTGGAAATTTCAAAAATAAATTAAAACCACCCTCAATTCTAACATATTAAAGAAATATTGCATTAAAGCAGACTTATTTTATCAGAAATAGGTTAAATATCTGAACAACTAATAAAAGTACTATCATTGCTTACTGTTTTTGATTATCACATTATATAAATTAACATGTAAATGAAAACGGCAAAAGGATTTTAGGAATGCGTGTTTTGTTTCCCTTAGCTTTTAGCTTTACATGCGGATTTATGTATCCTGTTTAAACACACCCATCACCATCCAGAAGGAACTCAAAAAGGTGTATTAAACTATGATTTATATAGAAGTACACAACATAGATTTAAAACAAAATAAGGGAATTTTAAATTGTTTTTATGTAAACAATGTTTCCATCTTAGACCCAAAATGTTTACAAAATTTGAACATTGGTGTAAAGTATGAAGTTCGTTTAACTCTCAAAGGACAAAACATTGACTTTTCGACCAAGTCTGGTCGACACTTAAATTTTTTTTTTTTTTTCAACTTTTCACATTTAAATGTTATTTTTAAAATTTGTCCCTAAATAATTGAATAAAATTAGGAAAAAATATGATTTCAGACATGAATTCTTAATTTAAATTATTAAAAAAATTTAGCCCGACACTCGTGTTTTTGTTTTACCGGAACGCTATCCTCGCTCGCCATTGTGATATTCTTGTAATTTTACCGACACGAGTCGGCCGCATTTTTTTTCAATTATGGCGAAGTATTCATCATTTAGCGAAGAAAACGCTTTTATTCCTAGCCTTAAAGTTACTTCTATTGAATGAAATAAACAACAAAATATTAATACGGAGATTTTAATTATTTTCATCGATGGACAAGCTCACTATCGAAGGTAGGTGTTTTTCCTTTGTTCCAAAGCTCTCCCACGTTGTCAATTTTTTACCAAAAAAAATTAGTTTACTAAATCTATTGATTTATTAAGTAGAAATGATACATCTATAAATGAAGGAAATTCATTTTAGCATATATATTTGTCTTTCTTTTTATTATATATGAAGTAAGTATTTTATTATTAATTTTTCCCCAAGTCCATAATAAATTACATTTGACTTTGTTTACCCTGGTTACACTGTAAGGTGGTATCAGTATTTTACACATTTCTTCACATTCTGCTGTATAATAAGCTTATATCCATTATACAAATTCTTCATAAATGAATAGTTTACTATAGTTAATTATGTTACATTTGATAATTGCTTTTTACAAGCCTATTTCTAATTTTTATCCTAATATTTTTATTTCACAGATACAGTCATAGTTCTGGAGGTTGGGACCTTAGACCACCCTAAGCCTTTTCCTCATTACAAGCCTAAACAACCACCCTTTGTCCATGTACCTGAGTTGACTTATGGTGTCCCTTTTGCTGAATCAACTATCAGAGATTACGGGAAGAAATTTAGACTTCTCTTCCATGTTATAAGTTGCTATTCGCAGACTGACCGCTGGAGACGCTTCGAAGCTATGCCTATATAATTGTTGCTACCATGCACCTGCCTAATCAACAATGTTCAGAAACTCAATTTCATCTTATCATGGATATACTAAGGAACATGTGACTTGTGCAATGTGATAATGTAATGAACTATTACTATTCAAAGGATTATGACAATTATGTGCAAGACAGTTCAAATTTTAGGATTTAAATGTTATATTTCTGAGTCTGAGCAGTTCAAAAAGGAATATTGAGATAAATAAAGAAATCAGGGAAGTGATATATATGTTCCAATGTTTCTAGAAGGAAGTGAATGAAACTATATCTTTCTAGACCCAACATTTTAACCGAGGAAAGAACAGTACCGGTAAGAAAGATTTGATTAGACAAATATGTTCGGCTAACCACTCGTAACTGTGTATACACTCATAACCGACTAACATTTTACAAAGTAAGAATGAAAAAAATTACTATTACTGTTATTAACTTATTTAAAGAATATGAACAAAAAAAGAACTGTTCACTAAAGTGTGGTTTTAAATTAAATTATATTATTTGTTTTTGTTATGTGCAGAGAAATTGTCTCATTTTATGGTATAATAAATAGTTTTCCACATTTTTATCAAGTGAAAAATGATTTTTAGGATAATAATGGTTATAAGTATAATATTTTAATATATTCTGACAATAAAGGTTTAGTTATAGAATCATTCCCTGGTAAAATTTATAATTTTTTGTAATAAAGGAAAAAATGGCTCTGTTTTATGAATGTAAGGATACTTTTTTAAAAAGAGTGTAAATTTTTTCATTATGAGCAAAATGCTTTGAATTTTTTATATGTCATACAGAAATGGAAACTGTTGATGGCTATAATAAAGATTTTATGCTTGCTACAAACACTTTTTTTTTCCCTTCATACAGTTTGTGACATGTTGTAATTTTCTGTACAAATTTTACATGAAAAAAAATTCATTAAAAAATTGCATTTAAAGCTACATTACCACAATATACTTAAATTTACTATCAATAGATAGATTATTCAATTGTGAACACAAATATGCATAATATTACACTATTCCTGGTTTTATTCATTTTAAAAAAAATTAATTTCTGTAACTACCTAAATCAGGTGGAAAAAAGGGGGAAAACCCAAGAATATTTAAGAGTTATAATAAAATTATGAGCTTTTGCATAAAAAAGATGTAGGAAAATGGATGAAATTGCAGATCATTCTAATGTCCATATGTATGAGCCAAAATGTTTAAAGATTTGAACAGTGATATAGGTTTATTGACACAGGCACATACTTGATCATTGGCAAGGGTCGTCAACCTTTCATGTCTAATTTACTAATTATGTGGTTTACAATTTTTCATTAAGTTCAAAAGCAGGATAAAAGTCAAGTTAATAATTTAAATAAAAATAACATTCTAACTTATATGTTAATGTTAGAGAGAGACTTACATTAATAAAAATGCTATTTAAACATAAATGCTTATACAATTTTTCAAAAGCATATTATTTTGTTTTTGTAGTTCAAGATCTTCCAAAGAGGTAAAATTATGCCTCTTCTATGTGAGAGATAATAAATTGAAGGGCTTAGAAAAGTTATATATTTTATCAAGGAGATTTATATAAAATTTGGTTTAGCTTTCTTTAAAAAAAATTGACTCAAGACTTCACAAAGTAGTTAGAAAGGAGACAATTAGCTTTCCCCTATTACTTGAATGACGCCAAGTCTTATCTTCTAAAATCAAGTTCTGGTACATAAGATGTAACAAAATCATTCATTAAAATGTTTAAATATAAAAGTGACACAAATTCGAAATATTTCTATAAACAATTGAAATACAGTCGGACCTCTATAAGTCGGACTCAATGGAACCTGAAAAAAAAATTGACTTATGGAGTTTTCGAGTTAGGGAAAATAGCCTTAAAGCACATTCATGAAAGACAAAATGTTGATATTGAGAGGGGGGTGGGGGAAACAGCCATACTGGCTAGAACAGTACTTCTCAACATGTGGTAGGCGGACCACTAGTGGTCCGCAGAGATGAGCCTTGTGGTCCGCGAGCAAAGCATGAAATTTTCAATTCTTTACATTAAAATTACGAAAAGGTAAGAATTGCTGCACTGTTTGAATATATCTATTAATTTAAATCAATCGATGGCGATAGCATAGCGTCCGAAACAATATGTTTGGATTCCAACTATGTTAAATATACCCGTAATCAAATGACATCCCACTAGATTAAGGGAAGACTATAGTTGTTATATTATCATTGAGAAATAATTTGTTGAAAATGTTTTTTAAAGTAGCCTTGTATGGATCATTGAGAACAGTCTAGTGAGTAAAAGAATAAACATAAACTTGAAATGTATTTTTGATTGTAATTTCATCAAGACTCTTTACGTCTTCATGTTCAAATATGGATCTTGAAGATGAACAGCTACCGATGAAAACTAAAATTGGCAGGTTATCAAGAGGGAAATTGTTGAACAAACTATTTGATTGTGTGTTGCTGTCAGAGAATTTCTTGGAGAATCAAAATCAAAGCTTGTTGATAGGGCTGTTTACCGATTAATTTAAATTTAATAGTTAACTTTGGAAAAATTACCGAATAATTAATCGATAATTTTGATTAAGCTAAAATAAAAATAAGATTAATGACGTCATTAAACTGAAAATTTCAAGGGAAGTAACAAAAACGGTCAATTAGCACTGTTGTAATTAAATATAAGTAGTTCAATATAATGTCAATGAATTTAAATTTTGTTCTTTATAAGTAAAAGCAATGTTTAATTTTTATATTATCTTCCCTCCCCTACCCCACTTTACCCCCTCCATGGTCCACAGTGGAATGGGGGAAGTAACATTTTTCTTTTTAAAAAGAGTCACAGTATGCCCTGGAAAATTCGACTAAGGGAGGTTGGAAGCCAAAAATCTCCGAGTTAAGGAGATATAAAGTACATTAGTCTTATGTAATTTGGCTGGGACCAAACAATTAATTCGATATTGGGAGGTTTTCAACTTTAAGAACTTCGAGTTAGTGAGGTCCAACTGTATTTTTAAAATATTTCAGTACATGCCATACCTCTTCAGGTGGCGGGTCCCAAAATATCTGCTCAAAGATTGGTACTGTTGCTGGCCTACCAACCATTTTGGCCCAAGGACAAATTCGATCCACAATGCTGCCATTGTGGAGCTTCATGCCAAGCTAGAAGAGTTTATATCTTGAATAATAGTTGACAAAATCCATTAAGTAAAAAAGTTACACAGAACAGATGTAAAACAAAGAGAAAGTATATATATCTATAATTTTTAAAGCATAATAACAATACAAATAGTTTTACAGTCAGTATTTCAGTACTGATGTAACAATGAAATTCACATACAAATTTTATTAACTTTGCTATCATAAATAACAAGTGACTAAATTATTTTACTATATTGTAAAGAGGAAGAATGCAAATCAGATTGGACTGAAGGTCATACTAACGTCAGAAGCCAATAAGTATCAACCTGCATCAAGATTTTGAGTACAACAAGGGAAATGATGTAACATTCCCAAGTTCAAATTGCACTTAAGTCTCCTTTAGACTATAGAAATTTTACTACTTGGCGACCACTTACAGCTTTCTTGCTTAGTAATATGATAGATTGTTTTAATAACATACTCAATCTACCCTAAAGTCATTTTCTAATAAAAACGTAGATAAGTAAATTTTTGCTTATGACAGCAGCGTAAGTGAAAACAGGCATAAGAAATCTCCCAAAGAGGATGTAAAAAAATGTGAAAGAACTTTTAGGATAGCACAGTAAAAATAATAACTTGACACACAAAAAAAAAAAGAAAGAATAATAAATTATTTTTTAACCAAAAAAAATAGTATTCAAATAGGCAACTGATATCAGGACAGACTACATTTAAACAGCAACAATTTTTTAAAAGAAGAGAAATAAAAAAAAACAAGTAACTTATACTTCAATTCACTCCCTCCAGACAAACTAAATGGGGTTGGGGGTGTGTGTGATTCTTCCACTAGATGCAATTTTGCCCATAGCAATACTCTCCCTTTTATTTAAAAATAGCATTAAAATCTCTTTCCTCAAAATTTCCAATAAGGCCATGATTCTATGTAATCTCAATATAAAATACCAGAATATTTGATATTTTTAGATTTAGTTGGACACATCAATATGTAACATGTGTTCACCCAAGCTGCAGAAAAGTGTGTTATTGGTCTTTTCTTTAGTCCCCCACCCCCATGAAATGCTATATGTTTTATTATGTATAATCCATTTCTGGATACATACATCTTTTTAAGATAATTATTTCAAAGATAAGACAAATATTTTTCTAACAGAATCAAAAACTAGAGGAAGTTACTTCCCTTTGTCAAGAAAATTTAGTAGTACTGCAAGAGAGAATGAGTTAACATTTAATAAAAGGACCAAAGTGCCACACAGTTTGCATCCTGGAACTTGATCAACTCCATTTAGCAATAATATACCTTAAGTTTAGATTGATGTTTAATGGGACAAGATCCATCATCATTGGCAGGAATGTTTAGATGCCATCTGCCAAAATCACCTTTCTTGAATGCATATTTCTCCTCAAACTGCCAGTTATCTTTGCAAAAGTATTTATAAAAGTTTGTGAATTTTATGGACAATTTAAGAAAACAAAAATGTCATTTTAATATTTTAAACCCATCCAATATGTATTATAGACCTTAAAAATTGTTAATTAATGGTGACAGGTAGCATGTTGTCACTATGTGATGCCAAGCCACAGAAAGAGATTTACACCTTTCAGACACACATTGTTAATTAATGGTGACAGGTAGCATGTTGTCACTATGTGATGCCAAGCCACAGAAAGAGATTTAAACCTTTCAGACACACATTGTTATATCTGCATGTAATAACTTTAAGTCTTTGTACACAAACTGGTTTTTTTTACTTTACTTTTCAGATGGAAAACAATCATTTTTGCTACATGGTTATTTTTTTTACTTATAAAACTCATAAATAAGTGTTTAAAGTATTTTTTTTTAAATTGCTAAACTTTTCTTTTGTGTGGTTATAATTAAGCTTGTTTACGGTTAACCGGTCCTCAGATCAGGATCGGTCCTCTTTATTGAGGACCGTAGGACCACTTAACCAAAGAGGAAAAAAAAACCCAAACAAATAAACTAGCGGTAACGTAGTAAAAAAAACAACACAAGCGGTAACGTGCCGCGCGCCTCTCCCTCTCGCTTAGTCACAGTAAAAGCGATACCACAATCCAGCTGACAAGTAGGTTGGCATTCAAGCCTTCAGTCTCCTAGCTGTAAGCGTGCGTACATGACGCATTATAGCCTGGCTGCACTGAAGTTCACAACTAATAGTACTAGTGGGATTCAGCTGTAGACTGATGCGGATGCGATGTGCGCATGCACCTTAGTAATAAAAAAAATACATGGTACTAATACGATAGAGACTTAACTCACCCCCTCCCCCATAATAATTTCAGAATTAAGCTTGTTAACGGTTAACCGGATACCGTAGGACCGTGTTAAAAAAAACAAAAAAAACAAACCTAACTTAGTAAAAAAAAAAAAACTAGTGACAACAACAACACGCGGTAACGCGCCTCTCCCTCTCGCTTAGTCGCGGTGAGTAAAAGCGATACCAAGATCCAGCTGGTTAGGTTGTCGAGCAACTGTGTCTGTACGAGAGCTAACACTGGCATTTGATGTCAACAACGGTCAAGGCCGAAACTGTTTCTATTTATATTAATTATAGTCTGTTTCTTATAAAGACAAAGAAAGCTATAAAAGCATATGACCCCGTGACCTATCCGCATTTTCTGATCACCGGTTTATAGTCTGTTTCAGTTCAGGCATTCAAAAACTTATCGGCGCACGCCGCTTAGTGAAGTACATGTGACATGTACCTATATTACGAGAGGTATTTGAAAGACATAGCAAAGATACCGGGCCATTAATCGGCCCACAAATTCGAGTTCGGTCTTTTAGTGACAGTTTTCCTGCTAGTCAAAGGCATTTGATTACCACATTAATAGTACGCCGAGTGTAGCTCAAACCCTATTTGAACAGAAAAACGGGGAGGGGGAACGTGTGCGTCGCAAAATTCAATTATTCTGACGAGTTGACGAATAAAAAATCATGTTTTTTTAAATAAATTCCATTTTATCATCGTTTACTCCGTAGCTTTATAATTTTATTATATTATTAATTTTAATACGCGAGTTGATCGGCATCACACACAAGAGAGGTAAACATGACGTCACAACGGACGGGGCGAGGCGTTGGTTTTTTAAACTAATGAAAAAACCTCGCTAACTTTAACGAACGATTGAACCTGACCTCTTATTTAGACCGGTGAACTACGAGTCCCCAAAATAAAATATAAAAAAGACAATTAACCATCACTGTTTAGTTAATTTTTTGGATTTAAAAAAATGCTTTGAATTGAGGGCAATGTGGAAAGAGCTGAACGGAAGCGGGCTTTGATGCCATCAGACGATGCCAGGCGACAACATTCTCTTGTTAGTTCTCAAATGGGTCTCAAAGCATTAGGGATATATGGACGAGCGGTTAACCGGTCTTTTTTTGAACGGTTAGTCGGTCCTCAAAAACGAGCGGTCTTAACAACCTTAGTTATAATTAGCAAATGGAAATATACTTACTGAAATCTCCACGCAGGTAAATACCAGCTGCTCCTGGAGCCCATTCAACAGCCTGGATTGAGTTATCTGGCTTATGATGAATCCCAAACAACTGATAGCCACGAGTGAACTTTTCAAGACTGCCTTCATTTTTTTCAATTTTTGCAAGCAAGTCATAGAAGCAGTTATATCTATAAAATAAAAATCCAATCAGAAATATTTTTTAAAAAGACAGTTACATAAAAGCAAAAAACATATTTTGTCCAATTATTTTAAAGGTTTCCAGACTTAAAGGCTAACCATATATGCAAAAAAAGTATAATTTTGCTTGGCCACTATACTACATAAACTCGTAAAAATTTTGGCCATGTCTCGAGGCGATCAGGTCGGGGCTGAGCAGCAACTTCTCTCACCAATAAATCTACGGTAACAAACTGCCGCACTTCAAAATGTCCAATGACTGCAGGATTACTCTCACGGCACACACTAGAATTTATCTATTGTCTATTTTTGTTCCAAATGACACTTACCATGTTTACCTCCAGACAGGATTCACTCAGTAGGTATACTAATAATACTTACATAATTATTATAATTATAATGTCAAAGTTGCAGGTTTAAAGGAGTTTTTTTTTTAAATTATAAATGTTTGTCATTAAGTCAAGTGTGCATCAATTATCAATCAAGTTTTTTTTTTACCTTTAAAATTCATTAATCAGCTAACTTAGTAATCATGAAATTTGATTATGAGAACTATTTACTATTATTAATATTAGCATAATCATAATTAAAATACAGTTTATAATTTATACATTATACATTACAGTACAGCATATATAATATAATATATTTTTCTACCAGTGGTAGCAGCAGACAAGTTGAGGGCTGAGGGGATGTTGCTTAGCTGCTAGTATTATGACATGTCCTAGCACTAGCAAAAGCAAAGTCTCGTCGAGTTGTCTGTCGTTACTTTGTTGTAGCAGCAGACACTTCGTACATTTTATATGGTAGACTAGTTAAGTATTACGAATTTAAGTAGTAGTAGAAGCAGAAGGCTAGCTCAGGCTTAAGCTAATACTAATACTAATAATTACTACTTACACTTGTGACTTTCACTTACTAAATTTACTCATAATTCCGAGTCTTACAAAATATTTACGATTTACCTTTGTCGTTCACATTCACAGCTAATTTTAAAAGATAAAATAAGGACTTACCTCCGCCTTATTTCTCCTTCATAAGTACGGAGATAGCCATCTAGCTGAAAAGTTTTATTCAAATCTGGCATTGGGGGAATTGTGCATTCTCCTTGCGCCATGTTTAGGTGTTCCAAGTCGTTTTCGTTACTGTCGCTGTCCATGATCCTTGACCTCGTTTACGTGACCAAGGTCAGGTCAAGGCCGTTTAAACAACTTTAAACACGACATACGAACAGCTCGTTTTAATTTTAAGGACTAAGGGTAACTAAAGTTGATAGTCAAAGTAATAAAGCGTTTGTCTTTATCCTAGTTTACTTTTTCGCTCTTCTTGATAAAACTAATTTTTTCAACTATCAATTCAAACTCGCAGCTTGATTCTTGATGATCGCTGTAATTCGAACAATTATAATAATATTAATGTAATAATAATTATTATTATATTTTATTTTTGTTATTAAATAAGCAAATTCGAAAAAGGCTATGTAAATAGTTAATATTCGAGAGCATACAATTCTTTTTTTTTTTTTAAAGTATGTTTAATTTAATTGAATCTAGGAATTCCAAAATGTGTTGGAATTAATTATAAATTAAATTTTAAAATAATCGAAATTTGATTTGATCTTAACTGAAAATAGGTTTTAGGTACTAATTATTTGATAGTTACTAGCTTGTAAGTATCAAGTAAATTTTAACATAAAGTAATAGGGTTGGCCATTGACTGTTTTAGCTGTTTAAAACATGACTCGACCATACATGAATGGTACTTTACCATCTGCTCACGACCTTGACCTGATTTCATGTATACTTTCGTCAGCTTATCCCAATGTATCCATCCTCCCCTTTCTTCCTTGGTCCTTAAAATTTTTTTTAAAGAAGTGTTTTTTTTTTTTTTTTTTTTTGAAATAATGCAAAAATGCAACATCAACAAGAATAAATATGCTGAAAGCTGAAAGTAATTAAGATAGCAAAATGGGGAAAGAAAAACAGAACTGATATAAGAAAGTTTAGCACCCGAAGATAATTGCATTCACTTTCACACTAATAACAAGAGAACCAGGGTTTGCAGTTGTATATTACAAGTATATTGAGTCATCTGATGATATGATTTGATGATATGACAATGTATAAAGGATGGAGGACATATAAGGACAAGCAAATAATATTAAATTTTTACAGGTATTGAGAAAATATGAAACACATTTCATACAACATATAAGTGTCTGTACATGTTAAACAAAAATACTGTTATATTTCATCACGTTTATGACAAACAAATTGCTTTAAATTACCTTAAGGACTGGTCATACAGACAATTTTTCCTTAAGTTCAAGAGTTAGAGCTTGCAATACAGTTCTGATCTATGCTTATCAAAACAAATAGTCAGCTAGAAATTTTTAAAAACCATTTGACATAGCAGTTTAAAAATCTACAAATAGAATGACTATTGAAATGTTTTGCTGCCTCAAAAGTAAGCTTCATTTTCATAGCTCTGTATTAATCATTAAAGGGTCTAATATTATCACTTCTGATTTAATAGAATTTAATTTAAGGAATTCATTATTTAATTTATTTTCAAAGGATGGAGTTAAGCTTTCAGGATTTTCTTATAAATATAAATTATATATATAATTATTATGTTCAATCATTAAGTTATTCTGGCTCTCTCATGATAAAAATCACCAACATATCCTTTATATAAGCTAGTTAACATAATTTGCATATTTAAAAAACATTCTTTGCATTTTCACCTCCTAGCTAGAAAAAAGCCCAACAAAATTCCATTTTGAAAAACAAATTCTACTTGTAGAATATTTTGATAGTTTGAGGGAATGTAAAAAAAAAAACCAAAGAAAAACTTTTCAAATGATATTTTTGAATAATAATTACAATTAGATCTCCTTTTCATATACAAAGGATAAACATTGTGACAAATTTATGTCATATTATTTATTAATACATAAACATAAAATTAGTTATGTATCCTAGGAATAAACAAAATGATATTTCAATAACTTATTAACCCATCCTAGTTTGACCACTTTCATTATTTTTTTAAAACATCAAGTAAGTCATTAATTTTAAAGATCATTTTAAATGCATTTAAAGTGAATTTAATTCTTGCATAACTAATTCAAAAATGACTCTAAATCCTCACCAACAATGAAAAAATTTACAATGCTATTTCAGTCTGTATTAATAAATAAATAATTGCTCTAATCAAGACACCAGAGTATTCAATTAAGTTTTTCATTATTTTAAAATAATTATGCCCATTTAAAGTAGAATAAATATATGTTACATTTTTAACATTTAAATATCATTATTTTCTCTAAGTAAAATGTCTTTATTGGCTAGCAACAATTTCACAATCTTACATTTTATTTTATGATATTATTTACTACTAATAGTAGTACTATCATATTTTAAACATTTAAAAAATATATTGCAATAAAAAGTACACATTATTTACATATAAATATGTCAATAAGTTTTTAGAGTTAATCCTGAGCAGCTGAATAAATGTAGCCACGGTATTGTCAAAATATTTGTATTTCTAGTTTTAGAAAACTACAAACATTGATTAATGACCATAGTAAGAGATAACATCAAAAATGATTGTGTCCATTCAAATGATTAATCTAAAAATAAAGCTGGACTAATATTCTGACACAGTAAAGAAAACAATAATCCATTAAAGATTGGTTGAAAAAACAGAGACTAACAAGTTATACCAACAGTAAGCTCTATTATAAATACTAGTGAGTGGCAGGCAAAGAATTGTAAGCAATCAATAATAGTGATCAGTTGAAATTTAAATACACATTATTATAAACAATCTTTTTATAAATAGTTTTGATATACATTTTACAAATTTAAACCTTCATCAAGTAGCTTATGGACATTTACCAAGACAGATCTATGAAAAATGCCTTTATTCGTTTACCCTGCTGATTTTGTTTCAGGCACCAAGGGGCACTTCATTTTATCTTATAAGCCATGCTGAAATAATTTTTTTTAAATCCCTCTTCTTTTTAAAATTTTCAAAAAACTATCATTTTTTTAGTCTTCAGATTTCTGAATGTTTTATCCATGTCTTTGGAATTAAATAGATCCATTTAAAGCTTGACTTATAATAAGGGCAATAAGCTGTCAAAAACTTAATGTAAAATAGCACCATGTAGCATTTAGTATATATTTTTTGTGATTGACTGATTTACACACACATTCAAACAGAAACAGGAAACGTAAATAAAATTTTATTTTTGGCCACTCATTTTTTTGAAGTCTTCATTAAAAATATTAAAATACCAAAACATTTATTTTTTTTAAAAGTTACGCATCAGTCTATTAACAATTTTTAAGTAGAATAAGTTACAACTACAAAGCCCTAGATTTTCTAGAAATTGGTTTTAGAATTAATTTGAATGATTGTTACATACATACCTCAACACCATTCACAGAAATCAGATAGCTTTTTTAATACAATTTTTAAAATTATTAAAAAATCTTCTAGATAGGGTCTAAAGTGTGACTTAGGTCTCATTAACAGATTTACAGAAAACAGTTACAAATTTGAACCATAAATTAGAACTGACATGAAATAGGAATTTTCTTTATTATAAAATTTTCTTTCTTTGAAACAGCAACCTTACTATTACTGTTACCATTAGGTACTTTTAAATAACAGTGCCATTTACATAAAACTAAATAATAAGGTTATATAATAAGGTTGTTTAATAAGGTGGCAAACAATATTTTTTGAGAATTCTCTCATTTCATATTTGAATAAAATTTAGTAGTCTAATCTTAGTTTAGACTCACTCAAAATCAATATTTTTTTAAAGAAAATTTATCTATAGATTTCTTTTCATAAAAATGCTGTCATCTTTAAAAGTTACGATTTATTTTACTAACTTTTAAAGCCCCAAAGCATTCTAATGCGCTCATGACTGCTATTACCAAAGCGTTGTAAAGCGTCCCTAGATAGTACTCTTGTTAGAAATGAGATCACGGAAAGTAAAAACTCTTCAATGCTTGAAAAATAATGTATTCAATGGCAATGGTGGCCGTTGCCCGCGCTAGTGTTATCGCTCGATTTGCGAATTTTTTGGTGTAGTTTTAATGGTTTTTTTTGGAAGATGCAATTTTCCAATACTTTGTTATAAAAATGAAGTCAGTATTACAATAATAATATAAATGGTTTTACGCATTTTTAAAAATTTCATAACCAGTTGATCGCAATACGGGAAATCTTTATGGGAATGAGGCGAAAGTTTATTGAAAACCTTATGGGGCTTTAAGAGTTAAAGGAAAGAAAATGTGGCCTATGGACAAGGGCAACAAGGATAAAATAATTTAAATTAGCATTAAATATGCACAAAAATGAAAACAGATATATGGCCCTCAAGTTTGATCTCCCTTGGAACATTCCTTTTATTGAAGAGAATAAAAGGACAATCCCCACTTATAATACTTCACCAGGAACAAAATTTACTGTTAGATATCAGTAACAACTGTATATTTATAAGTCTGTAACACCAATGACATCAGCTTTTGAACATTTATATGCTTTATGACTTTGCTGCCTTTAGGATCGGTATTTAACATAAAAAATAACACCAACAACAAAAACTTATTTTTATTGAAGTACATGCAAAAGCACCTCAAAAAATCTTAAAGACAATGAAAGACCCACCAAACATCCTTGATCCTTAAAATTTAACAAAACTGATTTAATCCTGGAAGTTTATTTTAACCTACCTTTGTGAAATTGATTATTAATCATCTATCCACCCAACTAGTAATAGATTTTTTAAAGTTGGTTGAATACCAAAAATTGAAGAAGGCTTAAGACATTAAAGATTCTAATATTTTAAGAAATAAAATATATTACTTTTATGTGTAGGGAATATTTAAAGAAAATTGCAAAATAAATTCAAATAAACTTAAAATTCATTACATTTTTAAACTATTTTATTTTACATTTAATATTCAAAAATTGTATGTTGTGTTTTTGTCTTATGATTCCACAAAAAAAAAACTTTCTCTAGAACTAGAAGTTATGGAATACCTATATATTATATTTTAAAATTTTGTATCATAGATTTAAAAGAAAAACTTTATTTGACTTAAAATCTGTAGGGGGCGAAATTAGCAAATAATTGAATACTCCATTTAACACAATAAAAAAAAATTAAAATAACCTCCTTAAATCAAAAATTAACAAACAAAATAACAATATTACATTAACATAAGCTTTTTGAAGCTATACCTTTGCTAGTAGTAGTATAGGGTTAAGTACAATGCTCACACTTCTAATGGCACAAACAGGAGGCTGAAACTCATCACAGCCTTGCAGAAATGAGATTTTGGAAAAATAGACATTAAAAACAAAATATTTCTTTTTTTAAAATATATAATTAAGCAACAACTGTTGCAGGCTTAAAAGACTCCAAACTGTTTTTAGATGAAAATAAAACTAAAAAATAATTCACAACCTCTCATAAAAATATCCCAATATCATCCATCCATATCATTCAAAATTAAGACTTGTATGAACAAACTACAAATGATCAAAACATCAGGACCATCTTAGTAAAACAGCATTCATGTTTTATAAATAAGATTTTTGGCTCTCTTATAAATCATGATAAGAAAGCTACAACAAAAGAGTAAGAAAATTAACAAATACAATAATGAAATCAAAATCATGGCTTCATTTGGTTTTGATATCAAAAATAAATTAGAATTTCAGATGGGCTAATAAGAACACTTACAATTTTTTCCATGAACAGAGAAATAAAAAAAACTTTAACTGCAACACAATAATTAATAATTATGCTATTTACTTGAATGCTACTTTATGGTTCATAATATCTATACCGCAAAGCAGCACAAATTTTTATGAACTGAGAGTTGAATCGTTAGTTAAAGGGCTAGAATTTAAAGTGGACAAAACATACAAATATTTTTTGATGAAACATTATAGGTATTTAATAACATTTGGGAGGCATACCAGATGTATAGTAAAATTATTTAAAATCTTATAAGTTAATTCAAAGTACTTTAGATATTTCATATTCATTTTTAAATTAGAAATATCACATAATTTTTGAGAGACCCTGCCTCCTAATTTGACAAGAAATATAGTTTTTAAAATTAGCTTTACAAAATATTTCAAACACTTCACTACTAGGTAATTAAGAAAATGCAATTTGCATTAAAATGCATTTGAGGTTCCCAAATATAAGTACATGTAACTGCGAGTTTTAGTTTGTAAACAATGTTCGTGTCAGAGTGAGGAAACAGAATGGCAGAAATCTATTTGATTATTTACAGTGGTGGATATAATACATTTAAAAAATGTGGATCTACTAACATAATAAATATATGCTGATGATTTCTTCTATTTACATTTATACAAAATTTGGAGCAAATCATGCTTTTTGTATTTAAAATATAAAAAAGCCACAAACAAAAATAAACAAAACAAACAATGTAAGTACTAATAATGTTATTTTTCCATTTTTTAAAATTTTATGCTGATGGGTTTTGGATTGTATGTCTAAGGTCTCAAATGGAATGGTAAATATGTCAACTAAATTAGTATATTGTCAAAAGAATTAAATTTGAAAAGTACAATAATTTTCTCTAAAGATTTAGAAGTTTAGATTAAAAGCTTTTAAGGCTCACTAGTCTATTCAATTTGAATTATGCTTCAGTAAGCATTATAAAGATCATCAGTTTTAATGAATAGAATCATGTTTGCCACATAATTAACCATTCATCAGCAGTCTTTTTTTTCTTTTTTTTTAAACGCCAAATTCTTCACAAAATATGGCACTTTCCTGACAGTAATAAATAGACAAAGTAGTAAGCTATCACAATTATGATGCTTTTAATGCTGACATTACAGTGCATATTTTGTAAGTAAAAGAGAGATATCATTTCAAACAACTGCTATTGGCACATTTACTTTTAATTACTTTATCTAATGTTTAAATCCATCATATTAATATCTATATTAAGTAAAATATTTTAAAGCCAGACGTGCATTGTATTCATTATTATACCAGTTCATCAAAGTTGTTATAGATTTCATTTTGTATTTTGAAATTGTGTTCATCTAACCCTCACTATGTTGAGCAATAAGAATTAATGTTGGACTCTGGCACAAACACCAATTATCAAAAAAAAAAAAACTGGTTTTAAATAGAATTAACTAAAAAGCTGGATCCATTAAATTAAATGGGGTTTTGTAAGTTTTGTAAGAAAATGCTTTTGCAGAACTGAGCTTTTCTTTCAATTGGACAAATTAAATGAACAAGTAATATTTCATCTTTAATACACATTTTAATAAAGACAAAATTAAGAATATTAGTTATTTAGTATGCTTTGCACAGCTGCATCTAAATCCGAATCATGGCTTGGTGGGATAACTGGTGATGAAGAATGAAACATATTGTGGTGAATGGAAGATGATGTTGATGAAGGTGGTCGATGAGCAGATGAAGACCAGCTGGTTTGTGAGTCTTCATTATCATCATCATTAAGTACACTGTCAATGGCTGACCTTACAGAGTCGTTAATCATACTGCTTTGTGGATCTTTGTCCATTTCAAATGAAGAAACAAGTCTAGACCCTACACCGTCGTCATCTTCATCTGATGAATTGAACATGGCATCAGTTTGTAGTAGACTTTTGTTTGGTGTGGTAAATATTGAAGTTGTTGGCAACCCACGATGGGCTGCTTCTTTCTCAATGTTTGAGACAGGACTTCCCGGTGATAGCTGTTTTCGCTGAGCTGTTGAAATCTGGGATGACCGGTGGAATGTAACCGGAGCATTATTTGCATTTGGGTTGAATGAAAAATGTGAATGACCAACTCTCTTCCTTTCCCTAGAATTTAAGTTGTCATCGCCATCACTTAGATCATTAGCAAGACCAGAGTCTCCTGTTGGAATCGATAGACTGGAACTGAAAACATCATCAGAGATTTCAGAGACATTGCGGGATAATTGCCTTGATGTTTTTCTCACATTTTTTATACTATCACTAGTGGAAGCAATTTCTAAATATTCAAAGACATTACGATTGTTGAGACTGGTGGTATCTTGCTTAAATTGGTTACTAATCACTGGCCCTGCCGGTTCTGTTACCATCAAGGCATCAGAATTCATATTTATTTCATTAGCCAACTTTGACACTTGGCTACCAAAAGAGACATTGTAACTGCCTTTTGCACGCATTTTCTCTTCATCACCATCCTCAAATTGGTCATCACTCCCACTTTGTTCATCTTCATCCTCTTCCTCTTCTCCTTCATCATCATCTTCCTCATCACAGCTCCTTTCCTGGTCATCATAATCTTCGTAAGAAGAATGATGCTGTGATTTAGCTGTCTGAGAAGTTGATGAGCCACACTCACTGCCTGCTTCAAAAGAAGTTTGTCGTGAGGTCACAGAAACCGATGAAGCCCTGCGTCGAACTATAACAGGCTGGTTACTTGTAACTGCAGACTGAGAATCAAATTCATACTCACTATCACTTTTCTCTAAATTTACAACAGGTTTTAGATCCTCTGGTAGTTCATTCTGGTTCCCCAAAGAATTTTTCACAATGAAATTATCTGTAGTCCTTCTTTTAAAAACAAGTTTTAGAGTGCCTGAACTTTTGTCTGGTAACTTTCTTTTCAGACTAGATGGCGAAGAATATGGGGAGTCAGATTTTTCAGATTTCATTTCTGATTCAGAATATTCAAATTTCACATCCCTAACTTCTTCTTTGAATTCTTTTTTAACACTTGGAACAAGCCCATTACTCTCAGGTTCAGTATGTTTAGTCACTGAGGGAGTAGTATTAGTTAACCATGTTGAGCTCGATGATGATGGATGAAGTCCGGCATTGTAAGATTCAAATGAAGCTTTTCAGAAGAAACAATAAAACATGCAAAAATTAACATTTCCTCAAAAAAAAATTGAACAATTTAATACTTAGATGCTATTAAGTTTTTTTGTGTGTTCAAATTGTGTATTTAAAAAATTAGGGGAAAAGATTTCTAAACATTTATGTAAATAAAAAAACATTTAACCTTCAAGTTATGGAAATGGTTGGAAAATGAGACAAATTAATATTTTGATATTAGATAATGTTTTTATTACCATAAAATAATTTAACAAAGGAAATCTTTCCAGATTATGATTAAATAAAAGGTAATATTTCAAACATTTAGGATAATGAATGGAGAATGGTAAGGGGTAGGGGTAGGTTTTAGGGCCAACCTAAAAATGCACATTTTAAATAAAAATAATGATGTTTATTCCTATAATATTATTCTTGTATTTGAATTGTCTGAGAAACACCAAGTATATTTACCAGGACATTTTTTGGCAGTTTCTTTTTCATGGTCTATTAATTCTCGTAATTGTTCATTGAAGCAAAGCAAATTTTGAAGATAGTCTGGCCGTTTTTCAGGACACTGAAAAAGAAATTTTAAGAACAAGATGAAGAATTTTATTATCATTTCAGGTCTGTACTTTCTTCTTGATACATTAGTTCAGGAATTAAAAATATACACAGACTCATTTTAATAAAGCTAATGGGTGACGAAAATAAAGAAGAACTCACCATATCATTAAACAGTTTCATTTTGTTGTACCTTCTCATATAGCACCTTTTTTTCTTGACTAAGTATTCACATAATTTAGTGTATCTTGTGTCCCCTATTTTAAAAAAAAACAGAGTAGATATGGCAAATCGGTAACCAAAAAGTATTAAACAGTTGTAAACTTTAACAATCAAATAACTACAGGTCAGTTTTAAGGTCATACATAAAAATTATCTTTTAACATTTATAATCATAAGTTAAAATAAAAAAAGTCTTCTTGCCATATCTTCTTTTACTTTCAATTTTAGTTTTGCCCTATGCAACGGTTTAAACCTACCAGACTACTGTACCAGCTTTTAGGTAATGTCCTATTTTTTCCAATTTGCCACTGTATATATTTTTCAGTACTTTGCTAGATACGTGAGGAAAATGCCAAACAATCTAAAAATAACCAACCAATTACAGTCTAACGTATTTGCAAATGGCTGCCCACGTTTTGAATTTATTTTGTGTGGTTTTAAGACTAATAAACAAGCAAAATCCAGAGTCTCTTACACAGACAATGCATGTAATAAAGGTAGAACAACACAAAATGTCCTCACAGTGTGAAACAAGATTCATTCTGCTTGGCAGATTGGCACACATAGTTGGGAAATTGACTCTACATGTAAAATAGACTTAATTTCTACAGAGTCTCCAAGTTCCATCCTATTCTAGCCACTTGGCATGTAAGTAACATGTTTCTATATCATTTTGGTTTTTTTCCTCAGGAACCTATGGAAAGGGGAAAACTTGGTTGGGGGCCTAGGGCCACCACAATACAAAGCTATCATTGAGGGAGCTTTACACTAGCTTAAACTCAGTACAAAACCTACAGAAATATGTTTACTTAAGGTAACCTGTCATTTTTAATTACAATTTAATGCCGGTTATATTGCTAAAACAAAGAATAGCTTATCCCCTTTTACACCATTCAAAATTTAGTGACTTCATAATTGAAACTCAATTCATATACTGCATCCACTCTATAAGTGATAAATTATACTCATATATTTGAGATGAAAAGACATCCTTTTAAGAAATGGTGTCATATATTTTTAACCTAGTGGTTTAAAAAAAATAGTTAAAGAATGTATGCAAAATGGACTTCTAATTACTTTTAAAACAAAATGAAAGCTCAAACAGGCATGTAACACATTTGGATAATGAGAAGTATTCTTCTTGTTTAATGAGTACCCAAAGATTTTATTTGTAACATTCATAAAACTTACATGTCCTCATTTCTTTTGTTCCCTCTTCAGGTTTATGATCTTGTAGTGTATGATAGCGCACTAATCTCCTCATGGCATCAGATAAACTCTTAAAAGGTGTGCTGACATCAGGACTAAGAGCTAGTGTTCGATCTCTTAATAGCTGTTGCTCTGCACTGGAGATAGTTGAGATTGTTCAAATTATTTTGAATGTAAAACCAAAAAATACTTGTTACAAAAGAACCCACACCCAACCCACTTTTAAATCCTTTTTTCATGACACTTACAGACATCGCCCAATTTGGGGATATGCAAATTGCTGAGCTGGTGTATGCATCTCAATTTCAGGGACTACACGTATTTGTTGAATCTGTGCTGATTGCGATGAAGATTGCTGTTGCACAGGGGTCTGCTGTTTTCTATATTGTGTGGGCTCATCCTTATGCAAAACTTGAAAAGAACTTTGTTGACATTGTGTTTCTTCAGACTTTTCCATGAGTTCCTATAAGATTAAATATACAAATATATGTGTCTTTCTATCAGCTTTTAATACATTTCTTTAGCAAACTTGACACATTAAATAATTGAAATAAAAACAAACCTGAACTGTGGTAGGTAGTGAGGAAACTCCAGACCCTGGTAATGGAGATGTATGATCATTCACATTAGCAGACTGAGACTGTGGGCTTGTTTTCATGATAATATGAATTTGTTGTGTTTGTTGCTGCTCAACTTGCTGAAGCTGCTGTTGTTGAAGCTGTTGTTGATACTTCTGCTGTTGTAATTGCTGTTGCTGGAGTTGTTGTTGTTTCTGCTGCTGCTGATATTTCTGCTGTTGAACTAGCTGCTTCTGTTGAACTTGCTGAGAACGTCTTATGATGTTTTGTTGGTGTACCAAAAAGTTATTTTGATCTTCCATACTCATGCAGGACAAATGTTCTTCAAGTCTTGCTTTTTGTAAAGGAGTAAGACTCAGCATAAGCGTGGAATTTGCAATCTGAAAATAAAAACAGGAACCTGAATATTAAACTGAGCACATAAAGATGCTTAACCTTGAGGTGTTAATAAATGAAAACAGTCACCCAGAAGATGATCAGGTAACTTACGAAAGCAAGTTTAACATCAAGTTAGGTACATTAGGTACATTCATCATGTCAATAATTTTGTTTACCTGAATAGGTGTCATGACTTTTACATTATTGGGATCTTTTTCTTTAGAGGTCTAAAACAAAAGTGAAAATAGCATTTTTCAAATTGAAATTTTTAAAAATAAAATGATCAATAAAATAGGTTATTCTGTTTCCTCCAATTAAAAGGTTTCATTTGACCAAAAATAATTACGTGCAGAAGAAATTCACTTGCCAATAAAGCAACACATGACCAAACAAAGAAATGAAAAATTATATTCACAAGAATTTTTATAAGGTGGCACATGGTAAAAAAGAGTTTATTTTATATTGTTGAAAATTACATATTAACTGTAATAGTATACAATATCAAGTTATTTTAGTTGTGAATACAGTTCTTTCCCATCAGAAGTTCAAGACAATGGGGAAATCCTGACCCTATCTGATATGTTAAAATTTTTATTTGTAAATGAAAAAAATAATTCTTAACATAAATTATATGGGGAAAATGAAATAATGGTATTAATGGTTTATCTTTAATAAGCACTAATCATATTATCAAGTGAGAAAAAAATAATTCAAAATAATTTACCGAGCCTGATCTTGTGCCTGTTGGAGTTGTTGGAGTTAAGAGAGTTGGACTTGGCAATGCCTGGTTTATCATGGCACTTGCTAAAACTGCTGAAGAGTCAGTTGGAGATGAATGAGAAATGTGTGTGTTTATAGAGCTAACATATGTGCCAGCCATCTGAGTTGTTGTCATTATAGTAGATTGATGGGACTGGGTGGTTGACGTGGTCACGGCTGAAAAAGAAGAAACTGGTGGCATTGTCATGGCCAACATGTTTGAGGTAGTCACTGCGACCGAGGTCTGTGGAGTTATAGATATGGACTGAGGAGTCTGAGACAAAGGAGTGGTCGAAGTTGACTGCAAGTCTGTCGATGGTTCTTGCTTTATTGCCACACCCAGGGGTTCTTGTTTAATGAAAGTCCCACTCAATGTTGTGATCTTTTGATTTTTAACCTGCATCTGATTAGGACTGACCATTTGCTGAGACATTGTGGACTGAGCAACGCTACCAGGAGAATAAGTATATGTTGGAGAGGATGTAAATACCAGCTGAGCTGCTGTCACTGACTGCGGTGAAGACTGAATTGTTAGGGCACTAGATCCATCTTGAGCAGTCTTAATGTATATTCTATTACCTGCATGTGAGTTTGCATTAGAAAATGAATTGTTTGATTGCACTGACTGAGGAACACTCTGGGAGTTTAATTTTAACTGCCCAACCACATTGGTATTTAAATTACTCTGGCTTACCAGGTGCTGTGTTTGTCCTTTGAATTGCAGCTGACCGTTGGAGGGAATGCTATTTGTTATTGCAGAGTTAGCAGTTGTAGAAATGTGAGTGCTAATATTCTTGACTTGTTGAGATGATGAAGCGTTTGCTGAATTAGCAGATGATTGAAGAATAAGCTGCTGACCATTAGCAGAAAGGACATAAACCTGACCATCCGTTATAAATTTTTGTTGAGGACTTGAGATGAGCTTTTGCCCCTGGGTGTTTTGAAACTGAACTTTGGGCTGTTGAAATGATTGTGTGGTATTACTTACTGTAACACTAACCACAGCCTGAGCTTTTGATTTGGCTTTTGAGCTTTTTGATTTGAACTTAATGGTAGGTTGTGGTTTAGATTTAACAGGCAGAGCAGGAGTTACAGATGGCGTAATAGATGGATTTTCTAGAAAGTTAAAATCCTCCTCAAATGACTGCAGATCAATGTCAGACATCTCCAGCGCCTGCTCTAAGATGTTGATACTGCTTGTCTTGCTTCCATGCCCACTGTAATCTGACATGAGATCTGGTGTAGGGGTGGGTGTAGGGGTGGACGGAGTTGGAGTAGCTACAGGGGTAGAGGAAGCAGAATTGGTATTTGGTGTAGGAGTCCTTGCAATTTTTCCTCCCTGAATGTTAGAGTTGAACCTCTGAGTTGAAGTTGTGTTTGCAATGAGTGAAGGAGACGCGGCATTCTTTGGCTGAAGCATAATTTGCTGTTGCTGACCATTTTGTTGAATGACCAAATGCTGTGTTGTAGGTTGGAATTGGGCCGTACGACCTGTGTTAATGTTTGATAAAGTGACCCCACCTTGAGACACTGTCAAACCACTTAACTGACTCAGGTTCAACATCTGCCCGTTGACAAAAATATTCTGTCCAGGTACAAGTCCTGTAATCTGGTTTCCGCCACTAGGAATCACATTTTGGTTGTTAATAAAGTTCATTATAGTATTCTGGTTAATCTGAAACATAAAGAAAAAGCTATTAAAAATCAACAACCTAAAAAAGAAGGCAACAAATTAAACAAGTAGTAAAGAGTTAAAGGTAATGAATTAAGGTTGATTCTCAAACAAGCAGCTACTAAATACAAACCTTGCATTAGTTTAATAAAATGTAAATTAACTTTTAATGTCCCAAAGCGAGGTAAAGAGCGCCTGAATAGCGATCATTTTAGTAATGAAATCTTAGAAAGTAGCAACTCTTCATTAAGTGAGAGTAGCTTTATTAGTTGACTTCTGGAAATGTCATTGCTTGCTTACTTTTGCTCGTTTTGAGGTATTTTTCTACTTTTGCTCGTTTTGAGGTATTTTTCTGTTGCTTCTTTTAAAATGTGATTTTGCTAAACTATTCGGCCACAAAAATATACTTACTAAACTTAAGGTAAAATATGACTAAAATCAAGATATTCTTGTGTATATGTCAATTCAACATTGTGTAAGATTATCCTCATAGATGAAGTCAGTATGACAATAAATACAGTTTCTACAATTTCTACAATATATACTTTAAAAGTTATATATTAAGTAGCTAACCTTATGGGACTTTATTCAAGAAAACAATATTCAAAGCTTTTTGATGAACTTCAGAAAGTCAAGGAATGATGGCTCTACAATGGTTTATTTTATTACATAAAGGCTACCCAAACCGTCAACCCCCCATTCAAACACGGACACTTTTTCCTTATTTTATTTAAAAAATCTATTTTTAATATTTTAATAATAATTTTCAATTTTCATAATTTTGTTTTAACTCTTAAAGTCGCAAAGCGTTGTAATGCGTCTCTTCCCGCTATCCGTAAAGCATCGTAATGCATCCGTAGATACCACTCTCGTTAGAAATGAGATCTCGGAAAGTAAAAACTCTTCAATGCTTGAGAAATGATGCATTCGACTTCCGACAATGGCGGCTGTTGCCCGCGCTAGTGTTATTGCTCGATTCGCCATGTTTTTTGGTAGTTTTAAAGGTTTTTTTTTCCGAAGATATGTTTTCGATATACTTTATTACTAAAATAATAGTACAGGTAAATATTGTTTTAAACTCAGTACGGTCTTTTGGATTCGTAAAATAACCATTCTTAGCCTAAAAAATGATGTCAGTATGACAATAATATTATACATGGATTTTACGCAAATTTTTTTAATTTCATAACCGGTTGATCGTAATACGGGAAATCCTTACGGGACTGAGGCGGAAGTTTATTGCAAACCCTTCTGCAACTTTAAGAGTTAATTCTTTATTTTGGATTCTTTTTACTATCATTTTTTTAGAAAGATTTGCTGAGTTGACGGGCATCTCACAAAAGAGCTGAACACAAGGTGTTCACACCAAAGGCACTTAGATGTCTCAATCAGATGACACCTGACAAAATTTGATACATTCTCTTGATGTTACTCAAATCTTTCTTAAGGAAAAATATGGTTGGTTAGCTGGTCCTCACAAATGATATATATATATATATTATTACTTTTTTTAAAAATTGCTTTTTGTTGACCAATAATCTCATAAAACTATCATTTTAACATTTAATGCCCCACAAGGTTTTCGCAAAACTTCCGTCTCAATGCCGTAAGGAATCCCCATATTGCAATCAACTAGTTATAAAATTTTAAAAATTGCGTAAAATGTATTTTTGTTATTATGGTCATATTGACTTCATTTGTAAAGATAAGAATGCTTATTTTACATATCTAATTGACAGTCTTGAGTGTAATACTAATTTTACCTGTAGTTTAGTACTATTATTTTTTTAAAATAAAGTATAGCGAAATCGCATCTTCAAAAAAAAAAAAAACCCCGTAAAAACTACCAACAAACTTTGCAAATTGAGCGGTAATACTAGCGAGGGAAACGGCCGCCATTGCCGGAAGTCAAATACAGCTTTTTTCAAGCACTGAAGAGTTTTTTGATTTTCTGTAATTTCGTTTCTAAAGAGAGTTCTATCAAGGTGCTTTGGCCGTAGCTCATTACAACACTTTGGGGCATTAAACGCTAAGGACATTGACAACATGGATGTATTTAAAAGAATTACCTGCTGCTGTCCCATATTTGACGGATTAATAGAAGGTTGAGCTATTAACTGCACTTGATTACCCTGACTTCCACCAGTGTTAAGCACTTGTAATCCAGTGCTGGAGGATGTTATAAGTGTTGGCTGAGACTGAATCAACTGACCACCTTGTGAACTCTGATACTGTTTTAAAGTAGTTGTAGCAGAAAATGGTAACAAAATAAAATAAAATAAAGAGAAAAATATTAAAATATACATTCTAAACACTCAAGACATTTAACATTTGTAGCTCCAGTCAAATGGGAACAGCATCTCCTTATAGTAGATCGAAATTTAAAAAAAAAAAAAAAACTAATATAATTTTCAATATTGTGTTTGAATGAACTAAATTTATATGTTTCTACGGAGCATACCTTGAATACCCAGGATCCTTCTAAAAAATCATAACTGCTCTTATAGGCAATATTAAACATAGGAAAAAAGAAAGTTGACAGGCTGGATTTAGTCATTTGGGGTGAATCCAGGAACTTTTATGTTTGGTTATTATGGGATTGAATAGGAATCGCCATCTCTCAACTAAACTAAACACATATTCTGTAGGCCTGAGATTAATTATCTCTCAACTATAAAGAACTGTATTAATTTTTAACAGTGGTAATTTTTTAGAACAATGTTCATAAGAATAAATAATTTTTAGAGTTAAAATTATTACTTACAATGACTGGTTGCATCCCAGGAGTTATCTGCCTCAGTACAACATTTTTAGGCAGTCCAGTTTGTTGGGCGCCTGTCTGCCTGGGTATGACAGTCTGACCAGAAGGTAACACTATCTGTCTTGTAGTTGTAGCCCCAGGTGCCATTGCTCTAATAACATTCCCTCCTGAAGGATTAATCAGCTGAGTTCCCATGAGAGGCTGTGAGAGACTGATGGACTGGGGAACAAGATACTGCATGCATTTTCAAATTAGTAGAAACGAATTGAAAATTAACAAAACTGATTGCAAAATATATTTAATTTTTAACAAATTATGGTAACAGTAGGAAAGACAGTAGAGGACTTTATGAGTATGCGCAATGCATGAGTAAATTTTTTACAAATATTTCAGCTTTTAACTAATTCTGCTGCAAAAACATTTAAGAAAACAGACTTTTCTGTTGGGTAACAAAAAAATGTTTAATAAGCAATATTCCCTCAATGTTTTGTTGGTCCGTGTTCAAAAGTAACAAAATCATGGGCAAAGTTGCGCAGCATCCATTTTTGGCAGGTATTTTATCCATTTTAAAATTTGATGGGCTATATTTTAAAACTGCCTTGCTGTGTCTGTCAGATATCACCACAGCTTACAGGGAACATTTTTTATAAGACATATTGATAAAAAAAACTTTCCAATTATTTAAATCTAATTTATTTAAAAATTCAATGTACAATTTGGAATAAGTAATCCAAAAAAGCTAACTAAGAAAAAATACAAATAGAAAATTAATAATTACCTGCGACATATGTTGAAGTTGGGAGTTAGTAATTAGAACTCTTTTGCCTTCAGCAGTCTGTTAAGGAGACAGGAGACCAAAAACATTGACATAATTTTAAATTTTAATTATTGCACATGGATCGCACTATTCAGGGGGGGATGTTACATAATATATTTAAAGTTACAAATTCAACAATACATTTTACAAACCATGAACTTTCCATTCCTATGCCTTTTATTTTTATAAATACCCCCACCCCTTTTGACATTAATACATCTATACCATTATTCGCAGTTCATTTTACACAAATTTCCCAGTCAACCTTTTTTTTCCTGAACTGTAACTGCTTTTTATAGTCAGTGGCACAAAAATACTGAACTTGTTCTGTGACTAGCTATGACAACGCAGGACATCTATACATTCAAACCAACCCCCAAGCACAATTTTTAAGTACAAAGAAAAAAACCTCTAAAATGTGAATTATTACCACACCTGAATTATAGCTTGCTGTCCACTACCATCTGAGCCAATAACATGAGGGCCAAAGTTCACATTGACCACTTTAGGGTTCTCTATGTGAACAGAACCTTGAGCTGGAAACAAACCGGTGCTTTGCCCACCATAGATAGTCTGATTTGGTTGAATAATAGTCTGTAGTGGGACCTGGCCATACAAACATAATAATGAATACTTGTTTTTTTTTACCAGATAATCCTCAACTTTAGAACATACATAACTCTTATCATATAAAACATAAATGATTTAGGTAACACATCGGACATGTGGCAGAACAAAATATAGCAATTCACTGGTGCCAACTAAATAATTATAGTTCATTGAACGTGTATTAATTTACAAGAATTGAAAGATATTATGACCCACCGATGCCATAGGAAATGAAGGTGCAATCTGAACTATTTTACTCTGCTGTTGTTGACCAACAGATGCAGCCATAACATTATTTATTCTTCCTGCAGTGCTGACATGTTGTGTTGATCCTGATGGTGCCAGATAAGCAACAGTGCCACAAATACTTGTGCTGGCTTGCTGAACTGCATTATTTGTCAGCGAACTTTGAAATTGTGTAGGGATGCTGAAAAAAATTATCTTAATGATTTTAACTCTAATCACAACCAAGAATAATTCATCTGAAAATGGATTAAGCATGTGTTGACAATGATTATGATGTTTAACTCTTAATGTGTTAAAAGTGTGATAATGCACGCCTAGCCTCTATTGCCAAAGCACGCCTCGATAGTACTCTCTTAAGAAACGAAATCACAGAAAATAAAAAGTCTTCAGTGCGGGAAAGAAGATGTATTCGACTTCCAGAAATGGTGGTGATTGCCTTCTCTTGTGTTTACGCTCAGTTTGCGAGGTTTTGTGGCAGTTTTCACATATTTTTTTTTTGAAGATATGATTTTGCTATCCTTTTTTGTAAATATAACAATACTTAACTACAGGTAAAAATAGTTTTAAAAAGACCGTTTTTTGGATACGTAAAATAACCATTCTTATCCTAAAAGATAAGTCAGTATGACAATAATATTATAAATACGTTTTCAGCAATTTTTTAAATTTCATAGCCAGTTGATTGCAATTCAGAAATTCTTACGGGAAGTTTTCCAAAAACCTTATGGAACATCAAGAGTTAAAAATAATAAACAAACATAATATTACAAGGACAAAATTATTGTTAATTTATTTATTGGGTAAGAAATGGGTGTGGTGTTTGTATTAGTACAAATTAGTTTGTTTATTTGTCTCTCTCTCTATAAAGGAGTACTTGTTGCTAGCATTTTCAAAAATCTAAAACAAAAGTTTTATATTATTAAAACCAATTCATATTAAATAATTTCTTTTGAGGTTGTTACGATTCACTGGTTATAATAAGTTCTAATTAATTAATCAACTTCAGTTCTAATTAATTAATTAACTAACTTCAGTTCTAATTAATTAATTAACTAACTTCAGTTCTAATTAATTAATTAACTTCAGTTCTAATTATTTAATTAACCCAACAGTTAAGAGTAACTTAAATGGTCTGTTGTTTTTTTTAGTCCCATAACCTCTTTTTTCGAGGTCATAGGGGGTTCAAATGTTTCCATTAGAACATTCTCGGACTTGGCAGACACTGGCGCCGCCCATCCCTCTCCAGATCAGAGGAGGACTTTCATAGCGTTAGTCATTTCTCAACATTTTATAGTGGCATTTACGTGGGCTCGATCCCCCGCCCCTAAGCTTGTATGGCGAGCGCACTATTGACTTCGCTAACCAGCCTGTATTATCCAGAATTTATTTTTTGGTGTGTCAACCATTATATTTCTACTGTTATATAATGCCGACCAATGAAAAATAATAAGGTCTTTGCATAAATTTCCTTGTCACTGTTTACTCCTTAACTTGGCTCAAGTCATTTTTTTTTTTAGAATTCACCAAATTGACAGACACATCATGCAAGAGAGAAAAACAAAATGTCATCAGGCAATGCTGGGTAAGAATGTTGCTCATTTTTTTAAACATTTTCTTATGGGTAATAAGAACAAGGTAAAGTACAGCGATACCACTAACTGGCGGTTTACAAGTCTCTCTCTGTCTCCTTTTTTTTTCCAGCTAGCCCGTCCCCAAAAACAAGCCGTTTTAAAAACCTTAATTTCTTGTAAACTTACTGAACTTGTAACTGGCCTCCAATTACATTATGCTGTGACTGAACTAACTGTGCACTCCCCTGAATACTAGCTCCAGTGCCATCTGAGCTGATTATTCCTGCATCAGCTGCACTTTGATCATCTGAATGGATACCATCCAAAAAGATGTCACCCCAAGACTGAAACACACAAAATAAAGAGAATTACATTAAAATAATAAAAGATTCTTTCAAAGTCTGGAAACTTTTTAATATTCTTCATAATTTATTAGTATGACCCTATCATTTATTCCTGTTTTAGGATACAATTAATGAAGCGAAAATAAGATTAAAATAAACTTAAATTAAATTCAAGATCACTTTTTTAAAATAATCAATTACATAATTAAGCTCCTTCTGAGTATAATTAATGATTGGTAAATTACAGGTCTATTTACATTCAATCAAGTTAAAATGGTAAATCATTGTAAATATAATTGTTTTTTAATGTAACTTTTTAAAATTTATTTAATTTATATATCAGTAATAATTTGCAAGATACCAACATTGAATTACTTACAATATCTGTTGCATCTTGTCCCCTAGAGTGATCAAAAAAGAAAAAGAAAGTTTTGAAAAAGTTTTAAGAAAAAAACAACTATCAATATCTATATAATTATTCTTATGTATATGTAAACTTTAAAAACTACAAATAAATTTAAAATATTGAATAGCAACAGAGAAATTCATAATGAAATGAATAGAAACAATGTGTACTTATTAAATTCTGTGGAAGGGAATGTGAAGCCTGCTCCATCTCCATCCATGATTTACAATAAAATCTGAAATTATCAAGGCAACAAGAATGAATTAAGACATTACATTCATGGGAAAAAAGCAGACTTTTCTTTTTTTTTAAAAATAAACTACAAATTAACTGAATGCTTACCACTAACGTTGAAGAGACATGGATAATTTTAAACTTTGTGGACCATCTTTTGGTCGTTTCTTCCTCATTGCCGAAGAACATCCTATGAAAATAAAAATTAATACAATTTGTTCATAAAATAATACAAAGGTTTAAAAAAAATAGTAGCATCTTAATAATGGGGAAATAAAATCATTTTAAATCATAAAAACATTTTTAAATATTTGAAAAGAACAAAGTTTTTTTTTTTACACAATTAAACATAGATGAGAAGTAGGATGCAATTTTTAAAAAATTGTAACATCCATGTTCAAGGTACAAAAGCAAACTATTATTTTAATTGTATCATTTTGATGGACAGAAATATTTTTACAAGATATATATAGTGTCTAACTTTGGTGGCTTAAATGCAAGAATTTTCTGTCTACTGAAAGTTACTTATAATAACATGCATTTAAAGCAACAGATTTTGTAAGAATAACAATTGTTAATTTATGGGATTTTAATTTTTGCTTGTCTATTGAACACGACATAACAGATTACTACCATGAATACACATACTTAGAATAACTATTTATGACACTTTTTCTTTTTTTAAGAATGAATGCAGTAATATTCATATGCTGTCTGCCTGACTTAAGACAATGGCTAGTTAAGATCATAATTCAAATACTCCTTCTTCTCCACTGCATACCGCAATGTCGGACTAAGCATTCCCATGAACATCCATTAAGCTCCCCTAAATTTTACTTAATAGTTTAGTTTGTTTTGTAAATATCTCCTTCAATCTACCCATTCCCTTTCTTCTACAATTTTCTTTTATTTGTACCACGATTTTTAAACCTTCTTAAGGTAAATTATCGTTTGGCGGATCCGGCTGCCATCTTTGTTTATATGCAAACTTCTGAAGCACTACAACTAAACCTAACCCTAACCCTAAATTCTTTATTACCTTTCATTTTGGAAACATTCCCTTATAAAAATGTTAAAACTTAACTAATTTCTCTTAAATTGGGCGGTGTATAGAGTTTCCTACCTAACAATATTACCGTCCTCGACGCGGCCACCATCTTGGATCCGTACAGCGATAATTAGCCCCTTCTTAATATTTCTCTTAAATTTCACCATATCATCCTTCCATTTTTTAGTTAATATTGTATATCAGTCAACAGCAAACTAAGTAATAATGGCCCCTTCCATTTTTTTAAAAAAGACAATCTATTTATTTGTTATCAGAGTTCAGAAGTGATGCATAAAGCTAGCTGTGTAAAAGTCTATTTTTAAAACTCATTAATATTAATATAAGAAGCCTGTTGTTTTTAGATTTTTTTAAATAGGGTTAGGGGCTTTGGCAACAGTAACAACAAAAATATCTACAACTCTAGGTATATAATTATAACTTGATCCATTAAAATTCAGATATCAAAATGTCAAGAACTAAATCAAATAGATTAATATTGAGGGGGAAGGGTGGTTGTAAGAAAAAAAAAAAAAAAGTTAATTGCAAAATGAATCTCTTGGGAAACATATAACATTTATACTCGTTCTATAGCCCGTTCGTTCATAACCAACCCCCCTCCTTTAGAAGAAAATAGTATAAAAAGTGTGTAATCCACTTGTAAGCCGACAGCAAAAAATAATATATGCAGCCTAACAGAATGATACACATTTTTTTTTAAACAACAAGCTAAATAGGCTAGGTAATTGTGATTGTATATTTTTGTCTAGCTTGAAGAACAAAGAGATATGAATAAAAGAGAAGATGGATGTCACTTTTTATATTTATAGCATTCACCAGAGTCTAAGACGAAAAGAAAATAAAGTCAGAAAATAACAACAGAAAAGTTTGACCAATATATTTCATTTATTCAATGAACATGCAGAAATCACCTTTAACCCGCTCGTAAGCCGACCCCCCCAACCTTTACCCCTAGATTTTGTTAAAAATAAGCCAGCTTTAGACTTGTATACTATATACAGTTTTGTAGAGGTTAGGCATTGTATTGTATAAATGATTACTAACAGATGTTAGTCAATGTTAGGACTCAAAATATTTTACATTGGAAGTTTTGGAATAAGTCTTGGGCACAGGCTCATGATTTAAAAAGAAAATAATTTAAATTACTTACTACTAACAATAAATTTTAACTTATATTTATATCTCTATTTAAATATTTATGAGCACTGTGAATTCAGTGATAGTATTTTTTTTTAATAGTATGACTAGCATGAGTAGGCAGTAGGACTAGGACAGTAAAGTAGGGCATTGCAATGGTGCTGATTGGATTAATTAATAGATTGCATTAGATAAATAATAAATTAATAACTAATACAAACTCATGTCCGATACTGATATGATATTAATTGAAATAATTTGAAATAGAGTAAGTCTTGGGTTTGTTTTTTAAAGTTAAAGCTAAGCCTAGGCCTAAGTAAGAGTCAAGAGCTTTAAAAATATATAATAATAGTATTTAATAGACTATTTACTATTATTATTATAGACCAAGAAACTGAACAAGCAATTAAAATAGTATGGCACAATAGGTGTCAATTATTTAATATCAATGTAAACAGACCTAGCTCCTCCCATTTCATCAATGATTATTTTAGGCCAACGTTGGCTTACAGATACCGTATTACTGTATTCTTCACATTTGAATTTGTTGTTTCCTAATCTTTCCTGTTTTGGTGAATTTTGGTAGGTAATTTAAAAATAGTCTAAAAATGTTCATGTCTATTGGCATTACCAATCTCTGGATTTGATAATCAAAATATATACGACGACAAAAAACTTGTGGGGTGAGTTTATTTTAACAATGGTGACCGCTAACAAGATCTATTTCATGTTGTCTATCTTATCGACATAATCATTCCTCGCCTCCCTCTCGTCACTTTTTCTTAGATTTTTCCATGAATTGGCGAGTCTCTATAATCTTATGCGTAGTAGCGAAGGGAAATTCATATTCCACAGTACATTAATCTGCAATTACATGTGGAATTAATGAGGCTAATAGGAAGGGAAATGTAAATTTAGGTGCATCTAAACATAGGTTTGACTACGGCTCGACCAGAGTCTAGAAATTTTATCAGCGAAATATTATTCACAAAACACTCACCGTCATGTAACGTTCCAAGGTACTGTGGGGCTTTCATAATGCATATCACGGCCAATGTCAAGCGATGACCTTTGACCTATTTAACATTTTGAAGAATTGTGAAGAATCTATCGATCGAATAAGGTTCCATTTTCAATGGTTAATTACTCGTGATATAAGAAACTATATGTTTAAATTAAAAATGTAATATCACTGTAGTCTAAAAGATTCAATTTGCTCCGATATGTGTGTAGTGTACCCAGAAAGCCATGACGTCACAACGCGTGACGGCGCCGCGGTAGCGAATGACGGGCGAATGTCTAAAAATAGTATGTGTTGTCAAATGTAAGAGAGGCAAAGACACACCCACTGTTTTGTATGTCACATTAATTTATAGATAGATTTTATATGTAATTTTTTTTAAATTGTTTTTTTGTCAGTTAACTTTCAAAATTGTTTAATATTAAATGGGTTATGAATAATTGTGTCTATTAGTAGATCACTACTACTAGTTGAGCAAAGCTTCTTTTTTTTTTAAATTAAGGACGATACTCAAAATATGGTGACGTAGATCACACGGAAGTTAATGATATTAATAATTGTTAACTTGACTTCTTTACAGTACTCACCTCCTACTCCTAGTCTTCTGCCTCTGTAATACAGGCATATGTCTATCACAGATCACTATATCGTAAATGGACAAACTTAGGTTAATCTCTTTAAGAAGTCAATGGTCAAAGTCATGGTCGGTAGATACGGCAACAGACGTCCGGAAGTATCTGTAGTTAGGTACTTGGACAAAATTTTCAAATTAAAGTTATAGCTTTAAGACCTAGTTGGTTGGAAAGGGCTTGAAAAATGCAATTTATTGATACCAAAATTATAGTTTTATGTTATTTCTTAAGAAAGTTATGAATTTTTTAGTGAATTATTTTGGGATAACTCCGCTAATTGAGACATATAAGAAAATATAAAACAGACAAAAGTGAAAATTGGGCAGTAAGACTGAGACAGCTGTTTAAAATTCCAGTCAATTGAAGTTATTTCAGAAATGAATGAAGATAACCATAACAAACCATATATTTCCGCATTCGTCATATCATTGCCAAAACAAGCGTCCTAAAATTAATTCTGAATTACGCAAGATTGGCTCATTAATATTCAAAATGGCTGTCAAATTTGCATATGTGATATTTTAAATTGAGCACTACTTAAAAATAATTATCCAAAATATTAAGTCAAGCACATCAAACTTTTCGTCTTGAAAAGGAGAAAAATAATTGACAAAAATTCTTGTTTAATACTGGTTCATGTAGTCGAGTGGCCCTTAAACATTACATTTTTTTATGTCTCTGGAAAACAAATTAGTATTTACAAATGCAAATAAATTATCTATTTATATTGCTCGTTAGTTAGTCTTCTATACCTTAAGTAACTTAAAATAGTGTTATTAATATTGTTTAGCCGCTAGATTAGATCAAATTTGAAAATAATTGGCTGAGGTACATAGAAGAAAATGTCGGCCATCTTGAAAAACCATGTGGTGATTGATTTGATAAATTTTTTTTTAAATTTGGGGGAGGTTGGGGGTGATGGGACATTATCAATTCTTGTAGATATTTGGATGCTGAAAACAATGGTTACCATTAAAATCGCGAGTGGTGGCGAATCTAAATGATATTTATATTATTCATGTAGTTTATTTACTGTAACTCAACTAATTACATTTTAATAATGAAATTCAGCACAAAAAAATTGGAGAACATAATTAGTAATGTTCAGCATCTAATTAACTTTAAAATGATATATCCCACATCCAATTTCATCAAGAAATTACACAGAAAAGTGCAATTTTCTTTACACACATGCACATTGTTTACATTTTTAAGTGGACAAAAAGTTGAACAAGGGGCGGATAATTCAGCAAAGATTTTTCACAAAGTGAAAAATGATTTATCCAAGTACCTACTGTAGTCACTGTAGACTGTAGTTTATAGTTTATTTATTATTTTTAAGTGTATTTCCTGTTTCAAAATTGACAGTCTTTTGGTAAAAACAAAGATAGTCGACCGCGACGTCATTACCGGCGGCTATCTTGTTGCTATGGCACGTGACTTTTAAAAAAAGGCATAGTATAAAAAAAATAATCATTTTTACATTTTTTGAATATATGAGGGGAGGAGTCCCTCTCCCCCTCCCCTGTTATTTTTTTATTAATTTTTAATTAAATTCACTAGTTTCCCCCTCAAGGGGAGGTAATAAATAAATAAGAAAACAAACAAGATTCAAGGGAAGCAACTATCCTTCATAGCAACCGGGAGAGTCGCGACGCTCACGGTCGACGTTCTTCGCTTTAGCCAGTCTTTTTCATCTATTTACTAAGGTACCTCTTGACTACATAGAACTAGGTACATTAGTACATGTTGTTACAGAGTAACTTCAATTAGAATTTCAAACTGCCGAATATACTGGTTCTGTACCCAATTCAGCTGTTCATTAAGCCCAGTCCCCCCTCCTCTTTTGGAAGAGAAAAGTATAAATTGTGAGCAACCCACTTGTAAGCTGACCCCCCCCCCAACCAAAAAAAATAAATAAAATAATGCTAGGACATCGCAAACAAAATAGTACACATTTTGGTAACAGCGAAGTATGTCGACTGTGACTATTATTATCTTGCGCACTCTTACTCCCAGCAAGGCAAATGAAAATGACTCCAATTTGAATGTAAATTTAGCAATGATTTTAAAGTTCATCAGGGTTATAATAATTAATAATTTAAAAACGATGAATTATGTAGTTAATTTAAATGAAAATATATTTAATATGTTAAACTTTTAGTTATTCGATTTTGTTTTAAACTTTACTAATAATTTATTGAACATAGTAAAAAATAGGCCATGTATTGTCATAAATAAATGTTAATTACTGATACATGTACTTCAATTAGTAATTAGGCCTACTTTCAAATGATTAATGGATTTAATTAAATGCAATCCTACATGTGGAAGAAGTCAGCAGTCCCGAGCCTGCACTCTTCATGGGGCTTCCCGGAAGATCCCCTCCCCCCCCCCCACAGAGCAGTTGCTTCTGAAGTAGCCACCTGGGCATCCAGGACACTAGGTCGAAAATGCCTCCTACTTAAAGTGACTTCACAAGGAAGGGTGGAGTTTTCCCTACTTCAGCGCCACCCCAGCAAAGCATACAAGTCTCCATGGTTAAGACAACTGCAAAGCGGGGGATCATCAATGACCTACCTAGGGTTGGAACCCCCACCAGAAGGTTTCCTCACATCTGGCGTCTGCTGCTTATTTCGCTGTACCTTTTGCTAATCCGCACTGGCGCTCCTGGCCCTAAACCGGCACCACTCAATAGTGTTGCTAGTAAAATGAGGTGGGGGGGGGGGGCGAAACGGTTGCTTCAGAATAATTGGACCCTCAACGATTAATGTAGTTTTCATCATCGGCATTGCATTAGATGCTTTGCCTAAGATTCGTACAGCGACTGTAATCATATGTGACACCTAACATCCGACTTCGGCATTACCTGCCAAAAGTTGTCGGTTTCAGGTTGTGGTCAGCTCCGCAATGCTACTTTTTTGTTTTTCTTTTTTATTAAATATAAAAAAATTCAATTTTCATTATTATTTTTTTTTTATTTTTAATTCAACATACCATTAATATAGTTGGTTTCAATATTTCAGCACAAATATCTAAAATGTCCTACACAGAGGAAATTTATCCCAGGATGGGGTGTGTTATAAATGTCAAGTCTAAATTTTTGAAAGATCAACCATCAGGAAGTGCAGTGATACTCTTTCCTAAGACAGGAATTATTATTTCACATGGGACGCTTTTAGCAGAACTCATTACAACTAATAAACTTAAAAAACATATCATGGAAGGAAAATTTATCAAGGAAAAAACTCTTAAAGAAACAAGTTTTGAAGTATTAATTGATCAACAGTGGAAACCACAAGATGCTTCACAGCAACAACCATTCGATGCTAAAAAAACGCCACAAACATCATATCAGTCTGCTTGTGAAATTGAAACTGCACCATCTGCTGCCTTTACTACATATCAATGCAAATTTATTGGTGCATTTAAAAACATTGACTTTGATAAAGCAGTAAGCAGTATGATGCCAAACAATAATTGGACATTTGATGCAGGTCAACCTGGTGACAATATCATTGAGAGTAACAGCTCTTCAAACCAAGAAAGTTATTCTGAAAACAGCAAAGTTTACTTTAGTTTGCTCAGCTATTTTATCTTTTTTCAAACAGTGCCACTGATGCTTCAGGAAAGTTATGACCTAAAAAAAACAAAATTAGTAAATATACCACTGATAAATAAGTTTCCATGTCACATAGGGGATGTAGCTGAAATAATAGCAACACCTTTTGGCAATCAGAACCCGTCTGTGTTTTTCAACAGCTTTAGTCGTGGTGTAATAAGTAATGTGAGTGGTCCTGGTGGATGTTGGATTTTGACGGATGCACGATGTATCCCTGGTTCAGAAGGTGGGCCATTGTATACTCTAGTCAACCAAACCAGGTGAGGACCAGCAATTATTCTAGTTACTGCTTTGTGATTTTATTCATTTACTTTTGTTTTATAACTTGCTACTGTAATGTTTAAACATTCAAAACGGTGGATCGTGATTTGCCATGTGTCACTCTAGCCACTGAGAGAATTAACATAAACCTAATAGCTCGTTAGGGGCCATATCTTTATATATGTATTATTGGCACACTGTGGGGAGGAGGTGAATGATTTAGGAGATTTTCTCTTCTGTGAAAAGAAATCTAAAAGTTTTAGTGTGTACCAAAAGTAATTCCATGACAAACTTGTTTTTCAGGCTCTTGACAGGTGTGGTTGTTGCTTCGTTATGCTGGAAGAGTAAAGAGTGGGTTGGCTTTTCATTATGTTGCAGTTTGATGAGCATTTTACATTCAGTGCCCAGACTAAACAATAGGAATTACATTGGCAGAACAATCCAGGATTTAAGTGATTTTAATACTCAACTGAGTTATACAGCAGCTTTTATTCAAGGTATTTTCCTAATCATTTAGCTGCTTTGTTGAAACAAAACATATTTTTTTAAAACTATTTTATCCTCCCATGAGTACATTCCCATGAGAACATTCCCATGGATTTTTAAATTGTGCCATCTCAAAAGTGTTTCTTATAAAAATATCTTTAAGTTACATGCATGAAATAATAACTTTGAAAAATGTTTTAGACTATCAACATCAGGTTTTATTGCGACTTAAAAATGTATTCTATTTATCAAAGCTGAAAGTTAAAGAAAAATATGCTTTAAAAAAAAAAAAAAAAATGCACCTATTGACATGCTATCCACAGGCAAGCAGGACTCATTGCTAGAAATGACTTTACTAGTCAAAGTTGGTAGCACATGGGGCTCTGGAGTTGTTATCAACAAGGAGCAAGGAATCATTTTGACTTGCAACCATGTTATTAAAGACTTCAAGCAACATTCAGGTACAAATCCTAATTATTCATTTACTCATGACTTTATTTTATGGCTGATACTGATTAAAAAATCTCCATTGATTAATCGGGAAAAAATTTAATTGATTCATCTATTAATTTCGATTAATTGTATTTTTTAACACTTTTGTATATATCCCGTAAAGTTGTGATTTATTATTTCGCGAAATCAGTCAGTCAGTCTCGGTAATGGCTCCTAAATTTTGTGACTTAACACAGCAAATTTGTTCTGCTATGTAAGAAATAAGGAAGAAAAAAAATTTTTGTTTCCGTATTCACATCTAAATAAATAAAAAATAAAAATGATACGTGGATTAAGTATGAAAGTAAAAAAAAAATATTAATAAATAGGGGGAAAAAAGATATATTCTTTTTCATTTTAATCGAATTTCAATCTATCAAATTATCTTTAAACTATTATGATTTTTAAAGATTTATTTTTTAAGTAATTGTTAATTTCCTCAGCCCTACTTTATTTAAATTTTGCTTTTCCACTAATACCTGCATTTTAGTGGTGTAAGTTTAACCTTATTTGGAGAGTCTAAGTTAATGTTTTTGTGATTTATAAAAGTTCATATTTTATCAAACTTAGATTATCTTGAGTAGTTCTCATGAAAATAATAGTCTTTTTTTCTTGGCCAATTCGCTAAACTGTAATAATAGGTTTAATCAAATGTTCACCTTAACTGTAATAATAGGTTTAATCAGATGTTCACCTTAACTGTAATAATAGGTTTAATCAGATGTTCACCTTAACTGTAATAATAGGTTTAATCAAATGTTCACCTTAACTGTAATAATAGGTTTAATCAGATGTTCATCTTAACTGTAATAATAGGTTTAATCAGATGTTCACCTTAACTGTAATAATAGGTTTAATCAAATGTTCACTTTAGCTGTATTAATAGGTTTAATCAAATGTTCACCTTAACTGTAATAATAGGTTTAATCAAATGTTCAATTTAATTGTAATAATAGGTTTAATCAAATGTTCACCTTAACTGTAATACTAGGTTTAATCAAATGTTCACTTTAACTGTAATAATAGGTTTAATCAAATGTTCACTTTAACTGTAATAATAGGTTTAATCAAATATTCACCTCATCAGTGATAGTCAAGTCTTTCCAAGGATGTAAGGAGTATTCAGCACATGTAATTTTCTGTCATCCAAAACTTCATGAACCATATGACATTGCAGTGTTAAAATGTCCGCAGGTCACATCCTTAATTCCTGGAAATAAAATCCCTAAAATATGCGCCCCAAAACAAGGTAAGTACATCACTTCAAGATGTCTCAGCCCTGACACTCAATAGGCTGAGTATTCTTTTTAGTTTCAGTTGAGCAAATACGAGACGGTTATTTTATAGTATGATGTTAATTATCTTCGGAGTTTGAATTTGTTCCAAAATTTATAAACTGTAAAAAGCAATAATTAAATTTAAAATTTAAATGCTTACAGAATGTGTTTTTAATGGAATAATTTTAAACCTGACAGAACTAATTTTTAAAAATATTACAACAATTTTTTTAAAAAAATACATTTAGATTATAAAAGTAGTGAAAAATTCTAGTATTAAAATACATTAATCTAATTACTAGTAAGCTATAATTAGTTTTTATGAAATATTATTACATTTTTTTAGGGGAAAAAGCATGGGTTGTTGGTCATGCCCTGTTCAGTTCTGATCTTGACCTTCAGCCGTCGGTTTCTTCTGGGATTGTGTCTAAAGTTATTAATATTAAAGGAGAAATTGTTATGATTCAGGTAACTGATATACTATACTTAAGATTATCCATTTTCAAATTCCTCCCTTTTTTTAGCATTTGTAGGTAAATTAAAAAAAATAAATACATAAATTGTGTGATAGATTATCACTAATATTCAATATAATATAAATATAAAACAACATAGTTATTGATGTTTAAAAGATGACTTACAGTCAAAACTAGATAAAGAGCATATCTCAGAAATTCTTGGTGCTTAAGCCTCAGTTATCTATCTTGTTTCAATTCAGTCAACTTGTGCTGTCCACCCAGGGACTAGTGGTGGACCATTATTAAATGACCACGGAGATGTCATTGGTGTTGTGGTCTGTAATACCATGTAAGTCTCAAAGTACATTTTTTAATATTTAGGTCAGTTATTATTTTGTAACTTTCAAATGATATTGTACAATGTATTACTTAACATGTCATAGAATGAGATTTTCTTAGAAATAACTTCTTGGAAGTAGGTTCAAGTATTTTAGAGATGTTTATCAGATGTCTTTTTCTTAGTTTTTTGATGAGATAAAAAACTAGCTTGCCTAAGGCTGTGTAACTGTGTCCACATTATTCTTAACCAAATTAAGACTAAACCTGGATTTTAATTTTAATAGAAACAAAACATGGATTCTTTTTTATAATTACAATTCCTTACTTACTTACTCTCAAAATGATCTTAGCTTTTATTACATTGATTTAGTTACTGCCACAGTCAAAATATAATTATGGTTTAGCTGGTCACCACGCCCACAAAAGTTTACATTATTTTCTAGGGTACAGCATATTATTAGTTTTATTACTCTAAAAAAATTTATTACTAGAGACAAGGGCAGCGACTCCTGTTATCCCCACCTCAATATGAGCATCCCTGCTTGCAGTTTGCTACCTGCCATTAACCATTATCTTCAGAAAGGAGGTACTTTTTATATGACATTTACAAAATTGATCGTTTGAGAGCTAATTTTTAAAGATTTTTTTATAAGGTTATTAACGCTGAGCTATATGTAATTATTTATATTTTTATTTTTTTATTTGTTTGAGGTGAGCTGTAAGCAAATGTCAATCTTGGCTATAAACTTAAAGCAACTTTTGTGTGTTTTTTTAGTGATGTGTCCTGTTTCAGTCCCTTATCTTATATGTTACAGACGCTCCTTCTGTACAGAAGATTATTGCATCCTACGTATTTCTATGGTTTGTGTTTAGTCCTGTATTCTTACTAGAGTTTTAAATGATGATAAAGTGTTGGCTTTCCTGGTTTCTTCAGGCAACCCATTCCACGCCCGAATACCGGGCGGAAAGAAAGAAAACTTGTATGTCTTTGCTCTTGCATATGGAATAAGAAAGGTGTTTTTTTATCTTTATGTCTATTTGAGGGTTGTATTAAGTTATATTTGTGTTGTATTTCTAAATTAGAATTAATTGCCTTATGTATAATTACTAATTTTCTCTTGGTTCTTCTATCTAGTGTTTCAAGGCTTAATGATTTAACTAATGGTGTTACTCTTGTCAGTTTTGAATATTCTCCAGTAATGAATCTGGCAGCTCTTTTTTGGATTTGTTCTAACTTATCAATATTTTCTTTGGTGGATGGGTCCCATACAGAAGATGCATAATCTAGTATAGGTCTCACCAGGGTGATGAAGCATTTTAGTTTTATATCATTGTTACATTTGTAAAATTTTCTTTTTATAAAGCCTAAGGTTTTGTTTGATTTTTTAATAACTTCATTGACATGGGGATTACAAGATAGTTTCTCATTTATTATGACTCCTAAGTATTTTGCATCTTTAGTTTGGGTTAGTTCTTTTCCATGATTGAAGTATTTTGAATTTATTTGTTTCTTTTTCTTTGTTACTCTTAGCAGTTGACATTTTTCTGGGTGGAAGGACATACTCCAGTTAGTTTCCCATTTTATTAATTTATTTAAGTCTTTTTGTAAAATTTTGCTATCTTGTTCTGACTTGATTGTTCTATAGATTATACAATCATCAGCAAATAACCTAACTTTAGTTCCTGTTGAGATATTGTTGGGTAAGTCATTTATATAAATTAAAAATAGTAAGGGACCTTGAGAGGTGTTTAACTGTCATTACAGCATATATAGGAAAGTATAAAAGCTTTACTTAATTTTCAGAAACTTCTGAATTTTCTACTCTTCTGAAAAAGGATCCAGTTATTAAAAAGTTGTGGGCATTAGATCCTTCTGGTGAGTTATTTTTAGAATCTGCCAAATAATTACAATTTTATTTAAAATATTGATTGGTTGTAAGTATTGGTCTAGATATTTTTTGAAAAGACACAATCAAAGTTAATATTATTTTCAAAGGTATATGAAAGTTTTTTTTAGTGCAAGTAGGAAATGATGTCTTAACCTTTGTGAAAATCTTATCTCAATAGCATATATTTAAAATGCGTATCTAAATCTTATCTCAATAGTATATATTTAAAATGTGTATTTACCAAAACATAATAACAAATCATCATGAAGTCCAGACTTTTTAAAGTTCAGGTTAACCTGATTTAAGATCAAGTTTATTCATTACTTCCTACATTTATTTTCTGCCTTCTTTCCAGTTGGAGATGAACTTGTGAGAAGCAAGTTATAACTTGATACAGAATTTTTTTGAGTTTTTTTTAAATACATTTTTAAATAAAAGGTGAAAAGAATTTGTCAATATGTGAAGTGTATTTAGTAAATCATTCTGAACTTAGGCAGATGAAATTCTAATGTTTAGATCTTAATTATATTTTTTACTCTGATTTATATCCAATGTTGCCTAATTGTCAGAACTGTTTCAAATAAAATTATCCGTCACAATGTCTTTCATATGCAAAATGTAAATAATTTAATTATAAATAAATATTAAAGAAATAAATGTATAAGAAGATTCATGATATTGATATTTAATTGCAAACTTTGTTCCTTTTTTATGTTGTTTTCTTCTTTAAATTAAAAAAGTTAATAAAAATAAAAATGGTGAAAGGTCATTTTCTTTTTGTGCAGCCAAACAATGGAATTTTCTACCATTACACATCCGTAGTATTTCAACTACTAAGTCCTTCAAAACTGCACTTAAGACACATCTTTTCAAAATTTATTGTCAAAATTAATGAAACAACATTTTTTTTAATGATGTAGCTGATGTATAACGCATTGTTATTTATGTAGTTAGTATGACATTAATGTTTATTTAATTAATATATGTATTGTTATCTCCTTGTAAAGCGCTGTGAGCCCGGCTCCTTGCTGGGATGCAGCGCTATATAAAATATCATTTTATTATTATTATTTTTATAATAATAACATGATAAATACTTCAGAAAAATTTGTCATTCATTAAAATGTTTTTAGTAAACAAAAGTATGGTTGGGGGCAGAACACTGTGATTAAATTTAAATGACAATTAAATTATTAAGCCTTCACTATATCATGTAAGTATAGTCATGTTCTATTACTGGTCTAAATATTCTAGAGTTTAATTTTAAGAAATTTTTTACTTTAAACAATCCATTGGAAATATTGAGTTGGTCAGTTGGTCATAATTTTTAGGTATTGCATTCAAATGGACATTGAAATTTCATGAAATAAGAATCAAAAGAGTTTATGTATGACTTCTCAATATTATTTGTTTTTAGTTTAAGGAAATCTTACTTCAAAAAACATATTTTCTTATAATAACTTATATATTAAAATTTTAAAAGGTTATTCAAAACTGATCATAGTAATCTTAATCATTTTTTAAAAATCTGTATTGTCAACAAAAAGACTAGTAATAGCTAATAATTACAAAGTGACAAAGTCACGGTTTATGCTTGTAAAAAAATATTATATCTTCAAATGCTCAACACTTGTGTGAATGTAATCAGTTTTATAATATGCCGGAAATATTCATGTTTTATTATATTTAATAATTATTAATTATAAGACTTTTTTTGGTGCTAATTTATGACAAAATTTTAACAATCATTAACATATGTGCTACTTGTGGGATAATTAAAATATCAAATCTTGTCTGTTACAGAAGGTTAATGTTTCCCCACACATAGCCATAGTTTATGTGTAGTCTTACATTTTTATTAGAGTTTTAAACTATAAAACAGCTATGTAAGATCACAAGCATCTACACAATAAAGGGGGGGGGGGCGGGAGTTGGAAAAAAACAATTACACTCAAGTTATGTAATTCTAAAGAAAAGATTAGTTTCTATGGTGCAATTTTTTTTATATGTTTTATTTGTATGCCATAGAGCTGTTGTATGCCATAGAGCTTGAAGCAATCAACTGAATCCTGGTTCAGTGGCATTACATGTGATAAAAAGTTACAAATAACTTCATCATTCTTAAAATGATGCTTTACATCTTATAACATATGAGAAATATTATTTTATTCAATTTATTTATTTAAAATTCATTTTAAATTTTATATGGAAAAATTTGATAAAATTTTGTTACAGACACCTCACTTTATATACTTTTTTCACAATAAATGATTGATGAATTTTTCAGCAATTCAGCTCCAATTAAGACATATTTATTTTGTTAATTGTGCTAGGTGTTGAAATATGTAATACATATTCCTGTATTAAGATTTTTTCTTAAAATGACTATTTCATGGACTTGACAGTATTATTGAACTTCAGTTGAAAATGTTATTTTTCAATTGTACCAGCTAAATTAAGCAGTTTCTTTTTCTAACATGTATGTACAATGTAGTAATTGTATCACGGACACTGTGGTAATTCTTAATTTAGGTGGTCAACTCATCTTCAACTGGAGACATAGGATTGATTGGCTTGTTTACACATTGAATTTATTGCACCAACAGTTTGGACACATTTGTCAAGTGAAAAAATAGTCAATCTTAACTTTAGGAATTTTTGGCGGCTGGGTAGCGAAGTCAATAGTGCGCTCGTCTCACAAGCTGAGGGGCATGGGTTCAAGCCCACGAAAAGCCACTATAAAAAAAATGTTGTGCAATGACTAACGCTTAGAAAGTTCAACTCAATTTGTAAAACTAGTTGAAACCACTTAAGTTGAAAGTCTCCAGCTAAAATACCATTATATTAATTTCTAAAGAATGCAATAAACAATCTCAATTATTTCAGCTCTGAAATAACTTAAACAACTAAGATAAATATTTTAATTTGAGATAAATTTAGTTATGCCTAATAAATAAGCACAAAAAATAAAGCTATCCATTGTGAGTGGTATTAAGAATACTTAATGCCACCATAATTAATAGAATAACAACAAATTTGAAATGCTTGATAAAGAATTTACACCTGCACACAATCCAGCAATGGGTAAATTTATATTAATTATAATTAGACACAGATCAAAAGTCATTTGGGCCAAAAGTTATTTTATAAGTTAAAGTATTTTTTTTACTGGGCTATTATATTAATTAGACACAGATCAAAAGTCATTTGAGCCAAAGGTTATTTTAAAAGTTAAAGTAAAGCATTTTTTTTACTGGGCTATTATATTAATTCAATCATAATATTCTGTTCAAAGACATGTCAAGTAATTCAACTCTATATTAATTAAATCATGATAATCTGTTCAAAGACATGTCAAGTAATTCAACTCTATATTAATTAAATCATGATAATCTGTTCAAAGACATGTCAAGTAATTCAACTCCAAAAATATTTTTAAAGCTGACATGTGTCTGGTCATAATTAAAAGCATAAATCAATTAAATTAAAATATGGAGAAATATGTTACAAATTGTAACGGTATAATAAATAAATTTTTAATTTATATTGTAGTAAATTCAATCTGAGATAAAATGAATGAGATGAAAAAACTAAAAATTGTAATTCCATAGCAGGAAAAAAAACAATTTTCTTATGTTGTAAAAAATATTTCTTTAAATGGTTATTTTTATTTCAAGAGGAAATGATTTCATTTTAATGGATCAATGGATAAAAATTTGTTTTATTTAGTGCAATGTTGTAGTGTTAATAAAAGATTTTATGTAATTTCATTAAAAAAATAAAAGCAACAACAACAAAATCAATTCATTTCTACTCAGAAAAAATTTTTAGAAATAAATTTTGATATAAATATAATTAAGTATTTAATCAAAGCCAATAAACTTTAAAATAAATTGACAACGGTTTTACTGAAAATACTTTACATTTAATTTCATAAAGAGAATACTTTGTATCACACTGAATTAATGAATACTTGTATTTGTAATTTCAAGTTGATTGAACGACATTTAAACAGCATATTTACATAAGAAATGCCACTTACAAATCGGGACATATTATATGAAATCATGGAAAACAAAATTTAAATTAGCATTTTATTTATATTTGCTTCAATATTCTCATGAAATCTAGTCACAATATATGTAGAAAATAAATTATTGTGTGTGTAAAAACAATTGTATTATCTAATCTATGCAGTGGTGGTCGAGAGGTAGCGCTCTCGACTGTCATACCGATGGTCACGAGTTCGAATCCACACGAAGGTGAGGATTTGTTCTTGGGGCCTGAGGAGTCCCCGAGTCACCCAGCTCCGAATGGGTACCTAACTAGACAATAGTTAGGCGGCTGGGGTAATGCGTGGAACCCCTATAGCCGTGGCCTGTGACCGCTGCATCACTTGCCAACAGATCATCTCTCATGGTCTGTGGACGCAATTATCTTCTGCATAGAAGGAGCGTCTGTATAGGAGCGTCTGTATAGGAGCGTCTGTATAGGAGCGTCTGTATAGGAGCGTCTGTATAGGAGCGTCTGTATAGGAGCGTCTGTATATCTAAGATAAGATAAGATCCAGGCAAAAATTCTGTCTGTAGATTCTAAATATAAATATACATTAACTTTACAAGTGCAAGTGCCTTGTCCACTTTTTCTGTTACCACTTGCAAGAACTGACATTACTGCAGAAATGTTTGTACCCAACCAATAAACCAAACTAAATTTATTATCCTTAACAGGCAAATAGTTTAATTCTCATTCATGTATGTGTTCAAGTTTCAACCCATGTTATTTAATAGTTTGAGCAAAGTTTAGCAGTTTAAATTTTTTGAATACATTTATTTGTTCAACAGTTAACACTGAATATACAATGGAAGAACAAATAAATAAAACTAACCCAGTTAAGCTTGGAAAAATTATAAATCAAATAAACAATACTATATAAAAATAAGTAATTTCATTGACATGAGAATGAAAGTAATTAATGAAACCATTATGTAAATTATGTTAAATATTGTTATTTTTAGAGAGTATGCATTAATTAAATTAGTTACAATGTAAAAATTCAACTCTTGAACTCAGGAAAATGTTTATAACTTATATGTACACATATTTGTAGAGTTGCAAGAGTTGAAAAAGAACTAAAATAAAAACGTATGATTCTAAAATATTTTGGCACATGGTAGCGTACAAAGGGAGCTCAATTATAAAATCTTGAGAGTAGGTGATTAGAATCGTACAATTCAGGAGTAAAATGATTAGACAAACAAATTGTTATCTTGAGAGTAGGTGATTAGAATCGTACAATTCAGGAGTAAAATGATTAGACAAACAAATTGTTTAAAATACTTAGACAAAGATAGAAAACTTTAAAATTTCTAAGTTAATTTGATTTCAAAATAATAACAAAAATAAATTAATTTGTCTATAATTATACAATTATTAGGGTCATAAAAACTGTTAGCACTACAATTTGTTTACCAGTTTCATTCAGTTTTTGTTTCTCTGGACCATTTAACAGAAGGTAGTTATAAAGCTTTCATTAAACCATCACAGAATTACTATATTTATCTGGACCATTGAACAGAAGGTAGTCATAAAGCTTTCATTAAACCATCACAGAATTACAATATTTAAACATATAATATTTAGCTATGTAATTTGTCAAGCTCATAAAAAAAGATAGAATAGTGAGAGTCAGCTACTTTGAAGTTTTCTTTTCGTCATAATTATTTATATAAAACATTTAAAAACAACTTTAAATCAACAATGATTAAAAACAATTTTGGCACAATAATTTTATCTTGAATCATCTGAAGAAGAATCATCATCAATTTCATCCCGGTCATCTTCGTCATCATCTTCAGAGCTGCTGGATATGGCGGTATTGTATGAAAGAATTCTGGCATCATACGCCAGTTTGGGGCTGGGCCTGTGCTGATAGACCATGCGTGCTGGCTTGGCCGAGCGCACTCGGTCAATAACAGCTCGAAATCCACTGACTTTGCTGGAGTGCGCTTTCTCTGGTGCGGCTTGGTTAACAGAGTTTGACCTGGGTTTGGTGGGGTGGGAGCCCGGGGGTTGGGGTGGTTTCTTGTGAACATTCAACGTGGCTTCAATTTGTGGTTTCCTTCTGACAACTTTACCTGGCGACAAGCTCTCTGACTTTCTTGCAGACTCCGTCTCTGATTGAGATGGCGAGCTTTCCTGCCTTCTGAGAAAATTTGGCACTGGTGGTTTACCATTGTCTCTTGGCACGGGTTGTTTACCACTGTCTCTTCTACGAGAAAGGAGAGATGAAAAATGTCGAGTCTGTCCAGAACCGTTGCTGCTGGAATTGTTTCTGTTGCCGCCACCCAGAGGTTTTCCACTTGGTGGCCGACTGCTTCCTGCTCTATTCTGGGACAATGTGGAGGCAGACACGCCTCCTTTTGACTGTTTGTCTGCTGAAGAGGAATGTACGTTTCCATTCTTGTTACCAGCTTTTAATTTGTCTGCTTGAAGTTTTTCTGAACTGGAGGAAGAGTCAGAATCCGAGTCTGACAAATGAGAAGAGTCACTGGATTCAGAGTCAGAATATAAATCAGACCGTGCATTTTGTCTCCACAGCGCAGCAAGAAGAGGATTTGATGGATTGGTTCCAGGACCTTTGATGACAGGCTTGGGTTGTTGTGGCTCTGCTGGGGGTGGGGCAGCCTATAACAAAGATATTTAAATGTACAACTCTACAAGTGTACAACTCTACAAATGTACAACTCTACAAGTGTACAACTCTACAAATGTACAACTCTACAAGTGTACAACTCTACAAGTGTACAACTCTACAAATGTACAACTCTACAAATGTACAACTCTACAAGTGTACAACTCTACAAATGTACAACTCTACAAGTGCAGCATTCAGTTGTAAATAATTACTGGCATTAAAAATATTTTTAGGTTTAAAGAAACTAGCGACTCTGACATTGTTCATTTACACATATACATAGAGATACATCTAACAACATAGAGATACATCTAACAACATAGAGATACATCTAACAACATAGAGATACATCTAACAACATAGAGATACATCTAACAACATAGAGATACATCTAACAACGTAATCCTTATTAAAAACTAAGAGTTAACATAGAGATACATCTAACAACATAACATTGTTCATATACACATATACATAGAGATACATCTAACACCAAAATCCTTATTAAATACTAAAAGTTTTTACATCCATTAAAGAAAAAAGATTTTTTAAGATTATTTATTTTAACTTCGTTGATTTGATTGTTGTTTTAATTAAAAGTACATTCACGACAGACAACAACCGACTAGATTAAAGTTTAAGCATACCGTTTATACTTGTTCTATAGCTCATTCGTTCATAAGCCGACCCCCCTCTTTTTGGAAGAGAATAGTGTAGAAACTGTGTAACCCACTCGTAAGCCTACCCCAAGAGTTATCGGTATTTTTTTAGTTTCTTTGGTAAACAGTGACAAAAGCATTGACATTAAAATTCGTTGTTGAAAACAAAATTTGTAAAACAATTTATTAAAACATACCCAAAATTAAACAAGATTAATAAATAAAATAATTGCAGATGTTTAACTCTTAATATGTCATAAGGTTTTCGGAAAACTTCCGTCTCAGTACCGTAAGAATTTCCTGAATTGCGATCAACCGGTTATGAAATTTTTAAAATTGCTTAAAATCCATGTATAGTATTATTGTCATACTGACATCATTTTTTAGGATAAGAATGGTTATTTTATGTATCCGAAAGACAGTTTTGAGTTTAAAACTATTTTTACCTGTAGTTTAGTACTATTATTTTAGTAATAAAGTATAGCAAAATCGTTTCTTCAAAAAAAAAAAACGTAAAAACTTCCAAAAAACTTCACGAATTGAGCGATAACACTAGCAAGGGAAACAGCCGCCATTGCCAGAAGTCGAAAAAATCGTTTTTCACGCAATGAAGAGTTTTTATGTTCTGTAATTTCGTTTCTAAAGAGGGTACTATCGAGTCGCGCATTATCGCGCTTTGGTAAAAAAAACGGTAAACCGCGGATTATTGCGCTTTGGCACATTAAAGGTTAATAATATTTTATAGCTTTTGGTAGAGCAGTCGAGTCTTGTAGAATGTAGACAAGGACCTTGATGGTCTACAATTACAATACCGATATTCGATGTACATGCATAAATCACCTATGACCAGCTCCCCAACATTTCCCCTAGATTTTGTTTTAAAAAAGTCAGCTTTAGAACAAGTATATATGGTAGTTAATTACCAATCTAAAAGTTCCTTCAGACTGAGTTATCAGATCTATCATATCTTACCAATCTAAAAGTTCCTTCAGACTGAGTTATCAGATCTATCACATCTTACCAATCTAAAAGTTCCTTCAGACTGAGTTATCAGATCTATCATATCTTACCAATCTAAAAGTTCCTTCAGACTGAGTGATGAGATCTATCATATCTTCCTTCATGCCAGCCATGTGGACAAACATCTGCAGACACTCTAACAAGTCACCTGTAAAAGAGATGTTGCTTCATTGATTAAGATGGATTTCTTAATAATTATTCCCTAATTATAGTTACTGTATAAACTTTTCTGGTGTTAATAAATGTGTATGGGGAGACGTCGTTTATTTATAATTTCCATACATTTTATAAGAACCATAATTTAGTTTTATAAAATTAAACTTTCAATTAAATCAATTAATTGGAAATCTATGAAGATGGACTTAAATCTAAATATATAAGAAATAATTAATTTCAATCAAAATGGTTTCAAATTTGTTAAAAGTATGTTTATGTTGGCATACTTATTTTTGTTAAACTTGAGTTAAAATTTATAATAATACTCTAAAGACCTCTGATGTACCTTCAGCAACAAAATCTTTTGCTCTTTTTCCATGTTTGAAAGGCCCAACGGCGGTTCTATTAAATAATACTCTTGGTACAGTCCAGCGCACCGTGTCAATTATACCCGCAAATGGTTGAACCTAGAAAAACAGAACACACAGTGAATTAAAGTCTACATTGATTCAAGATGTCCCCAAAATACTAAAACTATCATATTTGGTGAAAAGACTTTAAAAAGTAAAATACCATTTATGATTGCACAATAAATGAAACAAATGAATGTATTACCTCTAAAGATGTTCCCAAGATTAAGACCATGTCTGTCTGTAACATGTCCTTCAAGTAATAGTAAAAACGCTTGGGCAGCTCCTCTCCAAAAAATACAATATCTGGTTTTATAACACCCTGGTAGATAGATTAAATACAAGATCTGGTTTTATAACACCCTGGTAGATTAAATACAAGATCTGGTTTTATAACTCCCTGGTAGATAGATTAAATACAAGATCTGGTTTTATTATAACACCCTGGTAGATAGATTAAATACAAGATCTGGTTTTATAACACCCTGGTAGATAGATTAAATACAAGATCTGGTTTTATTATAACACCCTGGTAGATTAAATACAAGATCTGGTTTTATAACACCCTGGTAGATAGATTAAATACAAGATCTGGTTTTATAACACCCTGGTAGACCTAAGATTAGAGTAACTTCAGCAGTTCAATAGTGGAACTTAATTTTTACCCACATCACAATACGTCTAGGCCAGTGATGGTAAACCTAAGGCACGCGTGCCACAGTCGGCACACAGAGCCTCCCTCATCAGCCGGCAAGCGACTAGACTATTATTATTTTAAGTCAAAGCCCATTTTTGGGCTTCATTGAGTGTTGGCACTTTGCTGTAAATAAGTGGGTTTTGGTTGAATTTTGGGCAAGCGGCCCCAAAAAAAGTTCATCATCTCTGATCTAGGCCATGCTAATCAAGACTAAACAAAAATTATATTAAATTAAAAGCCCTTTTTCATTTCATTAATATGAGCTAAAATCATATACTAAACAATTTTAATAACAATAAAAAAAATTTCTATTAAATCATGTAATTGGGCTTTGAACTCTATTATAAAATTTTAATTTAAAAACAGTAGGGGAAAAAATATATTGTATAAACTTTTTTAAAGCACACAATTATATTAACATGATAACAAGAAAAAGATAATTTTTTTCATGCTACTAGTTTAATTGAAGTTTTGTTAAGACTTTAAATTAAAATAAAAATATAGGGGGCTCATGACAAAATGTAAACCTGTTTAAGGAAATTATCAAAGCCTACATTTCAGTGCTTAAAATAGTAAATTATTTCAAATTTTTAAAATTTTCTGTTGAAGTAATAACAATAGTCATTGATACAACAGCACTGCTAGTCATTGATACAACAGCACTGCTAGTCATTGATACAACAGCACTGCTAGTCATTGATACAACAGCACTGCCAGTCATTGATACAACAGCACCACAAAATGGCATCTTGACAGATTTATTTGCCAAATCTCAACATACTTATGATAATTAGAGCATTGGTCGTGGACCCTTACAAAACTAAAGAATAAGTTGATCTAAAGACACAGCAAGCTAAATAAAAATGTGTAAAAATAACAAGTTAAAGACTTACATAGCATCCTCTCTTCTTACACTTGGGCAGTTTATCTTCAAATATATTGTCCTAAGAATGGCATCAATAAAACAAACTTACAGTAATATATATAATATCATAATCTCAATTATCTATGACACTCATGGGTGAGTCAAAGACTCAGAAAGTGATCTCAATTAACTATGACACTCATGGGTGAGTCAAAGACTCAGAAAACTGATTTCCTTTTCAGGAGACTCAGAAAGTGATCTATTTTTGGAGCACATACAGAGCACTTTTATCTCTGTCCAACAGGTGGACACAGAAACCTGCCATTGTATCGATGTAGCCCTTCATTAAATGTGACCAACATTTGATCATGATATGACAAGAGACTGGAAACATTATCCAATTTAGGTCCAACATAATAGAAATCATTTTAAAAAAAAAAAAAGAAAGTATGTTTAATGATAATAAATTTATATTTTAAAATCTTTTATAAATATTAATTTAAAATACTGGAAAGTCAATTCTACTACTAATACCTTTATTTCTGACCCTCTATACAATTCTACTACTAATACCTTTATTTCTGACCCTCTATACAATTCTAATACTAATACTAATACTAATACCTTTATTTCTGACCCTCTATACAATTCTAATACTAATACTAATACCTTTATTTCTGACCCTCTATACAATTCTAATACTAATACTAATACTAATACCTTTATTTCTGATCCTCTATACTTTTCATGACACACAACACAAGAAGCTGTAGAAAAAGTTCCGTGAGCCTCTACTAGTTTATCTGGAGGGACCCCTGCCACTGTTTGAGACACAAAGAAAAACACATGAAGGAAAGTGTGATGCGTTTGTCATAGAACAACACATGAAGGAAAGTGTGATGTGTTTGTCATAGAACAACACATGAAGGAAAGTGTGATGTGTTTGTCATAGAACAACACATGAAGGAAAGTATGATGTGTTTGTCATAGAACAACACATGAAGGAAAGTGTGATGTGTTTGTCACTGTTTGAGACACAAGGAAAAACACATGAAGGAAAATGTGATGTGTTTGTCACTGTTTGAGACACAAGGAAAAACACATGAAGGAAAGTGCGATGTGTTTGTCACTGTTTGAGACACAACAAAAAACACATGAAGGAAAATGTGATGTGTTTGTCACTGTGTGAGACACAAAGAACAACACATGAAGGAAAGTGTCATGTGTTTGTCACTGTTTGAGACACAAGGAAAAACACATGAAGGAAAATGTGATGTGTTTGTCACTGTTTGAGACACAACGAAAAACACATGAAGGAAAATGTGATGTGTTTGTCATAGAAATAATACAAGGTTTGTGGAAGTTTAACACTCTTCCATTTTAAGCTTCTACATATCATACTCTTCAACTATCAATATTACCATGACACATTGATATTTACCATGTATTTTATCAGAACTTTGTCTAGCAGTGTGTAAACCTCAGTGTGTAAACCTCAGTGTGTCAACCTCAGTGTGTAGTCTAATTTGTGTATCAGTGTGTAAACCTCAGTGTGTAGTGTGTAGTCTAATTTGTGTATCAGTGTGTAAACCTCAGTGTGTAAACCTCAGTGTGTAGTGTGTAGTCTAATTTGTGTATCAGTGTGTAAACCTCAGTGTGTAGTGTGTAGTCTAATTTGTGTATCAGTGTGTAAACCTCAGTGTGTAGTCTAATTTGTGTATCAGTGTGTAAACCTCAGTGTGTAGTCTAATTTGTGTATCAGTGTGTAATACTGTGTCAACCTCAGTGTGTAGTCTAATTTGTGTATCAGTGTGTAAACCTCAGTGTGTAGTCTAATTTGTGTAGCAGTGTGTAAACCTAAGTGTGTCGTCTGATAACAATTATTGAAGCTTGATCATTTTAAAAATTTCCACTAGAATGTTGACTAATAAAACTGTAACTTACACCTTTCTAAACCATCTATGTTTTGTGTATACATTCTCAGCAGCATGCCTCTGTCATTTAGTAATCTAGCAAAATAGTGAATGTAGTTTGGTCTGTATTTCCCTGAAGGGTACAATTCTTTTGCCAAAGTAAAAAATGGCCGAGGATTGTGATGAAAAAAATCAATGTCAAAGATGGCTTCTGGGTAGGGTACATTGTAACGCTGGAGGTTATCATAGAGACCAGTACCTGGAGTTCTAAAAAAAAAAAATATATGAAAGTTATCAATAACAGAACATTAACAACACCTTGCAATCAAGTGCACATTTTTTACTTTATAAAATTTACCAACAGAAAATATTCTCCACAAATATTTATCTAAATATTCACCTAAAATCTGGAATGCCACTAGGAGTTGAAATTCCAGCTCCTGCTACAATGACAACATTTTTGGCCTGTTCATCTTTCAGCATATTCGCAACATCTTGCAAATTTCTGAGAATGACGTGGCTTCCATTTGTACAAAACGTCCTTCTGCACATTAAAAATTTTAAAATGTTAAAAGTAGATTTTGTTTATCTTAACATAGAGATTGAGATAGTTTATCTTAACATAGAGATTGAGATAGTTTATCTTAACATAGAGATTGAGATGGTTTATCTTAACATAGAGATTGAGATGGTTTATCTTAACATAGAGATTGAGATAGTTTATCTTAACATAGAGATAGAGATAGTTTATCTTAACATAGAGATTGAGATAGTTTATCTTAACATAGAGATTGAGATAGTTTATCTTAACATAGAGATTGAGATAGTTTATCTTAAAGTAGAGATTGAGATAGTTTATCTTAATATAGAGATCGAGATAGTTTATCTTAACATAGAGATTGAGATAATTTATCTTAAAGTAGAGATTGAGATAGTTTATCTTAACATAGAGATTGAGATAGTTTATCTTAATATAGAGATCGAGATAGTTTATCTGAACATAGAGATTGAGATAGTTTATCTTAACATAGAGATTGAGATAGTTTATCTTAAAATAGAGATTGAGATAGTTTATCTTAACATAGAGATTGAGATAGTTTATCTTAACATAGAGATTGAGATAGTTTATCTTAATATAGAGATTGAGATAGTTTATCTGAACATAGAGATTGAGATAGTTTATCTTAACATAGAGATTGAGATAGTTTATCTTAACATAGAGATTGAGATAGTTGACATGCATACAAAAATAAGTTACCGAGTTTCAAAATGCTTTGTTGGTGTCCTTGATCGCTGTCCAAGATTTAATTCCTGTATGCCAGCTGTTATGCCAGAGTCAGAATCAGAGTGGTTGCCAGTTGTCCCATTGCTGCCATATCTCCTGGCTCGAGGAGGACTTGGACTCAGAGATGGTGATTTGTCCTCAAGCTGACCTGATTTAATCTGACCTACAAACAAAAATTGGTCAAATGATAAATAGTTTAATAGAAAAGGAAACAAAGGAGGGAGAGGGAATCTTAGCCCATATTTTTAGCAGTGCAGCATACCCACTCAAGATATATTTCAACAGCTCTATGTTATTTTAAAAATTTAGTGGCAGGTTTTATGAGCACATAAATCATAAAACCATAAAGAACTTCAGAGTTTAGACCAAGCAGTTGTGGTAACAGTCATTACTTTGTAAAAGAGTATATAGAACAGTTGTGGTAACAGTCATTACTTTTTAAAAGAGTATATAGAACAGTTGTGGTAACAGTCATTACTTTGTAAAAGAGTATATAGAACAGTTGTGGTAACAGTCATTACTTTTTAAGGTAACAGTCATTACTTTGTAAAAGAGTATATAGAACAGTTGTGGTAACAGTCATTACTTTTTAAAGAGTATATAGAACAGTTGTGGTAACAGTCATTACTTTGTAAAAGAGTATATAGAACAGTTGTGGTAACAGTCATTACTTTTTTAAAGAGTATTTAGAATTCCTCATGCCAGTAAAAAAAAAATTTTAAATATTCAAAAATTAATTTTTATCATTCATTTCGAGATGTTGAACTATTTTTTATGCTAATACCATACTGTACTATACTACACACTATATAACAATTGAGGTTGTTTTTGAGGACTGGTTAACTGGTTAAAATAAAAAGTTTAGCGGGGCATTTTTCCTTAGTTTTTAATACCAACAAGATGTTTATAAATTTAGTAACTCTAGTCCCACCATGCCTCATCCAATGGTGTCTGTCATCTCAGCCAAATCTAACAAAAACTATGAGGCTGATCTGTCAACTCAGCCAAATCTAACAAAAACTATGAGGCTGATCTGTCAACTCAGCCAAATCTAACAAAAACTATGAGGCTGATTAGTAAACAGTGATGACGGCATGGGAATTATTTTTGTAAAGTGTAATATAATTTTCCAGTTGTTAAATCTCCGGAATCAATTTATTTAAGCATATCAGCAAACCTCTTACTTTTCCTGTTAAAATATAGGGTTTAGGCTATAATTGCCACAGACTAAACATCTTCTATAGCAACACCAAATTTTAAAAAATTGTAAACATCAAATCTCATGTCAAACCAATGTGGTAATTTTTATTAAAATCTTTTGGCATGGAGGTACTTAGCAGGAAAACTATCACTTATACTTAAAAGACCACTATAATCTATATATATAATTCTCATCATGGTCCAATCATGCCGGACACCAAGCAAGTAGCAAGTAGCAAGCTGTCTGACCCCACCAACCAATCAGATTGCAAAAAAAGGTAGTGCACAGCGTGGGGGGTCATCGATGTTTAATTGAAGTCAATTACTATGTATGTTCTTTCAGAACAACAAAATAACATGTATTTGGTAGTGTAGTGGTTATTAGATTTGCCTAACACACGGAGGTCGCAGGTTCAATCCCCAGCTAAGACATTACTTTTTTTAATTTTTAAAATGTTTGTGCCCGTTCATTTCCCACGGCCACTGTCTTTTTGATCATGACTACACAACACCTTAACAAGCACAAGACGAGTGGAAATAAGCTTGACGAATGATCTCTGTCAGGTTATGCCAATTAGTTTATTCTGGAAATTCTTACGGCACTGAGTTGGTAGTTTTCCGAAAACCTTATGGCACATTAAGAGTTAAAATATGAAAATAGATGGAAAATGTGTTGATTAACAAATTGGTGTCAATAATTACGGATTTTTTAATAAACTACTTAAGTGACTAAGCATCTGTATGTCACAATATGTGGCAATAACACACACACACACAATAATTTGGGACCGGGATTCGGAGGATTGCCCACCCATGACCAATGCCAATGGCCAAAATAACAATGGTTTTCCTCATGAAATAAGAACCATCATCATAATCATACACTAATCTTGAGTAAGAGTCAAAGTAGGCCAAACATTTGTCTCATTTAGATTTAATTTAATATAATGTTATTTATATACTATTATTATGATTAAATTACATTATTAAAATATCATTTAAATAACTGGGCCTACTAAACTTTAATCATAATCATTAATCATAATCATTATTCATTATAAATTATAAATGAATTAATTATTAAATTTTTATACCTTTCATTTTTGAGCTGGCATTTGATGCAGTTGCCATTATTCTTCTCATGATCGTGCCATTTTTACTATTCTCTTAAAAAAGCGCTTGATCGCGCTTCATTCTCAAAGATAAACATTGTCTTACAAATATTTTTCTTTCATTTCGGCAGCCAATTCAACATAAGCAGCCATAGTTACACCAAACCAAAGGGACATAAAAATGATAAGATTAATATAGACAGGGACGACCTGTTGCCATTTATAGACTTGATACCGGTGTAAGGGAATGTTGTCACACATTAAAATTTTTACACATATTATCAAATCTCGTTAGAAAGACATTCTAATCACGGATGCAAAGCTTCGAAAGACTCTAGAAAAGTGTTCATGAGAACTTCAAGATTTTAAAACATATTTCGAACTTAGAATTTATTTGCATTATAAATTTTAAGAAAGTTTAAACCATTTTTAAATTTATTTTTAATGCGTCCTTAATTTAATCATAATCTTGAAATTTTTTAGATGAAAATTAATGACATAGGCAGAGGTAAAATTATTCTCTTTCCAAACAAAAATAATTTAATAAAAATTCCGGTTATAGTCACCTTACATCAGCACAAACAAACAAAAAAACATTAAAAAGAATATTATGCATTAAATTTGATTTTTCCACGCCGACCAGATCACTCTGAGCCCTAAGCGGACTAAGTTCAAGCGATCACAGTCTGTGAGTATGAGTATGAGCTTTCTTCAAGATTTTTTTTTAAATAAGGCAAAGAAACAAATAATGCAAAATAATTAATTCATTGAAAACAACTCATCCAAACTAGATATCCAAAATACATAAGAATAATAATAAATTAGAAAATATTGTGGAACCTCAAAGTAAATGAAGTATTTTTTTTAATATAACAAACCTTAGGATATATAACGGGGCCGTCTGTAAATGACGTCACGCGATTTTACCCCCCTCGTCGCACTTCGTCACCAAAACTTAGACGCCCCCCTAAAATATGACGTCACAATGCTTTGACCCTCCACCCCCACCCCCACTAATAGCCGTATTTTCTAGTTGAAAATTATCGTATTTCAAATTACTTTTTTGTCATTTAAATATGCATTTAGTGTTAGTCTGCACTCTAATATCGTAACACGTGTGAAGCCATTGAAAACGACTACAACTTCATTAAATAAATTGAAAGCAATCAAATATTTAAGTGGAACTTTTATTTAAAGGGGTGCATTTTTTATGTGACGTCACTGTCTTTTTCACTCCCTCCCTCTCGTCACACATTGTTACAAATGGTGACCCGTCAAAACGGCCCCTGACAAAACGGCCCCGACAAAACGGCCCCGACAAAACGGCCCGTGACAAAACGGCCCCGGTCAAAACGGCCCC
>MUZC01000146.1:277336-315955 GCA_002072015.1 Radix auricularia
GCCCCGGTCAAAACGGCCCCGGACAAAACGGCCCCGACATAACTTTTAATTAAGGATATTTTTTATGTGCAATTTCTGAGCATTTGGGGGCATATTTTAACAAATGTTATAATTTCCAGCCTATTTGTATGTATATATAGATTCTACTACAAACTAAGATCGGAGATTTTTAAGAAACCATGATGCACGTACAATTAGCACTTATGGCCCGCCGGTTGAGACTGCGTAACATTGTATGCCAATACGTGCCCCAGGGCATGGGGAAAACTATGGGTTTTAAGTCTCACGAGCCCCGTCAGATTTCACTCGCTCCGTCTCATCTCTTCCTTTGTCCAAGGCGCTATGGTACGGGCCTGTGCGTGGACGGAGATCAAACAAGGTAAATATAAAGGTGGTGTGGCACTTTTATGGCCATGACTGGCCGGCCAGACCTGACCAATTACGTAGTCGGCATGGCAAAGCATTTTATTATGCTTGGTGTCCCTATATAAGAAGAACGGCGTGTGTGGTCTTCACTTATTGAAATATCTTTTCCCCTTGCCAAAGACAACTTACATCAACAAAAACAAATTTAAAAAGGAGCAGCTAGTATTTATAATAACATCTCTAAATCTAAAACACTTAAGGGTAGAAGAACGAAGAGTGGAGTTGTAATACCTACTACAATTAACAATGCTAGGCACTCCAGCTCAAAATTTCAAATTAAACCTACATAAATATATAGCATATCATTGGAAAGAGCTTGCTTTCAGCTTTCCAATGACACCTAAATCATTCTTCTATCTCTTATAGGAGAAAAGTTACGATTTTTTTAGTGAATTAATTTTCCTCCTTATTTACCTTTGTAATTTACTCTAAAACACTGTGATCCAATTTTAGCTCTTCCCACGCTATTTTGTTCATAACTTATTAATTAATGAAGATAGAACCATGCAATTTGGGGGATACATTAATTACCCATACTTAGACAAAAAACAACACAGTAGTTGTGAAATAATTAATTATATTTTATTAAACATAACTATATAAGTACAAGGGTCTCATTAGCGACAAAGTCAATAAATTCTGTTTTACTACAATACAGCATAACTTTCAAACCAACAATCCAATAACAGTAGAATTTTCAGTACAAACAGATAATTTACAGCTGAAATTAATGCTAATAAAAAAATACATTAAATGTAGATCAGATAATTTTATACAAATTATTTTTAAAAAGCTGCGATCGCAAATCGAACTCTGCCGACAATTTACATTTAAATGCATAACTTTAAAACTATTAAAGCTTTTGCTATGAAACTTTCAGTACTAACAGATAATTCTCAGCTGAAATTAATGCCAATAAAGGAACACATTAAAGCATATCAGATAATTTTTACAATTTTTTTTTAAAATTTAATGGCATTGTCAATGCCATTAAATTTTAATTTGGAAATACAATAAACTAATAACTTTATTCAACCATCATAGACATTCTAAAATTATTTTGCCAATTTTTTTTTTTTTAAACGCATTTTAAAAAGTGCCCTTTCTTCTCTTCTGGAAATTGTATATGAAATGAGTTGAACAAAATTGAAAAAAAAACAAAAAAACTTTAAAATCCTAATAAAAATGGGGCCGTTTTGTCCGGGGCCGTTTTGTCGGTGAACCGTTAACTTTAAAAAAATTAACGAATAATTAATCGATAATTTTGATTAAAGCTAAAAATGAGATGTATGACGTCATTAAACTGGAAATTTCAAGGGAAGTAATAAAAACAGGCAATTGACATTTTATTATTTAAATATAAGTATTTCAATATAATGTCAATGAATTAAAATGTTGTTATTTTTAATTAACCAAAAACAATGTTTAATTATTATTTTTTTTTAAACAGCTTATTTTAAAGTTTACACTTTAAAAATCTGTTGTTTTTTTAATGGAGAAGTTTGTAGGCCTACTTAGGCCTAAATAAGCAAACTATTGTTAATTATTAATAATTAATAATGTATTAATAAATCGACAACATTATTTAAAACAACTTCCGTCATCTTAATCGCTATTTTATCGATTAAAATAATTTTAATCGATAAATTTTTTTACCAATTAATCGAGAAATTAAACGATAATATCCGCAGCCCTATTTTACAGATATTATAAGAATATACAACTGAAAAACTACCTTACTTTGGTGAATCCTGTCCTAGACTATGGATATTCTGTAAAAGGGGGGTGGGGATTTACTAGAGAAATCATTGATAAACTATAACAATTTTTTTTTAAATAATAATTTTTTTTTTAAAATAAAAATAATAATAATAATCAAAGAAAAGCTCGTTACTGGAGACTATTCAAAAGTGACATAGATAAGCTAATACTCATCTCATGGAAAGTTAGAAACGTTTATGAAGTAGCTCGTTATCTGCTGGGAAATAGGCCCTACCTTACAATAACAGTGAGCTGATCAATAGAACCGGTCTAGCCCCATTACTGATAAATTGTTAGATTCTGCACGAATGCCTCTTATTTATGCGCCATAATTTGACAAAATTCATCACATATTTGGGTTTAACTTAAACTTAACCAAGAAAGCGGGGTCCCTAAGCTAAAGCTTGTTTAACTTATAATTAAAGCCATCACTGGCAAAGTCTGTTGGCAAGTGACGCGGCGTTCACAAACCTCGGATGTCAGTGGATCTGTTGGCAAGTGACGCGGCGTTCACAAGCCTCTGATGTCAGTGGATCTGTTGGCAAGTGAAGCGGCGTTCACAAGCCTCGGATGTCAGTGGATCTGTTGGCAAGTTGGCAAGTGAAGCGGCGTTCACAAGCCTCTGATGTCAGTGGATCTGTTGGAAAGTGACGCGGCGTTCACAAGCCTCGGATGTCAGTGGATCTGTTGGAAAGTTGGCAAGTGAAGCGGCGTTCACAAGCCTCTGATGTCAGTGGATCTGTTGGCAAGTTGGCAAGTGAAGCGGCGTTCACAAGCCTCGGATGTAAGTGGATCTGTTGGCAAGTGACGCGGCGTTCACAAGCCTCGGATGTCAGTGGATCTGTTGGCAAGTTGGCAAGTGAAGCGGCGTTCACAAGCCTCGGATGTCAGTGGATCTGTTGGCAAGTGAAGCGTCGTTCACAAGCCTCGGATGTCAGTGGAATATGTTGGCAAGTTGGCAAGTGAAGCGGCGTTCACAAGCCTCGGATGTCAGTGGAATATGTTGCACGATTCCCAGCATCTTTTGTTTCCACGGGCTAAGGTTGTCCCCGAGTGACCCCGAGTCCACCCAGGTGCCTATTCGGAGCTGGGTGAATAGGTAAGGGCTGTCCATAAAGTACGTCACGCTATTTTTTAAAACCATTTAACCCACCCCCTCCCCTGGTCACAAATCTCGGAAACGCCTGCCCCGCAAAGTAAATCACACTTTCGAACATTTTTTGTTGTTGTTATTAATAAAATAATTAAAATTTAATATAAAACACCGTGACCCACTCATGACCGGACATCCCCTCACGAACTGTCACACTTTCTTACACCCCCCACCCTCTGGATCATGACGTAGTTTATGGATGGCTCCTAACACTACAGCCAATCCCTGCCTTTAAGGTTACATGGCTTCAAACTTGTGCCTCTCGGTACACCAGCCTAGCGGACATGCCGCTCTACCACCGTACATTACCCAAAACATAGAGTTAAAATTAACCTGCTTGCCTAGCATTTGTTTCTGTATTAAAACTTGTTAAATATATTATATTATGTTATAGTTCTCCGTAGATAATTAATATTTAAAACAAAACAAACCGAGCATGTTTATACACAGTGACACATGTCAACACCCCTCACTGTCAGTCATACAATGACACATTTCAACATCCCTCACTGTTAGTCATCGTCTGTGCTGCACAAAGTGATGAGAGTGAGTAGCGTGAGAAGCTTGCACAGAAATGGAAATGGCGTAAATACAGTGGCGTAGCTAGAGCTTTTGCCGCCCGGGGCGAATTTTAATATACCGCCTTTTTAGGGGCCGCCCATAAATGACGTCACGCACCGTGGGGGGGGGAGGGGGAAACACACATATTACATCATTCAAAAAACGCAACTTTAAATAAAAGTTCCACTTAAATATATAATTGCTGACACTTTATTCAATGAGGTTTTACGTTGCTTCACGGGTGTTACGATATTAGAGTGCAGCCTTAAACTAAAAACAGGTTTAAATGAAAAAAAAAGAAAATTTTTAAACACGCTCATTTTCAAATAGAAAATACCGCTTGTATGTGTCACATCACAATGAGGAAGGGGTCTAAGCTTTCGTGAGGGGGCAGGGGGTGAAAAATCAGCCAAAATCATCTGACGTCATTTATGAACGGCCCCTTAAGTCAATCATGTGATGACTTTTATAAATTCATAAACTTGAATAAATAATTTTAATTGAAACAAAGTACATTGTAAAAGGAGGGGAACAATTTTACCATTGTATGCCCTATTTATGTAAGCAGTAATAAAAGAGGCCACCTAAGATGATTTACCTATAATTAAAACATAAAAATACAAGATAATTGTTTTGAAGGCCACAAGAAAGTTATAAGGGTCGCTGCCCCCCCCCCCCTATGAAACAATAGATCTTCCAAATTGTACACCCCAAAAAAACATTGACAATTATTATGCTTCTATTTTTTATTTATAAATATAAGATTTTTGTTATAAAAAAGAAATATATATATCAGTATATAAACATATTTTTTTATTATCTATATATTTACTTACTTACCTAACTTTAATAGTAGAAAAATCGTGTATTATGTTAAAAAATATAAATTATTTGTAATATCTTGTTCTATGGACATATTGCAAGATTTTGTAGCCTTTCACAACTAGATACACTGATTGCAATTGTTGAAAAAATTCTTAGCAAAATTATAACGTTGGGTAAAGAATTTTCCAAAATTTACTGTTGAATATTTTTTAATAGATCAAGGGAGGGGTGGGAATTCCTCCCTCCACCCCCCCCCCCCCGTTTTTTAAAAACATAATGCCACTTCTTGTAGTGTAGGTACAGCCAGGGCTGGTCTTAGGCTCCTGCAACCTATTCGGTCGCAGAGGGCCCCGCGCTTTCATAGGCCCAACCTATGTTAATTTTCACTTAATATCCTTATTAATACCTTATCCCTCTCCAAACTGGGGCACTCGCAATCCTTTTCGCATACTAAGCTGCATAGGGCCCCGCAATAGCTAAGACAGGCCCCGTGTACTGCCATAAAAACCTGGATCCTTTCTCTTTCAATCTCGAATAATTATTTATCAATGTAAATAAAGAAATTTATTTAATGTTCAAATTCTTCATTTAGTAGGCTAGATGGTATAATACACGAATATTTTTTTGCAAGGACATGTAACTCATCACTGTGTTCTTTTATTTTCTTTTATAATATCTATGGATAAAAACATTTCTGGTCGTGATTCTTGGTCTAGAGATAGAAACACGTCTTCTGAATTTTCCCCACTCATATTTTTCTCCTTCTAACTTGGTGTTCATTAAATATTTCCGACTTTTTGTAACAGCGTTCTGTATTAGAACAAATCTTTGCTCCATGAAATAGGTTTGCATAGTTTGCGATTAATTTAAAAAAGACGGGTTCCCATAAATTGAGTTATCATAGAAAAGAAAAAGATTGCATTGAATTGAGTAAAATTCCAGCATCTGATCTCGTTTTACTAGTTACTTCATTTGTCAATTGACATTTTTAAGTATGCATTTTTCGGAATTATTTTTGTTATTGTGGTGTTTATTAACGGAAAAATGAATAACCGTTCATTTTCGATGAATAACCTTATTTTAATGAAAAACACACGCTATATGTGCTATTTTAATGCAATAAAAACAACATAAATTAAATTTTTAATAAGTTATCTTACAATAATTATATGAAACCTGAAACGGTAATATAATTTAATACTTGCAAGTTAAACACAATATTCGAAACCACCATGTCATGTAGGTACTTGTAAGCGTATCATTCTGCGAATGTCGAAATTACATGCTTAAACTGTCGTGGTGATAATAATAGTACATATTTTCGGACCAGCGGTGATGTGTTGCTGTTTTTTGTGCAGTTTTCTTATAAAAACGCCGTTTGGGATGGATACCGCTAGATTTTCAAAACAAATCGTTACCTACTTTTTTTTTAGCGATTTTAATTTTTTTAAAAACGGTTTTGCGTTAGTTATAACAACCACTATGTAATAAAACAAATGTTGTAGTACGAATCCGTTAATTAAAACTCAAAATTAAGATTCTTTTTGTTTCACCATGGTTTCCCCCCTTTAAAAGAAAAGGGGCAGTTTTCAGAAATGACTTTATATTTTAAATGCACCGTAAACGCCGCCCTTTGAATGAGTACCGCCTGGGGCGGACCGCCCCCCTTGGCTACGCCACTGCGTAAATATATCTTATATTATCTCTTTGAAAAACAGTTGAAAAGAAAGTTGTATTCTTATCTTATTTTAATTATCTGTTACAGATTCTCCATCTACACAGAAGATTATTGCGTCCTTCTCTTATCTATGGTTTGTGTCTAGTCCTGCACTCTAATTAGAGTTTTAAATGATGTTTTAGTGTTGGGTTTCCTGGTTTCCTCAGGCAACCCATAACACGCCCTAATTCCGGACGGAAAGAAAGAAAACTTGTATGTGTTTGTTCTTGCATACGGAATAAGAAAGGTGTTTTTATCCTTATGTCTATCTGAGGGTTGTATTACGTTTTCTCTGTGTTGTATTTCTAAATTAGAATTAATTGCTTTATGTATAATTACTAATTTACTCTTGGTTCTTCTATCCTCTAGTGTTTCAAAGTTTAATTATTTAACTAATGGTGTTACCCTAGTCTGTTTTGAATATTCTCCAGTAATGAATGAATATTGCAGCTCTTTTTAAATTTGTTCTAGTTTTGTGTGTGTGTGTGTGTGTGTGTGTGTGTGTGTGTGTGTGTGTGTGTGTGTGTGTGTGTGTGGATGGTTCCTATACAGAATATGCATATTCTAGTATAGGTCTCACCAGAATGAGGTAGCATTTTAGTTTTATACTTTTATTACATTTGTAAAAGTTTCTTTTTTTTTTATAAAACTTAAGGTTTTGTATGATTTTTAAATAACTTTGTTTACATGGGGATTCCATGATAGTTTCTCATTTATGATGACTCCTAAGTATTTTGCATCTTTAGTTTGGGTTAGTTCTTTTCCATGAATGAAATATTTTGAATTAATTTTTTTCCTTTTCTTTGTTACTCTTAGCAGTTGACATTTTTCTGGGTGGAAGGACATACTCCAGTTAGTTTCCCATTTTATTAATTTATCTAATCTTTTTGTAAAATTTTGCTATCTTGTTCTGATTTAATTGTTCCATTGATTAAACAATCATCAGCAAATAACATAACTTTTGTTCCTGTTGAGGTGTTGTTGGGTAAGGGACCTAGCACAGTTCCTTGTGGAACTCCTGAGTTAACCTTTATTAGTGTAGATTTAGATCCATTAATTATTAAAGTTTGCTCCCTACCCAATAGGAAGTCTTGGATCCAGTGATGTATAGGACCTGAGATTCCAAAGTATTTAAGTTTTTTTAAACTAAGGTGGTTAACTTTGTCAAATGACTATGACAAGTCTAGTAATATTGTATCTATCTGATCATTATTGTCTAAACCTTTTGATATTTCATTAGACATTTTATTAGACATATCAATTGTGTTTCACATAGGCCTAATCTGTTTTTTTCTAAAGCCATGTTGTTGTGGGCATAGGGCATTGTATTTGTCAAGGTGGTTAATTATTATAGTATATTATATAATTATGTGTTCTAGTAATTAACAGGTGATACTAGTAGTGAAACAGGTCTGTAATTTATATAGTATAATATAGGCCTATATATTTTATTTATATATAATTTAGGCCTAAATATAAATTAATATATTTTTCGTACAGATTACAATTTGCATATTTAAAAAAACTGGGTAGTTTTAAGTTTCTTTTTCTCTCCCCCCACCCCTCCCCCATTTTTAATTTTAAAAAAAAATTGTTTACTTGCATCATCGTTTTAACCCAGCTTACATAATGTCCAGTATTTCCATAAATCTATGGAGAAACGGAAAAGAACCTACTAAAATAAAACAACAATAACGAACAAAAATAAGACAAATTTGAAGAGGTTTTTTCTTTTCTTTAATTAATCTTCTTTTTCTTAAAGTTAAAGATACGATTGATACAATAAAAATAATAAATTTAATATTGAAGAGTTTAACACCAGAATGCCAAGTGAACGTCGGTGAAGTGACAGTACAGATGTAAAATTGGTGCCGCCCACAAGACCATCAATTATAATTTTGAAGTGCTCTAGCCAAAGCTGGGCGGCTGCGCGGCTATCGGCCAGACAGCGTGCATCAGTTTAGAGTTACCGCGTAACAAATTTTGGTAAGAGTAAAATACGCGAATTTTGGGGAAGATACGTTTTGCACCTAAAGCCTAAAAATTGAATATTGTTATCATTTTTTTCTATTTAACTAAAGAAATTAAGAGAGACCGTTGGCTCCAATTGACCAATTGGTTGATTATCGGCGCTCTTACTCTTAGTATACTTCATTCTCGGGCTTTGCACGTCTCAGCACTCACTAATAGAAACATGATGTCGATGTGCAAAACTCGACCCTGATATCTAAACTATTAAAATTTAAAAAAAAACAATCAATCATGAAAAACACAACTGAGAGTTAACATTAACTAATTTACAACATTCATTTTGTTTATTTTTAAACCGTCAAGCCTATATGTATCATATATATGTTAGTAAGTATAAAAAGGCCTAATTTATATTGAATATTGACTTACTTTGTTAGTAATTAGTAGTAATAGTAATAGAAATAAGACTATGAATCATGAAGTTGGTCAAAAAATGTGGAGGGGAAGAAAATGGTATTAGTATGAGTATGAATGTGAAGTTAATAGTTAATGTCAAAGGTCAAAGTTTATCGGAAAAAAAATAATTTAAAAAAGGATGGCGTGAGTCCGTAATTTGAATAGTTATAATAAGGACTTTGTGAATTATAACAACGAGACTTTCAAATTCATTTGGGTGCACTCATTTACTTTTTTATTTTTTTTTCAAACCAAGTCCAAGACCAAGATATAATATAAAATATATGTTCCTTCATGTAATATACATTATCCTCATTTAAGTCAAGTTAAGACGAATAATAACAGTTAAAAATTAAAATAGCGTTTAAATAAGATATAGTATAGAATTAGTATTAGTAATATAAATTATTTTTTAAGCTAAATTTACTATAAATATTTATGATGTATGATACTATGTAGCAGGACTGGAAAAAAACACACAGGGCCAGACATAAAGTGAATGAAAAATACGACTCCAATAGGTGGGTGACGCCAACTCAGCACTCTTTACTCAGCCTCGGTAGTATCAGAGACACAACTGACAGCCGTTGACAGTTGAGTTTGTGTGGCTCAAGAAGTAAATGACAGTGCCGCTGAGTGCCAGTACCAGTAGTTGAAGTAGTAGTTAGTACTAGTACTACTAGTACTGGTAGCCAGTTGACGTGGTAACTAAATAAATGAAAATACAAATAATAATATCAGGCCATAATTTATAATCTTAAACTTAAATTATTAAGTTTAGTATAGTATAGTATAATATAGTATAGCCAGTATAGCTTAATCATAAAAATGAAATATAATTCAGATTCATTTTCATTATGAATGATATGCTACTACAGACTACATGCCCGATGTCCAAGTTATAGGAGTCTACACTTTTAATAAATGACATGATGATGGACTGATGGAATTATGATGATGACAAGTTGAAGGTACAGATAAACAAGAGAAACTTCAGAAAGTAGTAAGTTAGACATACATTTCATACATTACATAGGTAAAAGCGAAGTATGTTGACCGTGACGTCACGATCATGGCGGCCTTCTTTGTTATAGCACGTCCTTTAAAAAGCTTTGGAATTAAAATTCTGTAGCTATACTATACCTAACCCAAACCCTAAAACCTTCCATTTTTGTAAATCCTTTAAGAATTTATAGAACTCTTTTTTCCAGCAACCGGTAGCGTTGTGACGTCACGGTCGACATACTTCGCTTCAGCCCATACATATGTCAATTTTTTCCCCTCCCCCCCTCATATAACATTATGAATGTAACACTAGTGTGAACCATCCAATATAACAAAAATAACAAATTTGCATCCACCTCCTCCCCTTTCGGCGTTATATTTATATAATAATAATAATAGTATGTGAACAGCCCCTTACTTTGATAATGATTTGACTAAGACTTTTTACTTATGTTAAACTAAGAGGCTGATAAATCACTTGTAATCTTTCAAATTGAATCTAATTATTTTTAAAATCAATTTCATAAATTTGTCTTGACTTAAAACTTAAAATGTCATTATTTATTATTTGCATTGTCTAGTCTAGTAAATAAAAGGGTTTAAATGGCTAAAGACTAAAGGCTAAAGTTAGGGTAGCTCTAACTCTAGCCCTAAATTCAAAGCTAAACACATACTAATGATAAAACTATTTGACATTAGGTAATCCCTTATTTTGACATTTTATTTTTCAGGTCATTTAAAAAAAAAAAATCAACTTTATTAATAGTGTTAGGAAGTTAAAATATAATACATGTATTTTAGCAAATCATTTACTCAGTCAACTAATTTTTTGCCACTTTTTAAAATGCAATTATTTAGCCTTTGCTTAATTAATTACTGAATATATTCAAGCATAAGTATAAATCGATTTCGAGTATAAGACGTCCCCACAATTTGAGACTTGAAAAGTACAATAATATGACATTTTTTCAATATACTGAAATTTAAAAAATGAATTATGCAAGTATAGGTCAACGCCCGATTTTGACCTCAAAATTTTGAAAAAAAAAATATATATAGACTTATATCGGATATTCGGTAATTTAGTTTTGACTTGATGTTTGATTTCACGGCTTCATGATGAATGAAATTACTTAATTGCATCTCTCTAGAAAACCTAGCTTTTTTTTGTTGTTGTTATTGATTTGTCAAAATTACCTACTCAGAATTCAGAAATTGAAATGTTTTGGTTGTGATAGTTATGGCCTATAATATACTATAATATATTTAATGGCTGAGCCAGGCTCATATGTTGTACACCCGGCTGGTGGTGAAAAGGGAAAAAAGGCAGATGTTTTTAACAAAAGATTATTTTTCACCAGGGTTAGCGGGACACGGTGGTTGAGTGGCAAGCGCGCTCCGCTGGCATACCAATGGTCATGAGTTCGAATCCATGCGAAAGCAAGGATTTGTTCCTGTGGTCTAAGGAGTCCCTGAGTCACCCAGCTCAGAATGGGTACCTAACTAACAATGGTTAGGCGGCTGGGTAAAAGGTGGAACCCTCAAAGCCGTGGACTGTGACCGCTGCATCACTTGCCAACAGATCATCTGTCATGGTCTGTGGACGCAATTATCTTCTACATAGAAGGAGCGTCTGTATATCTAAGATAAGATAACAGGAATAAAGGCAAAGATACATAGATAGAAGTGACTCTTTAAGTAAAATGCTCAAAGGGTTGTAGATAACTTCTAGTGAAAATCACTTCTTAACACGCAGGCATATAGCATAAACATTATTTTCTGCTTCATTGTAGTCAACAAAAAAAAAATGGCCTTTAAAAGTTGCAAAAATGAATTAATTTTTCTCTTAATTAAATTTTTATTTTAAAATATCTGAGATTCCCTTGCAGCCATAGAGGTCGCTGGGCCTTCAAGATTGCTCTGGTTGCAGCAGTTGTAAATTATTCTGTACCATAAAAAGGTGTGTTAATGATAAATGTTATCTGTTTTAAGATTTCAGCTTATATAATAGGAACAATAATTTTTTTTTTAAAATCTGAAAACCAGTAAATTGAAAAATTATATCAAGCTAGTGAGGTGTAAAATTGATATTTTAACTTGCATCAAGAATTATGACATTACGTTAATTTTTCAAATATAAATAGACAATTTGGTCATATTTTGAGAGTTGTCATATCTAATGTAAAGCAGACATTTTTTTCTTATTAAATTAAAATTTTCTTACATTTCAGATTCCAGTTGCTGATACATTAATAAATAATAGCAAAAATTCTCACCCAAAAATGACCCAACAGGACGAAGATGGGATTCATGTCGATCTGGAAAAATCACAAGTTGGTTTTGACCACAGCCTCACGTTATCTTCATCAGATGACACTGCTGTGGGCTCAGATACTCTCTTGACCAAATCTGGAAGTACGGGTAAACCACACCATCTTGATGATGTTCTATCCAGTCTAAAATTAGGTCCATTTCATTGGCGAGTGCTTGTCCTTGTTGGAGGTGGTTACTTTGCAGTTTGCTCTGAGATGATGCTTTTCATTTTCTTGAGCACCCCATTAAGAAAAGAGTGGGATCTCGACACAATGGATTTTCCTTGGCTTCCATTTTGGTAGGACTTTCTAAAAAATATTCTTTTTTATTTTTTGAAAGTGATCGAGCATGTTTCTTGGAGTTTTTGTTAATAATGATCAAATTGATTTAATTTCAGTAGCTATAATGATAAAATAATTATCAAATTGATTTAATTTCAGTAGCTATAATGATAAAATAATTATCAAATTGATTTAATTTTAGTCGCTATAATGATAAACAAGATATATAATATAATAACTTTTGTATATGGCAATTTCAGTTCTGGAATAACTGGTATAATTGGTGGTTACGCTGCTGGAACAATTAGTGACAGATATGGACGTTTGCTACCATTTCTCTTTGGCATTGTTTTTATTGCTGTCTTCGGATTATTATCTGCATTCGCACCATCTTTCCCTCTATTTATTGCCTCTCGATGTATGGTGACAGTGGGAACCGGAGCATTTGAAGCAGTTGGATTTGTCTTATTATTGGGTTAGTTCCCCTTTATTGTTTTTTTTTACATTCTGGTAGATTAAATAAATTTTGACATCCATTTTAATTTTAATTAAGACTTAAGACTATGGTGATTGTTATGTTTGCCTTTCTAAAAATCATTATGAATTTATATTTATAGTGTTCAGCATAAAATTACCTGTTATATATTTTTGGTCACAGAAATATTACTTTTGTATACTCTTGTAGAGTTCCTACCTAAACATCAGCGAGGTGCCATTCTGGTAGTGGTGACCTTGTGTGGAGCATTAGGAGCTGTCCTTGCCGGTGGGTTAGCTTGGCTCATACTCCCAAGATTAGGCTGGCGATGGTTTGTGGGAGCATGTGCTGCCCCAGCCATTTTACTACTAGGCTATCAACCTTTTGCCTTCTTTGAAAGTCCAAGATTCTTATTCGCCATTGGTAAAAAATCCAAAGCGCTCAAAGTTTTGAAGACAATGGGGAAAATCAACAAGTGTCCAATACCTGATCTAGGTAAGATTAACCGTGTTTCATTGGCTTTTATAAAATACAAAGGTCAAAGGTCCAAATCTGCTATATGAAAAAAGACATTGAATTTTTTAAATATTTTATTGTCTCTTCAATGAGTGAGTATAAAATGCTTAAACACTGATTTTAGCCGGTCATTTGGTCTGTTATGTGTGTGGAGATATTAGCTGGTCATTTGGTCTGTTGTGTGTGTGGAGATATTAGCTGGTCATTTGGTCTGTTGTGTGTGTGGATATATTAGCCGGTCATTTTGGTCAGTTGTGTGTGTGTGGATATATTAGCTGGTCATTTGTTCAGTTGCGTGTGTGGAGATATTAGCTGGTCATTTGGTCTGTTGTGTGTGTGGAGATATTAGCTGGTCATTTGGTCTGTTGTGTGTGTGGAGATATTAGCTGGTCATTTGGTCTGTTATGTGTGTGGAGATATTAGCTGGTCATTTGGTCTGTTATGTGTGTGGAGATATTAGCCGGTCATTTTGGTCAGTTGTGTGTGTGTGGATATATTAGCCGTCATTTGGTCTGTTATGTGTATGGAGATGTTAGCCAGTCATTTGGTCTGTTATGTGTGTGGAGATATTAGCCGGTCATTTGTTCTGTTATGTGTATGGAGATGTTAGGCGGTTATTTAGTCAGTTATGTGTGTGGAGATATTAGCCTGTCATTTGGTCAGTTACGTGTGGAGATATTAGCCTGTCATTTGGTCAGTTACATGTGGAGATATTAGCCTGTCATTCTGTCAGTTATGTGTGTGGAGATATTAGCCGGTCATTTGGTCCGTTGTGTGTGTGTGGAGATATTAGCCTGTTATTTGTTCAGTTATGTGTGTGGAGATATTAGCCGGTCATTTGTTCAGTTATGTGTGTGGAGATATTAGCCAGTAATTTGGTCAGTTATGTGTGTGTGGAGATATTAGCTGGTCATTTGGTCAGTTATGTGTGTGTGTGGAGATAATAGCCTGTTATTTGGTCAGTTATGTGTGTGGAGATATTAGCTGGTCATTTGTTTAGCTGTGTGTGTGGAGATATTAGCCGGTCATTTGGTCTGTTCTGTGTGTGGAGATATTAGCCTGTTATTTGGTCAGTTATGAGTGTGTTAATATTTTTTTTCTTAAATGTAGGAACTCTTCAATTATTAACCTATTCACTTAGTTTTCATCTCATATTGTTTAATAAAACTTGTAACAATACTTACAATTATAGGTAAATTCTAATAAGAATCTTTAAAGAATATTTCAAATGCTTAAATGTCTCTACTCTGTAAAACTCTGTAATGATCAATTTATTATATTAACATTCATTTTCAAGCCGAGATGCAGCGGTTAATGAGTTTCAATATTTTTGATTATTTAAACTAAGGTGATGATGAAATCAAATTCCCTTTATTTCAGATGATATTATCTGTCCAGTTTCTGATAAGCCCAAAGGTCGGCTTGGCCAGCTGTTTACAGGAGAACTCAAGATTCGGACTCTGATCTTTTCTTGCATCTGGTTTCTTCAGGCTGCTGGCTATTGGGGTGTGACCGCTTACCTGCCCGAGTACATGGCCAGGTTAGGAGCAGAGTTTTATTTCAATGTATTCTCAGTGTTCATCGGTGAGATCCCAGGGCTGTTTCTGGCCATGATACTCATAGAGAAATACATGTTGGGCAGGGTCCGCACTCTAAGATTTTTTTCTGCTCTCACAGCTATAACCTTACTCTTGTTCAGTTTTATTCCCGAGCATGCGTTCAAATCCGTGCTCATAATTTTGTGTTACTTTAGCATGGTCCCAATTTACTCAATATTAAATGCATTTACGCCAGAGCTGTACCCGACTGATGTCCGCAGCACAGCCATGGCGTGGATGAATATAGTTATAGAAATTCCAGGCTTGATAACTCCATTTGTCGGAGCAACTCTGGTATCTTGTGACATTCCCTGGGTTTATCCTGTGACTTGGGGTTGTTTGTTTGTTATTCAGTGTATTCTTACATGTGCCATTAAAACAGAAACGGCTGGTCAAGAGCTCAGGGACCATGTGACTGAGTTAGATCAAGCTCAGGAAGTTCAAGGACATTTGCCTTGTTAACTATTCATGTTAAATATATTTTGACTTCATAGGTTTTAAATAAACATACATATCTTTGCTTAGATATAGAAACTCAAAATTAATTAGACATTAATATATTTATAAAATGAATTTTAATATTTTTTTCTTCAAATATCCAATATTTCTACCTGAATTTTTACACAAATGTAACTATTCCATACTCTACAATTTTAAGATCTTGTTTTACATATAATTTTTAATGTAAACAGTTATGCTCAAATAATTTCAAGACATTATCTTGATTTTATTCATTTATTTTTCTTCATTTACGTGTTCAAACTTGTTGCCTTTTTTAGAAAAAGTAATTTTGCTTGAGTTTATGGCTACAATGTTTAAATCCACTTATGTTTGTGTATAAACAATTGTAAATACTTTTTGTGAAGGTTTTTTAGTAATGCAAATTTTTAGTTTATTGTTAAACATGTTTTTTAACATGACTCTGGTATTATGTAAAAATCAAAGTTTTAATCCAATCCTTATTATATTAAATTGACCATGTTAGATCTCAGGAATAAAATAAGTTATTAGCTTATATTTCTCATATATATTATGTTTTGAACTTTGATGAACCAACAACATTTTTTTAATGTGTTTCTTTTATCCTTGCTTTTATTTGAGGCGTAAATTTATTTGATCAGGGAATATATCAGGGTTAAAAGTGTTTTCAGGTCAAAGACTTGTAATTCATCATGCGTGCCAGTAACTCATCCAAGGCATCACAAATTGTAATTATTTTTCAATTTGGCAATGGTAGTAATCTCGATGTAAAAAGTAGGGCAATATGACCAAGTGTGGATCACATTTAGTATTTGGCTGGCCCTTGAACTAAATCATTGCATTTTTGTCATGTTATATTACTTATATTTATATATGCCATCACTTTGCCAGTTGTTATTGGTAGACATACTGCATCTTTAGGAAGAGAAGGTTTCTCATAATACTAATTTTTTTTACTAATAATACTATATTTTAATTTTAGTTTAGCACAATATCTTAGAATTTCATTTTTCTACAAAAAGCTCAATTAAAATATATCTGTAGTTTGAAGTCAGCTGTTGTTACTACATTTAATTTATGTTGTCAGAGAAGACTTTTTTTGTTTGATATTATTTCCAATGCTGGACATACTCAATAGTAGGAGATATATGTCATGAATTTAGGTTTATTGATACGGTAGTGATTGTATGAACCAGATTAACATACTCAATAGTAGGAGATATGTGTCATGATTTTAGGTTTATTTGATTGTATGAACCAGATTAACATACTCAATAGTAGGAGATATGTGTCATGATTTTAGGTTTATTGATACGGTAGTGATTGTATGAACCAGATTAACATACTCAATAGTAGGAGATATGTGTCATGATTTTATGTTTATTGATACGGTAGTGATTGTATGAACCAGATTAACATACTCAATAGTAGGAGATATATGTCATGATTTTATGTTTATTGACACGGTAGTGATTGTATGAACCAGATTAACATACTCAATAGTAGGAGATATATGTCATGATTTTTGGTTTATTGATACAGTACTGATTTTTTTGAACCAGATTAACATACTCAATAGTAGGAGATATATGTCATGATTTTAGGTTTATTTTTACGGTAGTGAATGTTTGAATCGGATTAACACTATTGAAATATTAAATGTTGAACTTTTTGTTCACATTATTGTTCACATTTTTGATGGTAAAGAATAGTTTATGTTAATCTTTTTTATTGACATGTCTGTCCCATCTACAGTCATATAGAGCTGCTGTGCAACTGATCATTTGAATTTGAAAACTGAAGTAAACATTCAGTAAAAAATTTATTAAAAAAACTATGTTTATACAGTGAATTAATTAAAAATTGTATACAATATGCCAGCCAATGTTTGAATGTAATACATTACATGGCTATTAAGTTTGATTGTTAAAAATGTCTTCATGGACCACATATTTATGTCAATTCTATATTCTTTTTTAAGACTACACCATCTTGCTGCAAGGACTTTGTTCTTGTAAAATTAGCCTAAAGATTCCATGACATCAAACTTAGATAGAAGTTGAGGCTCAACGTGTACTAGGAGTGGGGGTCAATGTGTACTAGGAGTGGGGCTATATTGTACTAGGAGTGGGGCTATATTGTACTAGGAGTGGGGTTCAATGTGTACTAGGAGTGGGGTTCAATGTGTACTAGGAGTGGGGTTCAATGTGTACTAGGAGTGGGGCTCAATGAGTACTAGGAGTGGGGCTCAATGTGTACTAGGAGTGGGGCTCAATGAGTACTAGGAGTGTGGCTATATTTCACTAGGAGTGGGGGTCAATGTGTACTAGGAGTGGGGCTTTATTGTACTAGGAGTGGGGCTCAATGAGTACTAGGAGTGGGGCTCAATGTGTACTAGGAGTGGGGCTCAATGTGTACTAGGAGTGGGGCTCAATGTGTATTTGTTCTTTTAGAATAAATTTATTACCTCTAAAAATCCGGTCAGGATTTAACTATCAATGAGTTTTGGTACCTGTAATATAAGGACTATCAAGGGACTATCTCATTAAATTTCTTGGTGTAAGTTGTATTAAATTTCTTTGTTGTAGCATCTTTATTTTTATCACATTTACTTAGGCATAGGTTGTTTCTTGCTGTCAGTGTTTGGCTGGTTATTTTTATTATTTTTTTTCTATGAACTTTCTGGCATTCCTTTTTCTTAAAATAAACAGATTTTTATTCTCTGGTAAAATGGGAACTTGATAGTACACTAGCAGTTTGTAGACAATTGATAGTACACTAGCAGTTTGTAGACTATTGATAGTACACTAGCAGTTTGTAGACAATTGATAGTACACTAGCAGTTTGTAGACTATTGATAGTACACTAGCAGTTTGTAGACTATTGATAGTACCCACGCTTGCCAAACATAACTGATTTGCCGAACCTAGCAAGGGTCAATCATGTTTGCAAAAAAATGGGTAAAAGAACGGGCACAAAGTTACATTTTTAAAAAATATTCTTTTTGCTGGGGCTTGAACCCAGGACCGTCCATGTGTAAGGCGAACGTGATAACCACTACAATACGAATCATCGGCATCCTTCCGTCTCGAGAGAGGATGGTGCATCACCGTTGGGTTTTCTCGAGTGGCTGTGCAGTCCTATCCTTGAGTGACAGTCTTTACCACAGTTTTTACACACGAGTACTGTGCTTCCAAATGTTTTGGCCTTTCTCCTGGCTCTTCTGTCTGCAGCCTCTTCCATTCTTTCCTCGGCTACTATGACGCCCTCTTTGACAACTGTGCTCCATGTGAAGGAACAATGCACGTAAACGCAAGAACCATTATTGCCCCTCCCTCCCTGCTCAAACCACTTACTGATTGGTTAAGCCCAGCAAGTCATTTGTGGTGCTTATTACGCACATTCACCCTTTGGTGAATTATTTCTATAGATTGATTGCAAGCACAGTAACATGGGACACAACTCTAGCTCTAGTTAACCTCCATCATTTATTTACAAATCACATAGAAAGAGAACATGATTTGAGAGACCTAATTTCATGTGACATTGTCAAACAGCAGCATCTTAAAATAGAAATTATATTGATATTTGCATTGATATATACAATTTAAAGAAATGATTGACATGTACTATTGGTAACACCAGCTCAGCTGTCATGTACTATTGGTAACACCAGCTCAGCTGTCATGTACTATTGGTAACACCAGCTCAGCTGTGTATGGAGTAAATAACTTGTTTAGGAGAGGAAAATAGTTTTTCTTACCAAACCAAAAAAAGTAAATCTGTGACTGTTTGAAAGTACTTCAACTCTTAGTACCACCAAGCACTAGGACTGATCTTTGTGGATAAAACATTCCCATTGGATCTCTGAATTCTATTCTGTAAATTCTAATAATCCCTTTGACCAGTGCTGGATGTATCTAATTATAAAGGCAGGTATTTTTATTTATTGCATTAGAGTTGATCAAGCCTAATGTTCCACTTAAAAATCAAAAAGTTTTATTCTATTATTTCTGTGGATACAGAACACAGACATGCCAAGATGTTATGGAGTTCAACTATTGACATGAAACACATTTAGCCAAATATTAACCATCCCAGTGAATAGTTGTGTGCCCCCCCCTCCCCAGGAAGTATTTCAAAAATAATACTTGCATGATGTGGAAGAAATGAACAGTTTTGCCTATATATATATTATAAAGATCAATTTTTCTATAGCTGAATCTCCAAGAAAAGAATATACTAATAATAATAATAATGTTACATAAAGACACACATTTAAAAATGTAAATTCAAAAAATTAAAAAATTAAAACCTCATCCAATAGAATCTGCATGCAAATCTGAAATATATAATTGATAACAGGTACTATTTAAATTTGTGATGAGGTTGTCCAAATCTGAAATATATAATTGATAACAGGTACTATTTAAATTTACTCTCCTAAATTTGTGATGAGGTCATCCAAAAAACAACAACAAAAATGATATAAACTGATTTTTTAACAACGTTTTAAGTCATTTACATAGATATAATACAGTCTAAAGAAGTCCTTACCCAATCAAATCATTTCTTTCTGGTATAATTCACTATATTTATATTGAAAAGAAACATGACCATGGAGCATAATATGAATTATTTCAGGAATATAAAAGGACACTTGAGTGACATAAATAAAGTTCTCACTCTGGCTGATACTGATAAGGCAGCACATGATTCACCACCATCAAATTTGCTATAGAAAGTCATGAATTCATCTCAACTACTTTGAAAGCAAAGTTTGTGCTTGGCAGTTGAGGGTTAAGATTGCATCAACAGCTGGAGCTGTAAATATGAAGAACAATAAAAAAAGGAATACCTCAGGAGAAAAGGAACTAATCTTATTTTTTTTCAACAAGAAAATCCACGTCTAAAAAATACTCTAACCACTGACTTGCCAGAGCCTGACACAGACAAAAAGGCTGGGCAACAAGAAAAAAAATGTTGTGCATTAAAAAGTCAATCATTGTACATAAGCAGTAATGTCAACAAAGAAAAAATCTCTTAATTAATGTACATCATGTTACCAAAAGAGAAATCAATTACTATGATTATTGATACATCAATTTGTACAAATAGAACTCTTTCATTGTATAAACTATCTCAAAAAGTCATCCTCGTACAAGAAATATTTGTTCTCTACAAATAGGTCAATCAAATATGACAGTTTACAAATAGGTCGATCAAATCTGACAGTTTACAAAAGGGTCAATCAAATCTGACAGTTTACAAATAGGTCAATCAAATCTGACAGTTTACAAATAGGTCAATCAAATCTGACAGTTTACAAATAGGTCAATCAAATATGACAGTTTACAAATAGGTCGATCAAATCTGACAGTTTACAAATAGGTCGATCAAATCTGACAGTTTACAAATAGGTCAATCAAATCTGACAGCATTCAAGAGAAACATGAAAAGATAATCAAGTCAATATTTGCACATGGAGGAACTATGATTTTTCTCAAATAGTTTTGACTTGATACAACTGAAGTAAAAATAGTTATGTAAAACATATGATTTCTAAGAAATCATAAAGATGATTTGATTGCTGTAATTATTTAAAAGAGAAATAAAACAAACTCTAGTATATTAATGATTATAGTTGATTTAAGTATATATCTTATCTGCTACAGACGCTCCTGCTATATAGCAAATTCAGAAATGTACTAAAGGTACTATACTATAATTAGGATTGAAAATTACAAACAGTCAAAAGGAGTTTGTTGATTAAATTTTTCTTTGGTAAATTTTTACATATTTTAAAAAAAAATTATTCTTCCGAGTATGATTTTTAACAATAATTCTTCCCCTTTTAAAATAACCCCATGATAGTTAAATATAAGGGAACAATGACTTCATACCATTATTTCTACTAGCAAATGGAACAAAACAAATGAATGAAACTTGTCCAAACATTATACCCTGTAAAGAGAAGCAGTCTAATCATATTAAAATTAAAACACTATTGTGGTTGAGCATTATTTATTAAATAATGTGATAACCCAATGAAAATCTTTACTAGCACCCAGATCTGGGCCTTTACTTCCATCTTACCAAAGACTTCATACAAACAACATAACCCAAAGTTTTTGACTTAAAGACAATACCTTCATAAATTTATTTTCTACCTTGGCCGATGATTTTTAAAAAAAATCTCATTCAAATGGTTTTTGATGATTTACAAAAGAAATCTGTGGCATGCCACAGATTTCTTTTGTAAATCATCAAAAACCATTTGAATGAGGGGATTTAAAAAAAAAAAAAATCCCCTCATTCAAATAGTTTTTGATGATTAACAAAACGAGTCTGTGGCATGCTAGGAGAATCAAGTTTAAATGCTGAAATATTTGATTCATTCCACAATTAAATGATTCAACGCCCTCAATAAATTTTTAAGTTTAGGGGTTGTTTTTTTTGGTCAAAAGCCATGGTTTGTGCACTCATTTAAAAACAATTTTCATTAGTTGTCTAGTGATGATGACAGCGGACATGTTTTGTGCTTTGTTTAACCCTATCAATAGCTTTCATTGCAGTTAGCTTTTTTTTTAAACAGACAATAATATTATGCAAACTAAATTGAAGACTGGTGTAGATACTTGTGATGGAATCATCAACCTCTGATAAAAAAAACCTCATGCAGTTAATGACTTAGCATGAGGGATTTACAGAGAAAAGTCAATGATCACAAGATACCATCAAAGTTGCTGAAGTCAATGAACAGACTCAGATGATAGCAAGTAGAGGCAATGATCACAAGATACCAATACCATCAAAGTTGCTGAAGTCAATGAACAGACTCAGATGATAGCAAGTAGAGGCAATGATCACAAGATACCATCAAAGTTGTTGAAGTCAATGAACAGACTCAGATGATAGCAAGTAGAGGCAATGATCACAAGATACCATCAAAGTTGCTGAGACCAACACTGATATCCAAACTTGATCACAAACTAAATGGATGACAATGCTCACATAAAGATCCATGTCATCTGTGACAATACATTATCTATATCAATGCTACGGTAACATGGGTAATTCACCAAAGTATCAACAATTGTAGTAATGACATATGAATTTCATTTATCCCTTTATTGCTATCAGTGAATCTAGCTATACATGGCATGTTTTCAGTAACAGTGAAACAGGGCTACAAATCACGAGTACCATTAATATATACTTGACAGTGTTCAGTATATAGCATATTTCTCTATTCTTCCACTTTCTTTATCAAAAGAATTGAGATGTTTTCCATAAAGGACCTACTGAGCAAATTAAGGTGATATATTATTTCTATAATAACTTTTAAATCATCTCCAAACAAATGCAACCATTTCATTTCTATGTTTAGTGATCATTTATATTCAATTAGTTTTTGTTTTTTTTAAATTTGAATCTTGTTTAGTAATTAACATTGAAATATTGCTCAATAAAAGAAATGATCATCAAGACATGAGGCATGTTAATGACCCATGAGAATCCAAGTAAAACAACGTAGACAGCTCTCAACAATTAAATATCATTGGCATCAAGGTCAACCCCAGGACACTGTTGGCCGGGAGGGTAACCAGTAAACAATTGTTCCTAAGAGGTCAAAGTTTACTTAAATCACTGTCAACTGAATTTCTCACATACAACTTTTTAAAATTTTCTATTTCTCTATTCTATGTCTACAATTCAACAATTTTTTATAAAAATTTGTAGACAAATGTTATTTTTTTATGTATTTAAATTCCTTAACTCCTCTGGACTGAGAAATCGAATGTGAGTGAATGGAAAAATTCCTTCCTTTCCATTGACAATGCCTTCCCATTGACCATTTAAGTTCATTTTTTGTACCGTCATGATGTCGCCAACCTGATAAAAAAATAAGATCATATTTTAAATATCAAACTCTTTCCTTATGAAAATTTGTTATGAGATAATGATAACGTAATTTTTAAAAAAGCAACCAAAAGAAAAAATGAAAGCAAAATAAAGTCCATTTAGGCCAGGGGTGGGCTAATGTTTTTGGTAGTGAAGGGCCGGACAGTTCAAAGTGATTGTAATTCTTCAGTTTACATTACATTTTCACGTTAAAGTGGTTGTAGGCTAAAATGAAACTGGTCTCTGTAACACTGTCTTGGCTGCCCACAAAAAACTCTGGCAGGCTGCATGTGGACCCAGTTTGCCCACTCCTGCATTAAGCTATGAAACAAATTTCTACCTCTCTTATTAACCCTAGAACTGTCCTAACTAACACCGGATGGTCGGCTGTTATACCCCGTTCTTATCTTATCTTAGATATACAGACGCTCCTTCTATGCAGAAGATAATTGCATCCACAGACCATGAGAGATGATCTGTTGGCAAGTGATGTAGCGGTCACAGGCCACGGCTATAGGGGTTCCACGCATTACCCCAGCCGCCTAACTATTGTCTAGTTAGGTACCCATTCGGAGCTGGGTGACTCGGGGACTCCTCAGGCCCCGAGAACAAATCCTCACCTTCATGTGGATTCGAACTCGTGACCATCGGTATGACAGTCGAGAGCGCTACCTCTCGACCACCACGTCCCGTTCTGTGGTATACTGTCTGATATAAGCGGCCGTTAGTAAAATCGTCATTAAAAATTATTTTATTTACATTTACTAAGGGGAGATCCTTGTTATAAATGAATTTACTTCCTGTTTCCTTATTTGGTTGTCTTTACGTGTACTTATTGAGAGTTTTTGTGTGAATAAAGCAGAGTGAAAATTTTCTTAATTTTTCAACTGCCAAAATGTCTGGCGCTGGAGAGGGTCCACCTGGATTGTAAATTAACATTGAATATCTTGATTTAATTCATTTTAATTGTAGACCAATTAAAATAATAATTTCATGGACTTTCCACAACTAAGGGATGATAGTGCTAGTAGCAGTGAGGATGACAAAGAGACAGAGTCAAATATTTGCACTGCACCTCTCTGTCTTAGTATAGTGATGAGATTTTACTGACAAATTTGTTTAACAGTACATTGATATAGAGCAGAACAGACTCAGAACAGATCCTAATTTTATTGTCAGAAATCTTGTTTGCTGTCAGAATATAAATTTGGACATGTGTTCACAGCCTGTTAATTTCTAAAGTTTAATTTTTGATGATGAACTATTAACAACAGTCTCAAAGTTGAATGTTGGTGAAAGCAAAATGTTCAACCACCTGGGATTCAATGTGTCTTGCTATACACAGATACTTCTGTGCATCAGCTGTGGGACGTGGTGGTCGAGAGGTAGCGCTCTCGACTGTCATACTGATGGTCACGAGTTCGAATCCACACGAAAGTGAGGATTTGTTCTCGGGGCTTGAGGAGTCCCCGAGTCACCCAGCTCCGAATGGGTACCTAACTAGACAATAGTTAGGCGGCTGGGGTAATGCGTGGAACCCCTATAGCCGTGGCCTGTGACCGCTGCATCACTTGCCAACAGATCATCTCTCATGGTCTGTGGACGCAATTATCTTCTGCATAGAAGGAGCGTCTGTATATCTAAGAAGATCAGCTGTTGTTGTTGTTGGATGGCAAGAAGCTTTTTTATTGTTGGCAGTGACAGAAGCAAAGACAGAAAAGTTGAAAGGGCAGAAAATAAAAATGACACTGGTGTCCTGCTCACAAATTTGTGTGCCACGAGCATCGTGTGAATCTCGTCTCATTCATCAGACCGACCAGGGTCTTAGTTAGAAAAGAATAATAATCAAAGACATTCATGTTTGTGGTCTTTGTTTTTGCAAGTATTATTGGAATAAAAAATTGATTGATCGAATTAATTCAGAAAAGGAATTTGTTAAGCCATTTAAATGATAAATGTAATATAATTTCACTTTTCTTTTACTTAGGGGTGACCGAAATTTGAAGGTTATGAAAGAAAAAAATTCATCAAAATTACATTTTTCAAACAAATGACTTGTAACTAACTATACATTTTATGAAAGATATTTGCATCTAGTTTCTGAGAAGCTTGGTGCTATGATAGTTTGAACAAGTTAGCGTGGTTTGAAAGCAGAAGATGAGTGGTAAAATTTTACTCCCTCTATAAAGGTCAAGGTCAGTGTCAACATACATGATATAAATATTAATCATCTCTTTACCATAAGAAATCTGATCCAATGTACTTTCAGAAAATGTAGACATGTAAGGGTCTCCGAGTTCATTTATTATGGGATTTTGTCATTTTCCACAAGCCCATAAAAAATGCTAGAATGGCAGGATGATGCAGTTCTAGGATTAAGAAGTATACATGTGAGGGGATGTAAGGATAACATTATACAACAAATAACTTTGGATTGATACTCACCTCCAATCGAAGTTGCCTTCTATCATAGGCACTTGGGATTCGTTGTAGAATAACTATAGCTTTAGCTGGCAATGTTACCTGTGTTGGGGAAATAGTATTGAAATGTATTGGTTAAGAAAACGTCTGTCTGCATAAAGCGTTGAATATCTAATAAATTCATATAGTCAAGTTAGGGAATTTCTAACAATCTCCTAGGTAGTTGTAAGCATTTAGATAATCCAAAATGAACCCGTCTAATTAAATTACTGAGTAAATTTGAATTCATTCCATGTAAGGAATTATAAAAATATAAAACATTTTTAATATATAACAAAGCACTAAGTTCAAGCAGACTATCAAATAAAAATACAAAACAATTTAGACAAATGATTAAGGATATGTTAATTTTATGAATCAATACAGTTAAGTCCTAAATTTATAGCTACTTATCAATCTGTTTAAATTAAAAAATATACCCAACAATTAAGATCACTTTTAAGAAAGATGATAATGAAATGTATTTTAGCTTTAAGATTTGTCAAGAAGCTCAGTAATTCAATATTCTTGCTAGAACCAGTAAGTGTATCTAAATAATGATAATGCCTTGAGATTCCATAACATTGCTTCGAGACATGTGGGAGGGGGTATGCATATGAGATTACCCCAAAAATTTAGTGCAGCTTTTAGCAGTTCCAACCCTTCAACATCAATTTACATATCATGTGATGCTAATTTATTTACTTTTAGTAGGCAGTGTGTTACATGTATAGAGACAGCACTGATGAAAACAGATGAAAGAGTTAGTGGCCTTGGACTGATGAAAACAGATGAAAGAGTTAGTGGCCTTGGACTGATGAAATCAGCTGAAAGAGTTAGTGGCCTTGGACTGATGAAAACAGATGAGAAAGAGTTAGTGGCCTTGGACTGATGAAAACAGATGAATGAGTTAGTGGCCTTGGACTGATGAAAACAGATGAAAGAGTTAGTGGCCTTGGACTGATGAAAACAGATGAAAGAGTTAGTGGCCTTGCACTGAAGGTGTAGGCCAAAGTTGATTCCTGGAATTGATTTGAACTTTTCCAAAATTAAAACAAATAATTTTTAATGTAGTTAACTATGAAAAAAAATATTATTTGGAAAAAAAAAAGATAATAAAAAATTTCAATTTACCTTCATTTAAAAAGGGGAAAGAAGGATAAAGTATAGGATAAATATTGGATGCAATAATTTCTGGAGTATTTTAAAGTTAAAAATGAATTTTTAAACAAAGTATTTGAGCTTTCACAAAGATCAATGCAAAAACGAAAATTCAATAAAATAAAATGATTTGATCTACTAAATCAATAGCCTTACATAACATTAGTTGTAAAATACTAGAGAGCTGGAAAGATGACAAATGTCTTTATGGTATAGCGATATTTTTCAAAAATTAGGGGGAAAAAGGTGAATGTTTGTATAGAAACAAAACTAAGTGTAAAAGGTAGAGAACAATAGGTACAGATTTAGTTAATACAAAAACCTAACTAGCTTCATGAGAACACACTGGCACGTTGAATTATTTTATTTGAGCTTAGTTGTCTTTAGATTCATGTCTACTGGCACAATGAATTATTTTAGCTTAGTAGTCTTTAGATTCATGTCTACTGGCACAATGAATTATTTTATTTTAGCTTAGTAGTCTTTAGATTCATGTCTACTGGCGCATTGAATTATTTTATTTTAGCTTAGTAGTCTTTAGATCCATGTCTACTGGCACAATGAATTATTTTATTTTAGCTTTGTAGTCTTTAGATTCATGTCTACTGGCACAATGAATTATTTTATTTTAGCTTAGTAGTCTTTAGATTCATGTCTACTGGCACATTGAATTATTATATTTTAGCTTTGTAGTCTTTAGATTCATGTCTTGTGGCACGTTGAATTATTTTATTTTAGTAGTCTTTAGATTCATGTCTTGTGGCACGTTGAATTATTTTATTTTAGCTTAGTAGTCTTTAGATTCATGTCTACTGGCACATTGAATTATTATATTTTAGCTTAGTAGTCTTTAGATTCATGTCTACTGGCACAATGAATTATTTTAGCTTAGTAGTCTTTAGATCCATGTCTACTGGCACAATGAATTATTTTAGCTTATTAGTCTTTAGATTCATGTCTACTGGCGCGTTGAATTATTTTATATTAGCTTAGTAGTCTTTAGATCCATGTCTACTGGCACAATGAATTATTTTAGCTTAGTAGTCTTTAGATTCATGTCTACTGGCACAATGAATTATTTTAGCTTAGTAGTCTTTAGATTCATGTCTACTGGCACATTGAATTATTATATTTTAGCTTATTAGTCTTTAGATTCATGTCTACTGGCGCATTGAATTATTTTATTTTAAGCTTAGTAGTCTTTAGATTCATGTCTACTGGCACATTGAATTATTTTATTTTAAGCTTAGTAGTCTTTAGATTCATGTCTACTGGCACATTGAATTATTTTATTTTAGTAGTCTTTAGATTCATGTCTTGTGGCACGTTGAATTATTTAACTTAGTAGTCTTTAGATTCATGTCTACTGGCACGTTGAATTATTTTAGCTTATTAGTCTTTAGATTCATGTCTACTGGCACAATGAATTATTTTAGCTTAGTAGTCTTTAGATTCATGTCTTGTGGCACGTTGAATTATTTTATTTTAAGCTTAGTAGTCTTTAGATTCATGTCTACTGGCGCATTGAATTATTTTATTTTAAGCTTAGTAGTCTTTAGATTCATGTCTACTGGCGCGTTGAATTATTTTATTTTAGCTTAGTAGTCTTTAGATTCATGTCTTGTGGCACGTTGTATTATTTTATTTTAGCTTAGTAGTCTTTAGATTCATGTCTACTGGCACAATGAATTATTTTATTTTAGCTTAGTAGTCTTTAGATTCATGTCTCATAAGTTATGCTTGGAAACCTTCAAAATGAGCATCTAAAATGGCTACAATGATTTCAAAACATTTCTTTCTTCTTTTCATTACACTGACTTTGAAATTAAAAATTAGATTGATAATAAGTTTATTTTAAAAAAACAACAACAACTAATAAATTGACCTGTATAAATTACTTAATATTTTTAGTGAATACATATTTAAAAAGGATTTCTTTGCTTCCAAGTCTGAGAAGAAGAAACAATCTGAAAGCTCCAACTTGCTACCTGGCTGTTTATTCAAATTTTTCCTCTTCATTTATCATCACGTCTAATCATTTTTATTATGACCAGTTTTTTTCTACTATACATTAGACAGTCTCCCATATATTGGGTTTTGCTATTCTTATTGTTATTAACTTATTTAGCCACTGTATTTAAATGACAGGCCAAAATAAAACAAGACATTGAATATGTATAATAAAAATAATGACTCAATAGTCAACATTATGCTGTGTACGATTGCTCAAAAAGGACAGGATAAATACCATTTCACACTGTTTGGGGGGGGGGGGGGTGCACTGGGATAAAGGATAAATGTGATTTAGAAATGGGTTCCCTAAAGTAAATTACTGTAAGGATCAGATGAAGATTTGCAAATCAATCTGAGGTCATATGATGGACTGTTAGTAGCCAAAGATACAAATTTATCTTTTGGCAAGCCATATTTCTCAACACAATTTTCTGGGTTTGAAATACATCCCACTTAATTGTAACACCCAATAAATGTCCACATTGAGAATTTAAGTTAATTTTTTAAAATAGCAAAATAACCAGTGAAAAAACAACTCAGTTATTTAAAAAATGGACTTTAAAAAAATATATGTTATTTTGGTGATCTTTCTAGTTTTAAATATATGCTAAAATGTGTGTGTGTGTGGGGGGGGGGGGGTTACACATTTAAAAAAAATATGTATTCAAATATAAAGAAAATGTTTTCAACATCTTTTTCCTGTAAAGTTGCTCCTGCATTGTACAATTTAAAAGAATAAATATTGCAAAGCTTTTCAAAACCCCCATACTGACTGTAGATGAAGTGTTTAAAATAATTGTTTGGAAAGATTTAACTCTTATAGACTGAAAAAAATACAGATCCATGATCATGGCAGGCAGCCATAAGCAAACATCAATGAAGGAATACGATACATTAATTATTTAGAATAAGAACAAAAAAAACCAAAAAAAAACTTAACATCGAATGGAATAAAGTCAATTTGAAAATTGATAAACACAAAGAGACTGCTCTTTAGAATTGATGAAATTCTTATCAAAATTTTTTTTTTTTGTTAAATCTATTATTAACCTTTTCTTAAATTTTAAAAAACTAATATTGTCCTTGACAGAAGCTTATTTCTTTAGGTGTATGGTTTTAAAAAAATCTCTGGGTTATGTGCAATTATATTAACATTTGTATTAAAGTCAACAAGAATTTAAAAAATGTTTTCAGCTATATTCAAATGTATTTAAATAAGAAAATAGGGGAGCATGCAATCTTGGCTATAGATTTAATATTAATAAATTTAATGACCATTTATTTCTGGTTAGGCATTTAATAAAAAACAATTAGTTACTTTGTCTTTTTCAAATAGAGTCGCATGAGGGCATGAAATAGACATTCTGAGAGGTTCAATAAAACAATATTCAACAAAAAAGGATATGGGTGCATATAAGAAAGCAACAAATAAAATGATTTGTAAAAAGCTTATACCGGTAGACATTTTGGAACTACTGGCTGTGATACCTGAAGTGGAAGGCTAGACTTTAGCAACCTTGGTGCTGGCCTATGACTCTTACAAGATAGAATATTAGCACAGACTATAAGTCATTATGGCTATCAATGTCTTCATGGGAGTTTAAATACCTATCTCACTGGTAGAGTAGAAGTCAGTTGTCCCATGAGCTTCCCATTTATTGATATTCAATTATTTCTGTAACTATGATTTTCCAGAGTTTCAATACTGGTAGGTAAAAAACAGTAAGTTTGACATTCTTAATTTGCATTAATCTGATAGCCGGAAATGTGTCATTAAATCTAAAAGAAATGTGTCATTAATATAACAGAAATGCATGATGATATAATATTGTTGTCTTTATAAAATCTTTACAAATGACTGATACTTTCCACAAATGACTGATACTTTCAACAAATGACTGATACTTTCCACAAATGACTGATACTTTCCACAAATGAATGATACTTTCCACAAATGACTGATACTTTCCACAAATGACTGATACTTTCCACAAATGACTGATACTTTCCACAAATGACTGATACTTTCAACAAATGACTGATACTTTCCACAAATGACTCTATGACTAAAGTATAAAAAAGTGGCAGGTTGAAATTTTGTTTTACTTAATTTTTCGGCTGAATGAATAACTGAGGAGGCAGACAATAAAGTGGAGCAGTCATAACTTAAAATGTGCATGAAGAATAATTGTCCGCCTGATTGCCCTAATAGACTAGAGCTAAATTGGAAGGTCGAGAAATAAAAGTTCTCTCTAGATGTAAACAAAACCCAAACTCTGAGAAAAACATAAGTAAGACAACAAAAATATTTTCGTTTTTAAAAGTTCCTTTGCCCGTGAACGTTCATTAACGTTTAATGCCCCAAAGCTTTGTAATGCGCACCTGTCCGCTACGGCCAAAGCATTGTAAAGCGCGCCTCGATAGAACTCTCTTTAGAAACGAAATTACAGAAAATAAAAACTCTTCAGTGCGTGAAAAAAGGTGTATTTGACTTCCGGCAATGGCGTCAGTTTTCCTTGCTAGCGTTATCTTATCTTAGATATACAGATGCTCCTTCTATGCAGAAGATAATTGCGTCCACAGACCATGAGAGATGATCTGTTGGCAAGTGATGCAGCGGTCACAGGCCACGGCTTTAAGGGTTCCACCTTTTACCCAGCCGCCTAACCATTGTTAGTTAGGTACCCATTCGGAGCTGGGTTACACAGGGACTCCTTAGGCCACAGGAACAAATCCTTTCCTTTGCATGGATTCGAACTCGTGACCATTGGTACGCCAGTTGAGCGCGCTTGCCACTCGACCACAGTGTTGATTCGTGAAGTTTTTTGGTAGTTTTTCCATTTTTTTTTTTTGTGAAGAAGCGATTTTGCGATACTTTATTATAAAAATAATAGTACTAAACTACAGGTAAAATTAGTATTACACTCAAGACGGTTGTTTAGATACGTAAAATAACCATTCTTATCCTAACAAATGAAGTCAGTATGACTATAATATCATAAATACATTTTACCCAATTTTTTAAATTTCATAAACAGTTGATTGCAATGATTCCTTACGGCATTGAGGAGGAAGTTTTGCGAAAACCCTCTGGGGCATTAAACGTTAATTAGTGCTATAAATGAATGAATCCTTTAATTACCGGAACCAAGCTCTCCTTAAAGACTAAATCACTAGAGATGGAAATCCTTATAGACACTACGTTTTTTGACTTAAAAGACATTAACTCAGGTTATAATAATACCTCATTCATAGGAGATGGCCGTACATCAGGTGTCATGTACGCTTCACCTTGAGGTCTTGTGGGCTCTAAGGGTGGTGGTTGTGTTGATTCTAACTGTGAGACATAATATGACAGGCATAATACGACAGACATGATACGACAGACTTAATATGACAAACATAATATGACAGAAATAACATGAGAAACATAATGAGAAACACAATATGACAAACATATTACACTACATCAAATGAATATATATTTTCAAAAGTATTTCTACACCCTTAAACGTAATGAATGGCTAAAGCAAAACAAAAGGAGGTCATATTGGGGGGGGGATTTAGAAATTCCCAACAGAAGCCTGAATGATAAGTTAAACTTTTTTGAGCACTTTACCTAAAACAAAATACACTGTCAGCCATATCTTTTTCCCCAGCAATGCTAAAGGCACATTAATAAATTTAAACTTTACTTAAGTCATGCATGTGAACATGTGTAGTTTATCTATACATTTAACAGTCTTATGTTTGAGAAGTATACAGCTTAACTAAATCCCAACTGTTTTTTTTTTTGCAACTTAATTAGAAGTCCAAGAAAATGATCAAAGAAACACTAAAATCTATTGGCCTAAAATTCTATTGGTCTGATCAAAGATACACTAAAATCCTATTGGTCTGATCAAAGAAACACTAAAATCCTATTGGTCTGATCAAAGATACACTAAAATCCTATTGGTCTGATCAAAGAAACACTAAAATTCTACTTGTCTAAACAAAAAGACTTTTGGTCAGGACCAAAACTTTGAAAATCAATCTAAATTAAGAATTCATTCTTTAAATGTACTTAGGCAATATTTGCAGCACCTACTTTGGGTTGTCAACTATGATGATAAATCAGTGTATGTTATTCTCATTATAACATTACAATGACACTTAATATCCACGCAGTTGCTATTGATGGTTAATTTAAAAAAATTTTTAAAAGTATTTTGTGAATTTCCATGTATCATGATTGGTTGTAGCCATAGTAACTTACTTAAGATGGAAACTTTATTTCTAAAACTGTAATAATTAGCTAACAACTATAAGTGATTAAATCAGATAGCTTTCTCTGTAGCTGTGAAATTCATCACGAAGGCTAATTTTTGCATGATTTAAAAAAATACTGATTTTAGGGTTGGCATCTGTGGTTTAATTTTTTTCTGGTATTGTTTTAATAAGACCTGGCTTTGACAGATTACATTGCTATCAGAACAAAAAGGAAACATCAAATTTTTATTTCTGCCTAAATACAGGTAGAGAATATCAATTATTTCATAATAAATCTCCACACAGTGCACAGTAGAGAAAGGGTTAACATAAACCCTCTGATACAACAATAGCAGCTTTAAGGCTATTAAATATTAATTTTACACAGTAGAGAAAGGGTTAACATAAACCCTCTGATACAACAAAAGCAGCTTTAAGGCTATTAAATATTCATTTTACACAGTAGAGAAATGGTTAACATAAAACCTGTGATACACCAACAGCAGCTTTATTTTAATCCAGGGCTATTCAATATTAATTTTACTTTAATTGTTAATATTTGAAAGATTAACGATTAATTAATCGTAATTTCAATTAAAGCCAAAAATTAAAATTTATGATGTCATAAGTAAAACTTATGTTCTTTTTGAAAATCTAAATAACACAGGAATTTCTCCTTTCATTCTCATCTTTAACCAACTACCCAAAAAGACAAGTGTGTTAAATTTATTTGGTTCAAGTGATGAGCAGGTCTAATTGACAATGTAACCAGCCGGGCTGAACAATCATTTACATCAGTGGTTCTTAACCTTTTTGGAAGTACCGAACCCCACCAGTTTCATATGCACATTCACCGAACCCTTCATTATTAGTAGTAATATAGATGCCTTGAGTCGGGTGCTGTCTTGACCTCCCTCCGCCGAACCCCGGCGACTGACTCACCGAACCCCTAGGGTTCGATCGAACCCACGTTAAGAACCACTGATTTACATGGAACTGAGGTATCTGGTATGCACCGAACAGTCTTGGCAAGGAATGACATTATCTGGAATCGGTGTACATCAAGTTCCCACCATCGTAGAGGGTTAATGGATTCAGGAACTGTCATCTCCATTTTGTAAACGCAGTAATTCACCTGAAGACATGTTGTCATTTTCTGTCTCTGAGTCAGACTCCATTACTGCCATTAGCTTAACACGCTTTTCATGTGGTTTGATAAGTAGGCGAAGTGTTAGGACTACAGTAGGCAAACTTTATCAACATTTTGAACATTCCTGTCAGTAAATAGTTTCAAACCAAAATGTTCATGCAATCGTCAGGATATTTATTATTTATCAGCCACTATTTTTATCCCCCACCCCCTCGACTTTTTTACAATTTTTATTCCCCCCCCCCACCCTTTTTTGACTTCCAATAATTTCTAAGTGATGGGTCAATTGATAGTTAAAAATAATTTAATCGTTAACTTTTTAAAATCGATTATTCGAGAAATTAATTGTTAATTTCCACAGCCAATTTAATCATATACATTTACATTTTTAAATACGTGTTTCACATATATTCTCTACAAAGGTGTTATTTCGATTCCTTCCTGACTTCAGTTTTAAATCCAGCAAAATATAGATTATACACAGTGATTGGTTTTTTTTTTGGTGGGATTTATTTTTTTATATTTTTTTTTGGACAAAGGGAAGCAGTAATTCTAAAGAGAAGTAATCCTACCTCATAATGAAAAATTAAACTTTATTTTTGGTATGTGGAAAGATCTTTTGCATGCTACATGTAACTTTTAATATCTTTTCACAAAAGCAGAAGCAAAAGTTTAGGAAATATTCTCAAACTCAGTAGTTTATTTCCCCAAATGAAATAATAACTCAGAAATGATTTCACCCAAACATCTATACAAAGTTAAGAGACTATTTCATCAAAACTTGGCTAAAACATTTAGGAGAAATAAGTCAGTGATACCAACAACACTAATTACTTACAACTTGAGTATATCTGACTGGAATTTGTCCAACTTGACCTCTTGAATTTCTGGCTGTCCACCACTCTTCTTCATCTTCTGAAATAACTTCAATAACTTCCCCTCGTTTGAAGGCCAGATCCTCAGGATCCTGCACACAAAAACAAGAGGATGTACTTACTTTTAATATCAAATAATACAAAAGATTTATAATACTTTCTTTTAATATCAAATAATACAACAGATTTATAATACTTTCTTTTAATATCAAATAATGCAACAGATTTATAATACATTCTTTTAATATCAAACAATACAACAGATTTATAATATTCTTTCTATAATATTTCTATATCAAATAACACAACATATTTATTATACTTTCTTTTTTAATATCCAATAATACAACAGATTTATAATACTCTATTTATATCAAAATGTATGAGCCAAATTATCAGATGTGTATGAGATGTGATTGAAATTTAGTAGCAACCAAGGCAATTTTTAAATAAGTCTTAAAGCTTTTAAAAGAAAATAACTGAAATCCCTCCAGTGAACCAAATCTGTATTGCCCATAACATGTGTCACTTAATTTTTTTAAAAAATGAAATATTTACTTTTCCAGCAAAATCATATTTACACAACAACCTTGCTCTGGGGGCCTAAGACAAAAAATGAAAAATATCTTATTAGTAGTCATACTTAATATATGGCTTATAATCTTTAAGTCATGAAAGCGTTTTTAACTAATGCAATACTAACTTATTCTATTGTTAAAGAATGTATACAGTATAGTTGCTTTTTTTGGATGTTGATTTGCTACAAAGGGGGAACGTATAATTTCACTGAGCCACTCCACACAGCTATATTATGTGAACGTATAATTTCACTGAGCCACTCCACACAGCTATATTATGTGGACGTATAATTTCACTGAGCCACTCCACACAGCTATATTATGTGAACTTATAATTTCACTGAGCCACTCCACACAGCTATAATATCTCATCAGGCCATTGATTAATTGGCCAGGTAATTATCTTTATTGAATTTATTTACTTCTTTTCTTTAATCTGGCAGAAGGAGAAATTAAGCTGGAAGTAACAAGGGGTCCTACTAGATTTGTTCTCATTGGGTTACCACATAATTAACAAGGGGACCTACTAGATTTGCTCTGTTTGTGTTACCACATAATTAACAAGGGGACCTACTAGATTTGTTCTGTTTGTGTTACCACATAATTAACAAGGGGTCCTACTAGATTTGTTCTGTTTGTGTTACAAGTCAAATAAAATCCAAACTATGAAATAAACTGTAAATCTTCTATAATAAAATACAAACATGAAATAAAGAGTAAATGTGAGATGATGACTGGTGTCTACATGAAATGATGACTGGTGTCTACATGAAATGATGACTGGTGTCTACATGAAATGATGACTGGTGTCTAACATGAAATGATGACTGGTGTCTACATGAAATGATGACTGGTGTCTACATGAAATGATGACTGGTGTCTACTTACTGGTCTTATCAATGTTGTGGTATCAAGGTAATGAGTTTTGTAAAAATTGAGTAAACTGGGGATGTCATTAAACTCCTTGTCACCAATCTTAAACCGAGTGCTTCCCCCTGCTGAAATTCTGTTGATGATGTAATGGCTGACTTTCTGTTCTTCTCTGAAAAGGAAGGTCAGAGGTCAAGGCTACTGCTAAATTTTTATTTAAAAAAATGTCAATGACTTTAAAAGTCCTAGAAGTCCATTTTTATTAGTCTCATAAAATTAAAAGATACATATGATAATTTATTTTCTCTCTCTCTTTTTTAAAAAAAGTTATTCAAGAAAACAATTTATTCCACCAAAGGACTGATAATGAGTAAGAACTCCTCTCTAAAGCCCCCCCCCCCCCCAAAGATTTGGGCCTGACACTATTAATTGCCAGACTACACTACACAACAAGGTATCAGACTTACTTGACACACAGTACAAAGTCACCAGGCATTGTTTTACTCTCTCTTACTAAAAATACTCCACTCTCCTGCTCCAGTAAAATATTGTTGGTTCTTTCCCTGGAAAGCATCCCAAAGTACCAGCTGTAAAAATAAAACATCAAATCTGAATTTACTAACGACTCTTTAATTACATATCGTACTAATGAGTCTTTAATTACTGTTACATATCCTTACACAAAAGAGGGTGTAGAAATGTTTTGTAATGGAATATTTACAAACAAGTTTTATCAGTCCCACTTGTAAGACATCAAATTATTTCAGTCAGATATATAACAAATGATACTAGTCAGATATATAGCAAGTGGTACTAGTCAGATATATAGCAAGTGGTACTGGTCAGTGCGTCAGTGCGTCACTGGCCAATATGCTCTTGCCACAAAATAATTTTCTGTATAGGTGTGTCTGTATAGATAAGTTAAGAAGGATACCAAGTTGTAACATTTTTCATTAAAACTATTACACTTAAAATTCATTTAAACAATACTTTGATACTTCAGAAGCTATAAAAAGAACAGTCTCTTATTAATTTTAATTCATCCATATAATAACTGCACATGACCTTTGTTAAATACAGTATACCTAAAATGAGGAGGCATGAGCTATCCTCCACTGCCCCAATATCATGAGCCATCCTCCACTGCCCCAATATCATGAGCCATCCTCCACTGCCCCAATATCATGAGCCATCCTCCACTGCCCCAATATCATGAGCAATCCACTGCCCCAATATCATGAGCAATCCACTGCCCCAATATCATGAGCCATTCTCCACTGCTCCAATATCATGAGCCATCCTCCACTGCCCCAATATCATGAGCCATCCTCCACTGCCCCAATATCATGAGCCATCCTCCCCCAATATCATGAGCCATCCTCCACTGCCCCAATATCATGAGCCATCCTCCACTGCCCCAATAGCATGAGCCATCCTCCACTGCCCCAATATCATCAGCCATCCTCCACTGCCCCAATATCATGAGCCATCCTCCACTGCCCCAATATCAGCTGACCTCCACTGCCCCAATATCATGAGCCATCCACTGCCCCAATATCATGAGCCATCCACTGCTCCAATATCATCAGCCATCCTCCACTGCCCCAATATCATGAGCAATCCACTGCTCCAATATCATGAGCCATCCTCCACTGCCCCAATATCATGAGCAATCCACTGCTCCAATATCATGAGCCATCCTCCACTGCCCCAATATCATGAGCCATCCTCCACTGCCCCAATATCATGAGCAATCCACTGCTCCAATATCATCAGCCATCCTCCACTGCCCCAATATCATGAGCCATCCTCCACTGC
>MUZC01000146.1:316330-328984 GCA_002072015.1 Radix auricularia
AGCCATCCTCCACTGCCCCAATATCATGAGCCATCCCCCACTGCCCCAATATCATGAGCCATCCCCCACTGCTCCAATATCATGAGCCATCCTCCACTGCCCCAATATCATGAGCCATCCCCCACTGCCCCAATATCATGAGCAATCCTCCACTGCTCCAATATTTTGACAGTCAATCAAAATAATTCACTGCTGTAACATTGGGCAAGACTTAGTGACTGTAAACGACAATTTCACACACATTTTGATACAGTTAAAGTACTGGCCCATGCATATCTAACAAATCAATTTCTGCAGACAGGGACCTGGTGGTCTTGATAAAAAGAAATGATTCTTTGATGAAGAAACACTAGCGATGGGTGTGAGAATGGCTGGGAGACCTGGTGTAGGCTTGTATGTAAGACAGGTCGGAAGTTTATCAAAGACAACTTAGATGGGTGTGAGAATGGCTGGGAGAATGGCTAGGAGAATGGCTGGGGGAATGGCTAGGAGAATGGCTATGAGAATGGCTGGGAGAATGGCTAGGAGAATGGCTGGGAGACCTGGTGTAGGGCCAGAAGAAGTTTATCAAAGAGAACTTAGATGGGTGTGAGTATGGCTGGGAGAATGGCTAGGAGAATGGCTGAGAGACCTGGTGTAGGGCCAGAAGAAGTTTATCAAAGAGAACTTAGATGGGTGTGAGAATGGCTGAGAGACCTGGTGTAGGGCCAGAAGAAGTTTATCAAAGAGAACTTAGATGGGTGTGAGAATGGCTGGGAGACCTGGTGTAGGGCCAGAAGAAGTTTATCAAAGAGAACTTAGATGGGTGTGAGAATGGCTGGGAGAATGGCTGGGAGACCTGGTGTAGGGCCAGAAGAAGTTTATCAAAGAGAACTTAGATGGGTGTGAGAATGGACCTGGTGTAGGGCCAGAAGAAGTTTATCAAAGAGAACTTAGATGGGTGTGAGAATGGCAGGGAGACCTGGTGTAGGGCCAGAAGAAGTTTACCAAAGAGAACTTAGATCACTTGGCTCTCCTGATAACACTTGTAAAGGTTGGCCAGGTGGCGGCCATGTTGGTAGCACTGACTTGTTCAAGTTCACAAAGACATGATCATCCAAGGATAGGAATCAGGAAAAGCCCCACCCCCTTGAGGAAGTGGGTTATTAATAAACCTAGGTCATGGTTAAGCCTTTTTTTTGATACAAAGTATTGAATATTTATTTACCAAGCATCACCAAACTCATTGTTGCAAACACGGGCAAGCTTATTTACAAAGCAATGGCCAAACTTGGTGCACAAGTGTCAACTCTTTCACTTCAAGCCCGGACAATCATTGCATAACTAGCTTAACACCGTCTAATTCTGACATGTGATTGGTACATATCAACCCATGTCATCAATATATGAGCTCCGTCAAACAGTGGGATAGAAGAGACGGGGAATGAGCTCTGTCAAACAGTGGGATAGAAGAGACGGGGAATGAGCTCCGTCAAACAGTGGGATAGAAGAGACGGGGAATGAGCTCCGTCAAACAGTGAAGAGACGGGGAATGAGCTCCGTCAAACAGTGGGATAGAAGAGACGGGGAATGAGCTCCGTCAAACAGTGGGATAGAAGAGACAGCGAATGAGCTCCGTCAAACAGTGGGATAGAAGAGACGGACAATAAGCTCCGTTACTAGCCCACAGATGCTCAACACGTGCGCGGGAAAATAAACGTGTCGTCAACGGGGCATGACATCATACAGGAAGTGCAGGAGGAAATTGAAAAGCATGCCCAGAGGACGGGGCACAGAGCCTGGATTGTTCCGCGGGTGCCATTTAGCGAGGGGGGGGGGCTCGTGGTGCTACAGCGAGGAAGGCATTCGCAGGTTAACACCCATTATAGATGTATACACAGATATAAGCTAACACCGCGTACCGGCGTTACAAACACCATCGCATGCTGTTTGCAGGGTGTGGGAGGGGGGCGCAAAGATATACATCAATTTGTTGATCCCAATAGCAAGTAGGTGATGAACTTATTGAATGGACGGACGGGAAGGAAAATGGGGCGGGGATGGGGGTATTCAAAACTTAACATGACGTATGAAGTGTGCGGAGAGATGGAGTATATAAAACCGCATTGGGTGAAATTTAGGTATATATATACCGCGACAAAATAAGTGCTGTCATTGGCCCTTACGAGGACCTTCTCACCTCAATTAAAAAGAGGAAACTACGATAGTACGGACACGTGACAAGATCTGGAGGTCTCTCAAAGACGATATTGCAAGGCACAGTCCAGGGAAGAAGGAAAAGAGGCAGACCAAGGAAGAGTTGGGAGGACAATATCAAAGAGTGGACCGGCCTTTCATTTAGCGATTCCCAGAAGGCAGCTCAGAACCGTGACACATGGCATGAGATAGTGCGGAGCTCAAAATGGTGCCCCAACGACCCAGCGTCGGGTTAAGGGACAGTTCAGTTCAGAATATAGTATATATTATATGTATAAATATATATGTATAAATTCCACTCAAAGCGGTTATTTTTCACAAAAAGGTGTGTGGGGGGGGGGGGGTTGGATCAGCACAGAAAGATGATTAGCCACAGCCACGTCACCACAATTAACCACAACTAGAGTAGAGATGAGCAGGAATACACTGAGATTAACCACAAAACAAGATCCGATCATTTGTCGCGGGACGTTCATTCGTTAAAGTACAGCAGACAAGTGGTACGTAAAAAGCCGTTATAAATAGGTTCCTTCTCTCCGTCCAATCAATGTCACATCTTATTTTGAGCCGGTAAACCGCCATCAGTTCCGCCATGACAACTATCTTTACCTACCGGGGGAAGTCACCGACGGGGGATTTTTCAACTGGGGTTAAAAATAAATTATTCCTGCTAACATTCAAGTGTTCTGAAACAGCAAGACTGACTCACAAACATCTACCGCCGACTAGAGCCCGCCCCTAACTTTGAATTTAATTTCCTGGTCTCGAGGTACGTTCCTGGATTATTGATGTATTGTTGACAAGTGAGGTCTGGCCGGGTCAGTGATACACGTCATAGGTCTGGCCGGGTCAGTGATACACGTCATAGGTCTGGCCGGGTCAGTGATACACGTCACAGGTCTGGTCGGGTCAGTGATACACGTCATAGGTCTGGCCGGGTCAGTGATACACGTCATAGGTCTGGCCGGGTCAGTGATACACGTCAAAGGTCTGGCCGGGTCAGTGATACACGCCACAGGTCTGGCCGGGTCAGTGATACACGTCACAGGTCTGGCCGGGTCAGTGGTACACGTCACAGGTCTGGCCGGGTCAGTGATACACGTCACAGGTCTGGCCGGTTCAGTAATACACGCCATAGGTCTGGCCGGGTCAGTGATACACGTCATAGGTCTGGTCGGGTCAGTGATACACGTCATAGGTCTGACCGGGTCAGTGAAAAACGTCACAGGTCTGGCCGGGTCAGTGATACACGTCATAGGTCGGTCAGTGAAACACGTCATAGGTCTGGCCGGGTCAGTGATACACGTCACAGGTCTGGCCGGGTCAGTGATACACGTCACAGGTCTGGCCGGGTCAGTGATACACGTCACAGGTCTCGCCGGGTCAGTAATACACGTCACAGGTCTGGCCGGGTCAGTGATACACGACATAGGTCTGGTCGGGTCAGTGATACACGTCACAGGTCTGGCCGGGTCAGTGATACACGACATAGGTCTGGCCGGGTCAGTGATACACATCACAGGTCTGGTCGGGTCAGTGATACACGTCACATGTCTGGCCGGGTCAGTGATACACGTCACAGGTCTGGCCGGGTCAGTGATACACGACATAGGTCTGGTCGGGTCAGTGATACACGTCACAGGTCTGGTCGGGTCAGTGATACACGTCACAGGTCTGGCCGGGTCAGTGATACACGTCACAGGTCTGGCCGGGTCAGTGATACACGTCATAGGTCTGGTCGGGTCAGTGATACACGTCATAGGTCTGGCCAGGTCAGTGATACACGTCACAGGTCTGGCCGGGTCAGTAATACACGTCACAGGTCGGTCAGTGATATACGTCACAGGTCGGTTAGTGATACACGTCACAGGTCTGACCGGGTCAGTGATACACGTCATCTTCTTGTACATGGGGGTGGGGGGAGAGAATATGGTGTTTTCGAATTCAGAGGGGTCGCAGCTAAGGAAGGTTGTAAGAATAGATGGTCACACATGGGGCGGGTTGTAAGAATAGATGGTCGCACATAGGGCGGGTTGTAAGAATAGATGGTCGCACATGGGGTGGGTTGTAAGAATAGATGTTCGCACATGGGGTGGGTTGTAAGAATAGATGGTCACACAAAGGGCGGGTTGTAAGAATAGATGGTCACACATAGGGCGGGTTGTAATAATAGATGGTCACACATAGGGCGGGTTGTAAGAATAGATGGTCACACATAGGGCGGGTTGTAAGAATAGATGGTCGCATATGGGGTGGGTTGTATAAGAGGCGGTCGCACAATAGTGGTGTCGCACATGGGGCGGGATATACAACAAACACACTATCTATAAAAGCTATTCAGTGTCCGCAAATAGGCCTTAACGGATAAATGAAAGTTCCCAATGGCTTTGATTTATTCTACGGCTGCACCAGTGACTATTCTTTGGGGCACTCAACGTTTCATATAACAGCTATCTATTTAAAAGAGATTGATCACAAAACGAAACTAATGTTCTTAGCAGTGATACAAGCTGATTCCTGGTAGGGCGTGGGACTTTCACAGAAAGACAAGATGGTAGTAACAATACAAGCCTCTAACAGAAAGACTAGATGGCGGTAACAATACAAGCCTCTAACAGAAAGACTAGTTGGCGGTAACAATACAAGCCTCTAACAGAAAGACTAGTTGGTAGTAACAATACAAGCCTCTAACTCTAACAGAAAGACAAGATGGCGGTAACAATACAAGCCTCTAACTCTAACAGAAAGACAAGATGGTCGTAACAATACAAGCCTCTAACTCTAACAGAAAGACAAGATGGTGGTAACAATACAAGCCTCTAACTCGAACAGAAAGACAAGATGGTAGTAACAATACAAGCCTCTAACAGAAAGACTAGTTGGCGGTAACAATACAAGCCTCTAACAGAAAGACTAGTTGGCGGTAACAATACAAGCCTCTAACTCTAACAGAAAGACAAGATGGAGGTAACAATACAAGCCTCTAACTCTAACAGAAAGACAATATGGCGGTAACAATACAAGCGTCTAACAAAACCGGTCTTTGTTTCCTAGTGGGCGTCAGGAAGATGACACGAATTAAAACCAACATCCAGTGATTAAACTTAGTTGGTGTCGTCAGCACAAGAGGGATTCTTCCTAACTCTTGTTAGACATGGAAAGACTCTGTACATCACTTTAAGACTCAGGTTACACACATTTTAAGGTTATGTACAGTTATGATGTGTACAGATTCAGCTGTTTCTCTTTGAAAAACACAACAACATCAGATCCCCTTGAAGTCAATGATTAGTTTTAAAGCACTTCGGGGTAATAATCAATTTAAAAAATGGTCAAGGTGTCCCAGAGGCGTCACTAGGGTTGGTGTCACCCGGGGCGGTAGCTCATGGTGTCACCCCCTCATGATTTAACCAATAGAAATCCTCCGAGTTTTCCAGTGCCAAATAACGGGAATATATAGAATTTTACGGTCTGGTGTCACCCCCCTGATGGTGTCACCCGGGGCGGCCCACCCCCTCCGCACCCCCCTAGCGACGCCACTGAGGTGTCCACATATTGATGACATAATTTAAAAATTGAACCCACTTCAGGCTTTATAAAAAGAAAATTGTACAAATGTAATAAAAACATAAAACTTAATGCTACCTTACACTGATAAGACCCATACTAGATTGTGTATCTTCAATCTACACCTACCAGGTTAGAGTTAAGAGCAAATAAATTGAGACCTGCAAGATTCATTATTGGTGTATAGTCACAACCAAAAAGATGAAATTCATTATTCTAGAAAAAAACTAGATGACATAAAAAAAGGCAAAGTAATGTTCGCCGTGTAAGACTCTCCGGAATATAAGACATACCCAATTTTAAAGGAGGAAAATCTAGGGGGGGGGGGTCTGAACCAAATACTGTAGTAAAATATTTTATATCAACTGTATACCTAACTTAACAGCAGTTTAACAACAATTTTATGTCAACTATGTAACATATTAACAACTATCTTAACTAGGGGTGGACCGGATTTCAGTTCCGGTAAATCCAGAATCCGGCACAACCCTAATCTTTACTCTCATTAACAGTGAAAGTAACAAAAATAAGACTGCAACTGTAATGTTTCTATTCCTCATCTGAGCTGCTATAGCTATCACAAGCAGTCATTGTGTCATCACTTTCTTCCACACCACGGTAATCCCTTATTTTAGTGCGTTTTAGATTTCATGTCATTTTTTTAAAAAACTTACCTAATTATGAAATCTATTTTAAAATGAAAACATATTTTGGTTCAAATGTAAGTAGTATTTTAACAATTAGTAAGAAATAAAAATATTTCATATGTCAATCATCTTCTGCCATTAACGGCGCCATTGGTCATAACGAATTCGCGCCAAGTCTGTTTTTCAAAACCATTTTTTAGAGTTAAAACCCCACCATCAAACCATCAACATAACACATGGAAATCTCACTGTAAAAAAACATTTTTTAGAGTTAAAACCCCACCATCAAACCATCAACATAACACATGGAAATCTCACTGTAAAAAACCATTTTTTAGAGTTAAAACCCCACCATCAAACCATCAACATAACACATGGAAATCTCACTGTAAAGCATTAAATACTTTTATTATATATATTTCTGATTTAAGTGTTTCAATTAGTAAAAGTACGTGTTTTTTCTGTTTTCTTTTAGTTCTAAAATTGTTTAATGCGCTAAATAAGTGTTTACCGACGTTTTCTGTTTTACCCCCGTGTATGCTGCGTCTAGCCTTCTACCCCCGTGTATGCTTCGTCTAGCCTTCTACCCACTTGTATGCTGTGTCTAGCCTTCTACCCACGTGTATGCTGTGTCTAGCCTTCTACCCACTTGTATGCTGCGTCTAGCCTTCTACCCCCGTGTATGCCTCGTCTAGCCTTCTACCCACCTGTATGCTTCGTCTAGCCTTCTACCCACGTGTATGCTGCGTCTAGCCTTCTACCCACTTGTATGCTGCGTCTAGCCTTCTACCCACTTGTATGCTTCGTCTAGCCTTCTACCCACTTGTATGCTTCGTCTAGCCTTCTACCCACTTGTATGCTTCGTCTAGCCTTCTACCCCCGTGTATGCTGCGTCTAGCCTTCTACCCACTTGTATGCTTCGTCTAGCCTTCTACTCACTTGTATGCTTCGTCTAGCCTTCTACCCACTTGTATGCTGCGTCTAGCCTTCTACCCACTTGTATGCTTCGTCTAGCCTTCTACCCACGTGTTTGCTGCGTCATTCAATCAGTATACTATAGATAGGGAAAGTTTTGTTTCTCATATATACTTTGAAAAGACCCCCCCCCAAGTAAACAGCTGATCAAAAAGGAAAATTGTGGGGGGGGGGGGGGGACAACAACAAAACGTTGATACCTGAAAATCAACTGGCACACGGGAGAAAAAAACAGATTGAATTTAAAACTAAAGATTCAGAATCTTTGTTTCAATTGGGATAAAAATAAGGGTGAGCAGGTATTGAGTTTCAGTGACATAAACAACTTGATCTTCCAGAGCAGCAACAACCTATCACTTACTAATACCTGATCCAAACATAAATCAGACTTAGAACAGAGATGGAGATTTGATCATTCATAGGAATGATAAAGTCTTACGCCAGCAAGCTGCATGGCGGGGCGGGCGGAGTGGGAGAGATCGAGATGGAAGGGCAAAGAAACTTCTAAAAACAAAACACAAACAAACAGGAAATCATTTTTTTCCTCCGCCAGTTTAAATTTAGACACCAACCTAGCGAATGGGTTATCAGTTCCTGTCGCTATGGAAACCGACCTCAATATTAAATGAAGTCAGGCTTGCAAGAAAAAGGTCGTGTCCTAAAGACTGATGTCAAGAATCATAGCCAGGATTCCCCGAACAGGCGCCATTAACAGCGTTTTTCTGTGCATATTGTTTGGGGGAGATGGGTGTATACTACTTTATTTCTTTCAATGCCTAATCTAGCCAGCCACCAGTTCACTGATTATTTCAAAGGATTAGCTGGGCTAATGGTTGGATATTATTATTATGTGACCCGTGGATTAGGTCAGCCATTTACTTCACAGGATTAGCTGGGCTAATGGTTGGATATTATGTGACCCGTGGATTAGGTCAGACATTTATTTCAGAGGATCTAACTGCAGCAATGGTTGGGCATTATTTTCCGTAAACACTTGACCCATATAGCTTCATGTACAGCCAAGTAAATAAATTATAAAACAAGACATGGAACGAAAAAACAACAACACACGTTTCAGTTCAATGTCAATGTAGAGAATTGAAATGTTTTTAACTTGTACAAAATGTTTTCAAATCAAACCAAAAAGTGGTCACAGACAAGTTAAGAACTCAAATAGAGAGCCACAATTTCCTCCCCTAAGTTCAGAGCTATAATAGAGAGCCACAATTTCCTCCCCTAAGTTCAGAGCTCTAATAGAGAGCCACAATTTCCTCCCCAAGTTCAGAGCTCTAATAGAGAGCCACAATTTCCTCCCCAAGTTCAGAGCTCTAATAGAGAGCAACAATTTCCTCCCCAAGTTCAGAGCTCTAATAGAGAGCCACAATTTCCTCCCCAAGTTCAGAGCTATAATAGAGAGCCACAATTTCCTCCCCTAAGTTCAGAGCTCTAATAGAGAGCCACAATTTCCTCCCCATGCTGCTTGCTCTGTGAGCCGTCGGCCCCACCACGCCCCCAACAAATCTACCCGTAGTGTTCCTTTTGGTCTCCTTATATGTAGTATGTAGAGCACAGGAAGCTCAGACACGGTGTTCATTTTGGTCTCCTTATATGTGGTATGTAGAGCACAGGAAGCTCAAACACGGTGTTCCTTTTGGTCTCCTTATATGTAGTATGTAGAGCACAGGAAACTCAGACACGGTGTTCCTTTTGGTCTCCTTATATGTAGTATGTAGAGCACAGGAAACTCAGACACAGTGCTGATAAAACTAAACATTCGTTGTCACTCAATAAACTTAGCAAAGCACGGGTCTCTGGGAAAGAGGGGGGGGGGGAGGGCGAGGTTGCCACCTACAATCTCTGGCATCAAGGAAAAATGGAGAGATAAGACGTGGAGATAACTGCAGTGTTACAGAAATGCATCAAAATGATTTAGGGATCACGACAATTACGTACCAAAAAATTTATCCTCACAGGTGAGCTCATTGAAACATTTCTCACATGGTTCATTGAAACATTTCTCACATGGCTCATTGAAAACATTTCTCACATGGCTCATTGAAAACATTTCTCACATGGCTCATTGAAAACATTTCTCACATGGCTCATTGAAAACACTTCTCACAGGGCTCATTGAAACATTTCTCACAGAGCTCATTGAAACATTTCTCACAGGGCTCATTGAAACATTTCTCACATGGCTCATTGAAACATTTCTCACAGGTGAGCTCAATGAAACATTTCTTACAGGGCTCATTTAAACATTTATCACATGGCTCATAGAAACATTTCTCAAATTTAAGCCTCACAGAGCTCATTGAAACATTTCTCACAGGGCTCATTGAAAAATTTCTCACATGGCTCATAGAAACATTTCTCAAATTTAAGCCTCACAGGGCTCATTGAAACATTTCTCACATGGCTCATTGAAACATTTCTCACAGGTGAGCTCAATGAAACATTTCTCACAGGTGAGCTCAATGAAACATTTCTTACAGGGCTCATTGAAACATTTCTCACAGGGCTCATTGAAACATTTCTCACAGGGCTCATTGAAACATTTCTCAAATATCATCCTCACAGAGCTTATTGAAACATTTCTCAAATATCATCCTCACAGAGCTTATTGAAACATTTCTCAAATTTAAGCCTCACAGAGCTCATTGAAACATTTCTCAAATTTAAGCCTCACAGAGCTCATTGAAACATTTCTTAAATTTAAGCCATAGCCAGTGTAAAAAATAATAATTATAAATCCCTAAAATCGACATTTATGTGTAAATTTTAGGGTGTGGACGCAAGCGCAAAATAAGCGTATTTTGATGTAAAACGAAGTTCCTCAAAGTGGCCCTTGTAACACTAGCGGAGAATGGCCCAGTCAGGATCCAGTACTACAACACTAGCGGAGAATGGCCCAGTCAGCATCCAGTACTATGGAACATTATATTTAAAAGATACCCTGAAATTATCAACATCGTAACAGTATGATCTAGACAAAGTGTGTGTGTGTAGGGGGGGGGCGGGGGTAAAGTTCCAAACATTGAAACATGGAACACGGATGTAACTGTGGTTTAAGGGGGAGTTAGTTAAGCGATGCGAAGAACTTAAAGCCCACACAAATGGCTATTGGACAAAGGAATATTACCAGGGATACCAAGAACTTATAGCCCACACAAATGGCTATTGGACAACCAAGAACTTATAGCCCACACAAATGGCTATTGGACAAAAGAATATTACCAGCGATACCGTATTCATTGCTTCCGTGCTGTCAAATAAATGTATTTCTATGTCTTCGAAGCTTAAACTACACCGAAATCCCTTGACGTGACAACACATAACGTGTTAATAAAAACATACTAAACACCGAGAATCTCTAACGCGTACGGCAACATGTGTTAATAAAAACATACTAAACACCGAGAATCTCAACTAACACGTACGGCAACATAATGTGTTAATAAAAACATACTAAACACCGAGAATCTCTAACGCGTACGGCAACATGTGTTAATAAAAACATACTAAACACCGAGAATCTCTAACGCGTACGGCAACTAATGTGTTAATAAAAACATACTAAACACCCAGAATCTCAACTAACTGGTACAGCAACAGAACAAATGCGTCCCCCAATTTGTCTGTAATGGACTCACGCGGTCTTGCAATGTTTCACAGGACACGGGTGGAAATGTCAAGTGGTGCTGGGCTCTCTCACCCTGTTTCACAGCGCATCTACTGCTGTGTTTTATATGGAGGCCGGGAGTTAGAATGAATGAACTAGGGACAAGGGGCAGGCATCAAAACCTTTTCTCAAAGATGTCAAATTAAATCATTGTTTGAAAGACATTTGGCCTATTTGAAACCCAAATAAAAATGTGTTTAAATCACGAGGTCTATAACTTTGTGGTTGTTTTTCAAGCGCAACCCGTAATAGAGGCACATTTTAGTTATGAGAGTAGGAGTCAAACGATGGGGTTTATGTGTGTCTTTAGTGAGTGGAACGGAAGCTGATTCAAAGTGTACAAGCTAACAAAGCGCATAACAGTCGATTATACATCAAACTGTGATTAGTTTTAAGTTGTGTGCTATTGTATGTCTTTTTAATCCATGCTAACAGCAGTGTTTATACTGACTTGCAGAGAGTTCACTTGGCGTGCAAAGACTTCCGTACACATGTAGAAAAGCCAAAAGTCAAAACAAAGTAGGGCGTATTTCTTGGCTGTTACTGTGCAGACAGACCAAAAGTCCTAATCCAATTCTTGCGCTGTCTGTAGACAGAACCGCCTAATAAGATAGACCTGACATTGTATAAACCGTGCAGCCTGTCACCTCATGTTGAGACTGTTATTTTGTTTGTAGTGTCGGGGTCAGCAATACAGGAAGTCAAATCAATGGGGCTAAGTATGTGTGTGTGATAAACATGGCACGCTAGTATTTAGACTTTTGAACGGATCACAGCATGTACTAGTCGACAAATAAATGGACAACGGTCAAGTTGGCTTCAGACCATTAAATTCATCAGTCCATATGATGGAATGTATGAGTCTAAAACTATGACGATAAACGTTATTTAAAATATTAGACCTTTAGCTTGATCAGTAGCAGGGAACATAAAACTTTGGCTTGGGTCAGGGTGGTGTCGATAAGACGTGTCGTTAAAATATTATTACAGTAAAACTGGTGGGGTTTATAGCGAGCTCAGGGACAACAAGTGTTGGGGTGGTCATAGCATGTGGGCGTGGTCGTGACATGTGGGCATGTGGGCGTGGTCATGGCATGTGGGCGTGGTCATGGCATGTGGGCGTGTTGGGGTGGTCATGGAATGTGGGCGTGTTGGGGTGGTCATGGCATGTGGGCGTGTTGGGGTGATCATGACATGTGGGCGTGTTGGGGTGGTCATGGCATGTGGGCGTGGTGGGGTGGTCATGGCATGTGGGCGTGGTCATGGCATGTGGGCGTGTTTGGGTGGTGATGGCATATGGGCGTGTTGGGGTGGTCATGACATGTGGGCGAGTTGGGGTGGTCATGGCATGTGGGCGTGTTGGGGTGGTCATGGCATGTGGGCGTGGTCATGGCATGTGGGTGTGTTGGGGTGGTCATGGCATGAGGGCGTGGTCATGACATGTGGACGTGTTGGGGTGGTCATGGCATGTGGGAGTGTTGGGGTGGTCATGACATGTGGGCGTGTTGGGGGTTGTCATGGCATGTGGGCTTGTTGGGGTGGTCATGGCATGTGGTCGTGGTCATGGCATGTGGGCGTGTTGGGTGG
>MUZC01000146.1:329423-356839 GCA_002072015.1 Radix auricularia
CATGACATGTGGGCGTGTTGGGGTGGTCATGACATGTGGGCGTGTTGGGGTGGGCATGGCATGTGGGCGTGGTCATGGCATGTGGGCGTGTTGGGGTGGTCATGGCATGTTGGCGTGTGAGGATGGCTTTAAATCAAGCTTGTGCGTGTGTGTGTGTGTTGAATTTCAAGAAAATATGGTTAGATATTGCAGAAAATCCTTCAAAACCCGTTTTCGAGAGCTGAACTGTTAACAATTACCGATGCTATGGCTTCAATCTTTAGTTCTCTTCAGAGACACGTTAAATATCAACAATAAATGAAAATAATTCAATGACGCAATTATTTTTACGTCCGATGTAAGAAAATTTACTGTAGCAATTAATGAGTGGTATTGAGGGCTAACATTAAATTAAACGCCCGTAAAGTTAAAGCTTTTTTTACTTTAAATCACTTATATATGAGAAAGAACTAAAAGTATTGATTATATTGAAAATAATATGCACCACGTAACCAAAATTTACAAACTGAACCGTCGTTGCTGTAAAACGGGGGGTGGGGGTGGACTTAACTCGAGCGTCACGTAGAGAGGTGAACAATAGCAGACGGCGACGAAGTTTCTTAAAGATAAACTTTTTTTAAAAAAAAATTAAAAAACGATAACAGATGCAGTACCATTGAAAAGTAAGTATGGATATGTATAAAAACTAATATTAAAGATAAACTCAAATAAACAAAGTGTATAAAATGTCAACTACGTTACCTATACAAAAAAAAGAGCTGGAATATTAGTTGCTTTTGTTTTGTTTTTAGAATGGTATCTTAGGTATCATGGAAATCGATGACCAACTTTTTCAATCAATGAAGTCAAAGGTATGGAGGTGGGACACTGCCAATGTTGTGGGACACTGCCAATGTGGTGGGACACTGCCAATGTGGTGGGACACTGCCAACGTTGTGGGACACTACCAATGTGGTGGGACACTGCCAATGTGGTGGGACACTGCCAATGTGGTGGGACACTGCCAATGTTCCCTTTTAGCTTCATTGGTCCGCGTGCCAGGTAAAAAAAATCCTTGTGCGCCAAGTTGCTCTTTTCTGTGCAATATTTTTCAAAATTTGCTGGGCGGTAATTCTAAACTACTGCGCGGCATAGCAATTTAAAGGGAACATTGGACACTGCAGCAAGTTAATTGATGATAAAACGATAACAAAGATAAGGATGAGACGACTTAGGGCTCTATGCTGATGCTGTCAACAAGACTGAACTATGAGGATATAAAGATAATAAAGAGAGAGATGAGACGAGTTAGGGCTCTATACTGATGCTGTCAACAAGACTTAACTATGAGGATATAAAGATATTAAAAAGAGAGATGAGACGAGTTAGGGCTTTATACTGATGCTGTCAACAAGACTTAACTATGAGGATATAAAGATAATAAAGAGAGAGATGAGACGAGTTAGGGCTCTATACTGATGCTATCAACAAGACTAAAATATGAGGTTATAAAGATAATAAAGAGAGAGATGAGACGAGTTAGGGCTCTATACTGATGCTGTAATATAGACTGAACTATGAGGATATAAAGATAATAAAGAGAGAGATGAGACGAGTTAGGGCTATATACTGATGCTGTCAACAAGACTGAACTATGAGGATATAAAGATAATAAAGAGAGAGATGAGACGAGTTAGGGCTCTATACTGATGCTGTCAACAAGACTGAACTATGAGGATATAAAGATAATAAAGCTAGAGAAGAGATGAGTTAAGGGCTTTACACTGATGTTGTAAACAAGACTGAACTATGAGGATATAAAGATAATAAAGAGAGAGATGAGACGAGTTAGGGGCTCTACACTGATGCCGTCAACAAGACTTCATCAATTGATTCTTGAGCTTTAAAAAAAATGAAGAATATCAGAGATAGTAGATTTATAAAGTTGGTTATTTTAATTTCTATTTTGATTTTCACGACACCAGCTTCTGATATTCATTCACTGAAGCCAATGTTTTACAACTGAACCCAAATATCAGCCAAGTCAGACAGAACCGAGCAAGTGTGGCAATTTGTCGTTGATTCACTGAATTCTCATTTCTGTTTTTATCCAGTGAATGTTTGGGCTTGAAAAAGGGTTACCCTTATAGACTAGATCTATAGCCGACCCCCATCTTTTTGGAAGAGAATAGTATAGTAAGTGTGTAACCCGCCAGTAAAACAACCCCAAGGGTAACCAGTATATTTGATTCTTTGGTAAACAGTGGCAAAAGCGGGTAAAATAAAATTAGTAGTTGAAAACAAAATTTGTAAAGAATTTATTTAAAAATTCACATAACTAAATAAATGAATAAATAAGGTAAGTGCATATGTTCAATAATATTTTATAGCTTCTGGTAAAGCAGTCGAATCTTGTAGAATGTAGGTAAAACAACTTGATGATCTACAATAATAACAGATATTCAATGTACATGCAGAAATCAGCTACGACCTGCTCAACTCATAAGCCGACCTCCGAACATTTTCCCATGCCCAAAGATTTTGTCCAAAAAAGTCAGCTTTAGAATGAGTATATACAGTAATTTACTTTTGATAATTATGGGGTAAAAAATTGATATGGTTACGGGGAATTTCAATATAGTGGTAAGTGATATCTATTAATGGATAGAATTCACTTGAGCAACCAAGGCTTCCCTTTGTGTTCTCTGTAGGTATATGGCCCCAGTTAAAATAAGGTTAAGAATGACATCTGGATGTAGAACATAAGAATGACATCTGGATGTTGAACATAAGAATGACATCTGGATGTAGAACATAAGAATGTGACATCCCTTTAGAGGGTACTAAGCTTGAAATCAAAACAAACATCTTACATCTTGTTTGAGAACAAGATAACGTGTAGCCATTGCTTAGTGTGTACAACTAAGTCAAAGAAAACGATGTTTCTATCCATTTGAAATAGTGTTAGAACAAACCCTTGTGTCAATTCAAATTGTTTTGCAAATAATGGCAATGATCCAATGGGTTTAAAGTCTAAAAAAGGCGGAAAAACACTGTTATCCCCTAAAAAACTTTATCAATTAGGAAATCATGCAATTGTACAATTACTCATTAAATAAAATGTCTACACACGTAGACATCAAAAAATGGGGTACTAGAGAATATGTTGGTTGAGAATATGCTGGTTGAGAATATGCTGGTTGAGAATATGTTGGTTGAGAATATGTTGGTTGAGAATATGCTGGTGCTAATAACTGTATAATGGTGAGATATCCATCAAAATGACACACATTGAAACTTATTTTATATATTTATAGAAGGAATAAACTAAATAAAGTCGTTATTTAATAATGCTTCATGATTTACAGAAATATACAAATATTGCAGGGTTTGTAAATGGAACCAAAAAAAAACACTTTGATAATTTACTATATAACTATTTTATAAGGCTGCTTGTTAAATACATGAATAGGATAGATTTATAAAACATCCGTTCAGGGCCCCTTATTCCATTGACATATTTGATAAACAAGTAAATTATACAATGCCAGCTGTGTCAATAATTACTTATTTTCTATTGCTATATTTCTTTACACTTTACACCATTATTAGCTAAGCCCATGATCATGAAAATAGAAGGCAACAAAAAGGCAGAAAGCTTACAAGTTGACAAAGACTGAAATAGCTTGATGATGTGCAGAAGGAAGAAATAGATGGAAGGCAACACAAGGAGAAAGAAAAAAAACTATTGCTGTGAATGAAAGGGTGTTTGGGGTGTGGGCTGGGTTGTTTGGGGTGTAGGCCAGGGTGTTTGGGGTGTAGGCCAGGGTGTTTGGGGTGTAGGCCAGGGTGTTTGGGGTGTGGGCCAGGGTGTTTGGGATGAAGCTTAATTGAGGACTAAAAAATAAATATTAAAGCAATGCTATTAAATATTAGAGCCATACTATGAACTGGTATAATCTCATAAGAAAAACAACAGTCGTCTAGTCCAAACAGTACTCCCCCACAAAGCTATACCTCCTTCTTTACAGCTAAATATTCCTACACTAACTGGCCACGAAGCAGGGAGTTGAGAACGTCTTTTCTTGGACAGTCACCACCCACTGCCCGACTTTGATTGACCAGACTACGGCTAGTTCATTTACGTAGCTGGGATGAAAGGGTTGCCTAAGAGCAGTTCCTCACCCTGTTTCTGCCTCTAATACAGCTGTAACTGTAAGCAGTCTGAAACTTGTCTTTACTACAGAAGAGGTAGTTGTTTTTAACATTATTGGCTGATGCCATGCACAGGATGTGTCTGCTCAAGACACCACTTTAGACTATATTTTTCTTTTGTGCTCAGATGGACATTTGTTGCTGTGTATTTACTCTTAGAGTTTACAATACAGGTCTGCTACAACTACAGATGTTACACACTGTTTTATGGTACAGTAGTACCTCGCGATACGATGTGTTCAAGATACGAAGTGGAATATCGCAAATATTCGTGCTCGCAAAACGATATGTTTTTCGCGATACGATCCCGGTCCAGGAACGGATTATGATCGTATCACGAGGTACCACTGTACTTAGAAATACTGAGGGCTGATATGTCATAATTTTACATTGGGGTCAAGCCACATGCACTTTTTAAAGCCTTTGGTTAAACCAAGCGCAATTTTTTAGTCAACGTCCTGGGTGGATATTTTAAGGTAGAACCAGGCAGATCCACTATAGCATACAGTTCCAGTTAAGTTATCTACCACTAGATATTTTATCTTATCTTTAAAAGATTATTGAAATTGAGTATTACATTATTATTTAATTCATAAAATGGTTCAGTTAATATTCAAAAACAAAATTGCATCCTAAACATATGTAAACATCAAATGTATTTTTTTCACTTCAGCCATAACATTTGATCTGTTAATATTTTCAAAATACCCTCCCTTTACAGCTCAGCCTAATTTACACTGAGAACAGGATACTGGAGTATTAGGCTTAGCCCAAGACTATTTTGTTCTGATCTAATTATCGAACTCATAATCCAAATAAATTTAGTTATTTAATATTGATAACATGAAATTAATCGAGTAATCCGTAATGCAGTGAATGTAGAAACAGACTATAACTAAAATCAGTTTTTTCTTGTTAGTCACAGACTACTTTTAATAACTTTCCTCTCAAACTCTAGCCCATGTACCATTTGAGGTAGCCATTGTATAATTGTTCACTACCTGCAGTAGCCCACTTGTTAGTCACAGACTACTTTCAATAACTTTCTTCTCAAACTCTAGCCCATGTACCATTTGAGGTAGCGATTGTACAATTGTTCACTACCTGGTGTAACCCATAAATGGTCCTTTTGGAAGCCATCTTTGCTGCTATGAGATGTAATGAAGATGTTTCCCCCCAAAAAATTAGTTAAATACCTGAGCTAAGCTATAATGGGAAGGGAGACATTTTTTTTAAAAAAAAATTAGCGGCTTATCAAGAGTAATATAAAAACTTTTAAAATAAAAAAATATGTTTCTTGATTTAAAATTATAACATAAATAAATAATTTGAATGCTACTTTCTCTTATTACATAAATAAATAATTTGAATGCTTCTTTCTCAAGAGCAAATAAAAATTATAATAAACATTTAGCTCCAACAGTCAACATCAGCAAAAAAGAAAATTAAACAGAACTTAATTTTCTCTTCGCCTAACCTAATTCTGTAACTTAATTTATTTAAGAAGTGTCATTAAATTTTCAAATTAATCTATAATACCATGGATAGTTAAATCTGATAACAGGTGCTTATTTTTAAATTTCATAACCAGTTGATCGTACTACGGGAAATCCTTACGGAAATTTATTGAAAACCTGCTGCGACTTTAAGAGTTAATACTAAAAACAGTTCTCATAATCATATTTCATAATTACTAAGTAAGTAGATTAATGAATTTTAGAGGTTAAAAAAAACTTGATTGGTGTATATTTAATGAAAAACAGTTATAATTTTTAAAAATTGAATTATGACATGAGCTTTGCTAGACGAAGTGATAGTTGCATGAACCTGATGGTTAGACCACTAGTGGGATCAAATCTCGCTTCGGTCTACTAATTTTTTTTAAAAACGTATTTAAAAAACACAATGAGTGTGCTGGTAATTATAATTTTTGTTCTTCTTATTTTGAAACGCGGATACGTTGATTAAATCTTAGGTCTTAGGCTAAGGGTCTACCGATATGCATTTTTGCCGATATTAACAATATTTTTTTGCCAAAAAGATGTTTATGATACTGATATGTTTACAAGTTCCAGATCATGACCTACACTGACACAAATGACTCACGACAAAACAAATTGTCCTTTTTAAAAAATGTACAAAAAAACATTAGGAACTCCTTTTAAACCTTCTACTTTGACTTATAATTATTAACTCTTAAAGTCGCAAAGCGTCGTAATGCGTCTCTTCCCGCTATCCGTAAAGCGTCCCTAGATACAAATCTCGTTAGAAATGAGATCTCGGAAAGTAAAAACTCTTCAATGCTTGAAAAACGCTGTATTCGACTTCCGGCAATGGTGGCCATTGCCCGTGCTAATGTTATCGCTCGATTCGCGATGTTTTTTGGTAGTTTTAACTTTTTTTTTTCGAAGATACGTTTTTGTTATACTTTATTACTAAAATAATAGTACTAAACTACAGGTAAATATTGTTTCAAACTCAATACGGTATTTTGGATGCGTAAAATAACCATTCTTAGCCTAAAAAATGAAGTCAGTATGACAATAATATTATAAACGGATTTTACGCAAATTTTTTAATTTCATAACCGGTTGATCGCAATACAGGAAATCCTTACGGGACTGAGGCGGAAGTTTATTGAAAACCTTCTGGGGCTTTAAGGGTTAATTTTAACCAATAGTTAAATAAATTTTGTACACGGCCTACTTTTATGAATGAAACAACAAGAACAAATCAATAATAATGAAAATGAGGTTGAAGGATGAATCGTCGCAAATGACAAGTCTGCAAGAAACTAAACTTATCTTAGATATACAGACGCTCCTTCTATGCAGAAGATAATTGCGTCCACAGACCATGAGAGATGATCTGTTGGCAAGATCTGTTGATCTGCACACAGTACATGTATTATTCCACACAAAACTAATTGTTTTAGATTCCTGTGATTCTGCACTCATCTTTGGTATCTAAAGTCTAGAGCATTTATGGTATACTTCAAAATAACATTTCAGCGGCATCACTTACACAGAAGGATAACAAAATCGGCTGATATGATTGGTTGACCCCTGTTAAATCTATTTAAATAATTTTGACCCCTGTTAAATCTATTTAAATAATTTAGATTTTAGAATTAATTTTATTAATACTCACTTAATAAGCCCAGTAAATAATAAGAGTTAGTTAAAATATTACAGTCTGGCAACTTAGTTCTTTCCAAGTGTCAACTGCTAAGACTAGTTGTAGCAGCAGTTTCCAGGCTAGCACTATCACTATGACATGTCTTAACGCTAGCATCATCCTATATCATTGTCCTTTACTGTTAAAGTAATAATAATAATAATAAAATGATAATTTATATAGCGCTGTATCCCAGCAAGGAGCCAGGCTCACAGCGCTTTACATGGAAATAACAATATATATATATTAATAAAAGAAACATTCATATCATACTAACTACATAAATGACAATACATTTGGAAGCACAGAACTCGTGTGTAAAAACTGTGGCAAAGACTGTCACTCAAGGATAGGACTGCACAGTCACGCGAGGAAATGCAACCCAACCCAACGGTGATGCACCATCGTCTCACGAGACGGAAGGATGCCGAACAGTCGAACAAATGACAATACGTTATACTCAATACATCAGCTACGTTAATCATTTAAAGAAATGTTGTTTTATTAATTTTGAAAATAAATTTTGAAAAGATGTGTCTTAAGTGCAGTCTTGAATGACTTAGCAGTTGAAATACTACGAATGTGTAATGGAAGAGAATTCCATTGTTTGGCTGCACAAAATCGTAAAGTAAACACCCTCACCATGTTCTGTCAAAATCAAGGCAACTCCCCTTTCCCGTCAAACAATATTTGACAATAGCTGGCCATAACAAGCATTAGCCCATTTGATTTTTTTTTCAAAACATACATGTTTGTGTTCTCTTTTATTTTTGTTGGTACTTATTATTATTGAATTAGTCAGTAAAAATATCATAGTCATTGAGACAGTGTAGTGTAGGCTGAGTACTGAGTAGGGTGCACATTGTGGACATTGAATTTAGTTATGACAGTTATTGTTATGTACACAATTGACAATAGAAGTTTTATGATTCACTAATGAGATTTAGTTTAATTTCTTAGCGTTTTACATTTTTAAACAGCACTTGAACTTGAACCTTCCCTCTGCAATAGCAAGGGAGTGGTGTTCAGTTTTCTGATTCAGTGTGAACATTACTATTACATTTTTTAAAATTTTGCTGTTTTACGGGTAACTTTATCTTGACATTTAAGTCCTTAAGTCTAAGTGAAATATGAGATTATGACTGATGTATAATTCAATACACTAACCTGTACTTGTCCTCTGGATCAAAATCGGCCTCCATTATAGTTTTGTCAACAAAACTTAGGAGGACAAACTATTATTTCACTTCCACTTTCCACATTTGACTTCGTCGTAAGTAAATAATTGACGAAATTAGCGAGCAAAAAATTTAACTATAAAAGTTTATCGAGTATCAAGATTTTTAAAATAAACGAAACAATTCTATAATAACGCTGCCACGTTTTATTGATTGGCCTATCGTATTAAAATATCAGCTCTACATATAGAGGGGGGAAAATGATGATATAGGAATGTAAATCAATTAATGATCCATTTTTATCTTTAGAATTAAATAGTGCAAATTATGCCATTATCAATTACTTCGATACAGATTCTTATTTAAAAATCAATAAATAATATACTGAATACTGATTTATTCATTAGTAAAAAAAAATTAATCGTGAACTATTGACAATTAAAATAAGAATGTGTTAAATATTTGAAAGAGATATAAGTCTTATAAAAAACTCTCTTAATACTTAATGAAATAAAGTTAATTAAAATTCTTTTTATTTTTAATAAAGGAATTTGATTTTATCAATAGCTTGCATACAGTTTGTTGAAGTATATGATTTGAATACACATTTTTAGCGGCCAATAGCTAGCTGGAGTTGGGCATTTTTTAAAAAAATTGGGGGGCTAACTTTAGGACTTGATATTGCCTTCCGAGGGTCAATCGATTTTGTAAAATAATTTATTTAAAATTTCATTTTCATATTAATTTTAAAAAACGTGAATAATAGGAAGGCATAACTAAGAACTATCTTTATTGCCAAGATTTACAATATGAATAGCAAAAGGAATTTAAATTTTATAATACCGGCACATGGTATATAATTTGTATTTAAAATTTCAGTATGCTCAATGCTTCATAGATGTTTAAAATATTGTTCTAAAACTTAAATAACTGATTTGTGCCTGTACATTCCAACCGATAAGTTTTTATCACTGGATTATTTTTTCGTTGGCTAAGTTCTGAAGCAGTGAAATCAAGTAAGCAGGTATAATGTTACATTCATAACTACTTCACTCTCTCTCTCTCTCTCTCTCTGCACAAAAAAATAAAAATATATAAACATTGAATTCAGTGCATTTTATGTACATAAATCATAGATATAAATCTTTTCGGAGCAATCTTTAAATTTTTTTTTTTCAAATGAAAATTAAATATAGAGTTTACCGAAATTAGTAATTTCAAATACAAATTGTTTTTAAATAATAATTTTGTGATGTTTGTGAAACTGTCATTCTGATTTGATTCATTAAGCGAAGTTACATTTATTTAAAAATATGGAGGCTAAGTTACCGCAAAAGAAGTATTATCGTCAAAGAGCGCATTGCAATCCTAATTCGGATCACAATTTAGATTAGTGAGTAATTATTTTGGTCTTAAAATGTAACCTAAGAATTTTTAAATCTTACCAGTTTTTTTTTCTTCTTCTGCGTTCTCAAAATCATTCAATACTATTTTAAGAATTTAAGACTATTAATTAATTGAAGTGATTATTCGCACGGTTTTGCCCGTGCATATAATTTATAAAATTATTCGCACGGGTCGGGTCAGGTCGTCGCGCATGCGTACTCCCAGCGGCTGATGAAAACAATAGGCTAATTATCGTTGTACGGATCCAAGATGGTGGCCGGAAAGTTCGTCGTGTCCAGGACTGTACGGTTGCTATGTTGTAGTTACCTCCCTTTGTTGTCCTATTTCCTCGGTTGTCTCCCTCACCGGGGGGTGGGGTCTAAGGGGAGGGGGGACGCCTCCCCTTAAAATTTGAAATAAATAATAAAATAACGGGGTGGGGTTTGCAAAATAAAAATAAAGAAACGGGGGAGGGGGAAGGCCTCCCTTGTAATTATTAGATACGAATCATTGAATACGAAACTGCGGACAGTGTTGCGAAGTCGGGGGAAATTTCCCTAAACATGGGAATTTTTTAGCCAAATTTTGAGAAATGGGAATTAGGGAATTTTTAAGGATTTTACCTAAAAAATGGGAATGTTTCAGATTGACCGATTTTAAAAATTAAATACATTCTTGAATGAAAATAAAATTAATTAATTTGAAACATGCTCATTTTCAAATAAGAAATACTTGTGTTTTGATGTGGTGGGAGGCTCTTTGGCGTAATGTTTGTTTATTTTTAGCGTGTCTAGGTTTTTTATTTCGGATCTAGGTTTTTTTCCTGACGTTTTGGCAAGGTTTTTCCCAACATTGTCACTGATAGTGGTTAGATTGTGTAAATGTATTACCATTAAATAATATAATTGATTAGTCTGAGCTAGAATCATCATAAAATGTTTGTTACATATATAGGACCAAATCATTAATACTTTGTAAATATATAACAAACTATGTAACCATGTATGATTAATTCATTATTAATAAATTTCAAAGCATTCATTAAAAAAATATTGGCTAAAACCTATATCTCCGACCGGAGCGTCGCGTCTCTTCCGATTTTTTAGGGTTTGGGTTAGGTTTAGCTTTAGAATTTCGAAAAATTGATGATTTTTAGGGTTTGGGTTAGGTATAGCTTTAGAATTTCTGAAAATTGAAGATTTTAGGGTTTGGATGGCCGCCGATAAGGTCGGCCCGGTCGGAGATATAGGTTTTAACCAAAATATTTTTATCAATCACAGACAAATTTAAATTACAGGAGTATCCAAATAACTTTTTAAAAAACTTCTTAATTTTAAAATTTTAAAGTATAATCTATATTTTGAATTTGTAGCCAAGTTGTTAAATAAAAACGTATAGATTAAATAAAAATTGAAAGTACTCTATTAAGAATTGCCTTAAAAGTGCTGAAATATTTATTATTTTTTAATTTGGAAGTCCAAAGTCATTAAAATGAATGTAAAACATTTAATTGAAGTTGCCACTTTTTAGGTTTTTTCCCAAGTTTTTTCATGCATGTGGGAATTTTTAGCCCTTTTTGGGAATTTTTTTACTCTTGCCTGGGAAAATCTGGCACTTAGACTTCGCAACACTGACTGCGGACATAGCGAGTGATGCAATAATCAATAAGCGTGCGAATTTGAAGGCTCGCTCTTTTTCCGATTTGCCATCGTAGCGCAAACATTGCATTGGAAATTTATTTGTGATTTTCTAAATGGAAGAAGCTGATTTAAGTGTTTTTCTAGTGATATTTCGGAAGGAAATAACTCGAGAATTATTTATAAGGTGTATTTTTCGTGATTTTCTTCCATTGCCCGCCCATTTCATTTTCAGCATTTTCCCCTCATTTGGGGCTTTCGGTCCGCCCGCCATCTTTGTGACTTGCATAGCAACCAAAGATGGCGGCCGGAAAAGACCTTATTTCACCCTGATCCGTACGATAATTTACCAAACAATAAATAATAATACTAGTCACGACTAGTCGATTTCACTCGATTTAGGCTAAATTGTGTAGCTATATGTTTATAGTACTAATATTTATGTTTATAGTACATGTACTAATACTAGTTACAATATAATGATTACTGAAATTTTAAAATAGTGCTGCCATAAAAATTAGTAGATTGATGTCTAAATAGTATAATCAATGATAATTAGATATAACCTTAAATAATCGCAAGTTTACACAAGCTTCTCTAGACTAATGGTTAGTCAGCTAAAAAGAGTGACATTATTGATTAGTGGATCGAATCCTGAAACTGTCTTTTTTTTCTTTTCTGTTGTTGTTGGTTTTTTTGTTGGTTTTTGTTTTACAAGTAATTTACAACCTCAGTGACGATGCTTGCGAACACTCAAGCAGGCTTTTTTTCAGGGACAATTTTTTTTTATATACCTCCCACCTTTATTATCTATTCTGTTACTGAAGTTACTCGTACTCGTATGCTTGCCTTGCCTTATACGTATACTATTTTGGAAAATTACATTTTATTTTAAACATTTGACCAAAAAATTCAGAAAACTTTCACTGGTCCAAATCTTCCCTGGCAATTTTTCAGTACCCCTATTGGCAAATCGGCATATCATAAAGTTGCTCAGTTACTCATTTAGCGGTAATGTTAAAGTTACCTGTTACCTCTCTTTTTTTCATTTATTAAATTTCCTTAATTTCCCTTAACTTCCAATTTGTCAGAAAATTATATTGGAAAGGGGACAGCCTCCCCCAAACCCCATCCCTGTTTTTCCTGTAGTTGTCATTATCGGCGCATGAACACAAACCCATAAATCGTTAAGCAATTGCAGGGTCTGGAGTGGTAATGGGAGACAACTATGAATTCCCAAAATTGATTGTTGGTAACTGGGTGGCAACACAGCAGCGTGGAAGTGACGTCACTAGCATCGGCCGCTATCTTGTCCGGTACAACGAATCAGACTTGACGTACCCAAAGGAGATATATAGCAATTAATTATGTATTCTCTCCCCTTATATTTTTTGAAAATGAGTGTGCTCCCTTTGTTTTTGGTATAGTTTTTTTTTAATGTAATAAGCCGGCAGATCCCCACCCCCTCCACGCCAATGGTGGATCCAAAGGAACAACTAATGTTGATATGGCTTTGCACCATTCACGTCACAAGAGCTGCCAGAATGCAATTTCTTTCAATAGCAGACCGCCTTTTTTTTGTGTCCCATAGCATCGTGGGTGCTAATGTTTCCATGAGAGCTTTCTCGGGGCTTGGTGGACCTTGGCGGTGCCCATCTCCTCTACAGGTCAGCGGAAGACTTTTTATAGCGATAGTCATTCATCAACATTTTTATTGTGGCTTTGCATGGGCTCGATCCCACGTCCCTCAGCTTGTGTGGCGAGCGCACTGTTGACTTCGCTACCCAGCCACCAGAAGAACACCTAAAGAGCTTCAATTCCTGATTTTCTGTCAGGGTTTACTCCCTTATTCTTTCCCCTTTGGGTCTAGCCGCAAGACAGCTGAGGTTAAGAGTAAGGGTTTCCCTTTCCTCAATGAGCCACCAACCATGGTTAACGAGTCTCATCTACCCGAAGCTACTGGTTTTGAGGCACCAGTTGACCGTTTTCATCCCTTCTCCTGTTAATAGAAACATGGTCCGCCTGGCTTTTGCGTGAGCCACGATTGAAGGCTAGGAGCTGGATTTTGGTTGACAGAGGCATTGAGATACGCAAGCCATTTAAGGCATTTCTAGAGGAGTGGATGCTTATCTTCCACCCCCGCCCTGGCAATGACAAACTTGGACCACGACTCCTCTCATTAACTTTCTTAGAACTTATTTTTTATAGTCAGTGAATTTGCTAAAAATTTAAGAGAAGTACACACAATCTGGCGACAATTCACAGTTATTACATGAGTCGTTCATTGTGTGGTAGCTACTGCTGTACTAACACAAAAGTATCGCGCCTTGACCGCCTTGTGCTGTAATTCCTACAAGTTAGGTATGCACAATGAGTAACTTTTATTCATACAAGTTCTACCACGAGGGTCATATTTCAAACCAAAGTTTTATACCAATTAAAATGTTTTGACATACACCAAGTTGGACTTATTCCAAAGCAGATGAATACCAAGTTACCACTGTATCCACAACATCCTCTGAACAGACCAATTAGAGAATAATTGATAAAGTTGATTTGTTTTAATTTTTGTAGTCCAGTGTCACCTGACTTAAAGGATTGGTCTTCACTTTACCCTCAACATTTTACACCAAAAAGCACAGAGAATGTGATGAGTGATAAAGAGGAAACATGTGTAAAACAAGTGGAGTTTGCAGACATAGGGTGCGGCTATGGCGGATTATTAGGTCAGTTAATATTTTGTGTATTAAATTGTCTTAGTATTATGTAACTGAGACCAATGAACTTTTTTTGTGTTTTGTTAAACAATAATCTATAGTCAATTTTATCTGACAATGCTATATTTTCTTCTTGGCCTGTCCCAATAGTGGCATTGTCCCCATTATACCCACAGACTCTGATGCTAGGTATGGAAATTCGTATTAAAGTCAGCGATTATGTTCAAAAGAGAATTGAAGCATTAAGACTACAACATCCTGGTCAATATGCTAATATTGCCTGCATCAGATCTAATGCCATGAAGTATTTACCTAACTTTTTCCGCAAAGGGCAGGTAAACCCACACAACTTTACCCTTTTTTTCTCTTTTTTAAATTTTTATGATATTCAATCAGTGAAACTTTTTTTCATTAAGACATTATTATGGATATTTTTACCCATTCATTTGCTATTAAATTCTTTAAATTTTTTTTTTGATAAGCTATTTAACTTTTAAAAAAATGTTTTCTTTAATTCTCTTCCACAGCTTTCAAAAATGTTTTTCTTGTTTCCTGATCCACATTTTAAAAAGGCAAAGCATAAGTGGCGTATAGTTAACAAGACATTATTGGCAGAGTATGCATATGTTTTGAGGCCAGGGGTAAGTCCTATGGCTTTTACAAACCAATCTTAAGTTGTTTTTTGTGGCAATTAATTACCATAATTGTGTAACAATAGATTTGACTTTTAACTATTTGGAGGCTGTAAGAAAAGTGCATCTTAAATAAAATGTGAATGAAATATTCTTGGAGATACATCTGTTACCCATTATTAAAAAGTGTATCTTAAATATTGATGTTATTGTGAAATTGAGCAAATGACTAACTAATTTATGGACACAGTGCACAAACTCAGTCCCCACATCCAAGCACAAGGAACGCATGCAACTGGTCCCTGGTCAAGGACTACATGAAAGTTTGGACTTGCCTGAAATATGTTAGACATTGGCAAATGCGGCGGTGACAAAAGCCAGCCCCGTTGAGATACAACAAAACGAGGCTTTGAAAACAATCGAGGCTTATGGTGACAGAGTGGTTACAGTCTTCACGGACGGCTTACGTTTCAAAGATGGCAGAAGTGGATATGGAGTAATAATTCAATACCCCCACCCTGGACCTGACAGTACCGAACTGTCACGACCGTGTGAATCTGCATACAGTAGTCATCACACCGAACTGTCGGGGCCATGTGCATCTGCATGCGTTTTAATGAAGTACGCTGATGTCTATCTATCTAAGAGAACGATTTTACGGACCGCTGTCATCTTCATCGACTAACAGTTTTTGCTCAAGACTGTAGGCGAAAATGGTCAGTGTCATTTTGGAAACAGTAGGGGCAATCCTAGCACAAGTCGGGAAAGTAGTCCTTCGGTACATCACTGGGCACAGTGTCGGGTCACTTTCAGACATGGTCAATAAGCTAGCAGGAGATGGTTCAGTGGGCACAGTGGCGGGTCACTTTCAGACAGGGTCAATAAGCTAGCAAGAGATGGTTCAATGGGCACAGTGGCGGGTCACTTTCAGACAGGGTCAATAAGCTAGCAAGAGATGGTTCAGTGGGCACAGTGGCGGGTCACTTTCTGACAGGGTCAATAAGCTAGCAGGAGATGGTTCAGTGGGCACAGTGGCGGGTCACTTTCAGACAGGGTCAATAAGCTAGCAGGAGATGGTTCAGTGGGCACAGTGTCGGGTCACTTTCAGACAGGGTCAATAAGCTAGCAAGAGATGGTTCAGTGGGCACAGTGGCGGGTCACTTTCAGACAGGGTCAATAAGAGCTAGCAAGAGATGGTTCAGTGGGCACAGTGGCGGGTCACTTTCAGACAGGGTCAATAAGCTAGCAAGAGATGGTTCAGCCCAGCCCCAATCCGACCGGCTGAGGACCCAGCTGGGGCTCAGATCAAGGCTTAAAGACTATTTCCGAGAGAAATGGCTCCAGGGCTGGGCATGTGGTAACACGGCCAGAAAAGTCTACCAGTTGGGCATGTGGTAACACGGCCAGAAAAGTCTACCAGTTGGGCATGTGGTGGTAACACGGCCAGAAAAGTCTACCAGTTGGGCATGTGGTAACACGGCCAGAAAAGTCTACCAGTTGGGCATGTGGTAACACAGCCAGTAAAGTCTACCAGTTGGGCATGTTGTAACACGGCCAGAAAAGTCTACCAGTTGGGCATGTTGTAACACGGCCAGAAAAGTCTACCAGTTGGGCATGTTGTAACAATGCCAGAAAAGTCTACCAGTTGGGCATGTGGTAACACGGCCAGAAAAGTCTACCAGTTGGGCATGTGGTAATACGGCCAGAAAAGTCTACCAGTACATGCTGCAACCAAGCAAAACTGACTTCTGGTGGAAAGTTGGACGTAGCAATCAGACGCTCATAACACGGATGAGCAGTGGGGTAACTGTGAGGGAGAGGGGGTCCAATTTCAAAAGTCCCTCCGAGCCCCACTTGAGGGGGGCCTCCAAATTACTGTCCTAATTTTTTGTTTGCATTAAACAATATGCCACCGCCTTGTATGTGTGGCTCCCAAGGATGTTAAGCCCCCGGGGCCCCAAATTCCTAGTTATGCGACTGCAGATGAGAACTGAACATTGTTCCATACGAAGCTATCTGTACAAATTTAACACTTGAAGGGAACTGGCCTGTCGTGTGGCCACCCAGATGGATATGGTGGCCCACACCCCTGAAGACTGCCCGAGCTGTGCGGGAATTCGAGAGGAAAAGTTTTGATGCGTGTGGAGAGTATCTCTATTGCAATGCCCGCTTGATGAGAGGCTTGCCTAAGATAAAATGAACCAGATCCTAAGAATAACACCTTGACCCAAAAGAGAATGTAGATTCATTAGGAATTAATTACAGTAGTAGCGCACTGGACTGTCGAACCGAGGAAAGAACGAGTCACAGGTTTGAGCCACAGTACTGGAAAAGCCCCTGGGGCATTGTGCTAACCACACCATCCCCTGCGCTTTAGTGGTCAATGAAACTTGTGAACGCTACTTCACTTGCCCCATAGGCCGTCATGGTCTGAAAAGGGGTTATATATATAATTACAGAACATCTTATTCCTATATGGTTTTAGTTTTGATTTGGGCAATAATTACAAAGTTACATGTGTACACTTATCCATCAATGCCATCTTTTGAGTATGCTTATTAAGTGAAGGCCAGACAAATCCTTGCGTTATGTACCTCTTGCTCCAAAGGGCACCTTTTGAATAAATCTGTTAAAACACTGATCTCAACAGTAATATTTTCTTTTAATGATGATGATGATTGAAATATTTCCAGGGTCTGGTATATACAATTACTGATGTAAAAGATCTTCATGACTGGATGGTGGATCATTTTACGAAGTTTCCACTTTTTACGAGAGTTGGTGATGAAGAGCTGGTAGGTTGGTTGTTAAGAAATGAATATGTTGTGTATTAGTTAAATTAGTATCTAATTCTATGAAAATAATTTATGAATAAAATTTAGTTATCCATTTAATCTTCAAGAAGTTTTTAAAAAATTATTGTTTTTTTGTTGGCTTTAAGATGTCAAATAACAGTATGCCCTTTCCTATTTCCTAGAAAGAGGATATTGTAGTTGAAAAAATTTACAATAGCACAGAGGAAGGCCAAAAAGTCACACGCAACAAAGGAGAAAAGTGGTTGGCTGTATATCGCAGAATTGAAAATGGACCTTCTTGTCAGCCTTGATGTAACATAAAGCAAATGGTATTCTGTTCAAAATAAATGATTTTTTCCTTTTAAAGTATTCTGTCAACTTCTTGTATGCTTTTTAGTATTCACCTCATCATGAGTAATGTCTTCAATAATTAGCTGCATTTTCAGACAACGAAATACAAAATTACCATCTCTAATTTTAAGTAGTGCAACTTTTTAAACTTTCAATTAAAGATATAGTAGCTTTTTTCTTGTTAGGAAAAAAAGAGGAACAATCACAAAGTCGGTTACTAAACTTACTTTCATTAATTTATTAACCATTTCATTTTTTCTGCTATTCTGCTGAAAAATTCAAAATATTTAATGTTTTTAACAATTTCAACTTTATGTTGATAATATGCTGGGGCACATACATTTTAATATACTTGACATCACTATAAAAATTGGGGTCTACCGATTTGCATTTTTGCTGATGGATATAAAAATTTGTTGAGATATTTATAAACTAAATGATAATTTTTTGGGGGGTTAAAATGTCACTATGCATAAAATATCAGTGACATCAATATCAAGACCTTCACATGCTATCGATACCATTGCTGATATCGGTATATCGATTCTGAGATTAATAATTTTCCAAAAATCTATTTTGATCCCATTTCTACCAAACTAAAGATGTTCAAAAATGATACTTGATGTAGATTAAGGAGTGTATTCAAATGATTAACTTACTAGAGATTTCAATTTTAAAGATGTGCTCTTTAATTTATACTTATGACCTGTATTATGTTTGAAACTAGTATGGTAGACACAATACTTATGACCTGTATTATGGTAGACCCAATACTTATGACCTGTATTATGGTAGACACAATACTTATGACCTGTATTATGGTAGACACAATACTTATGACCTGTATTATGTAGACACAATACTTATGACCTGTATTATGATAGACACAATACTTATAACCTGTATTATGTAGACACAATACTTATGACCTGTATTATGGTAGACCCAATACTTATGACCTGTATTATGTAGACACAATACTTATAACCTGTATTATGATAGACACATGTGCACATAATAATTGGAAGGTTGTCAATTTGGACTAATGTTCTTTTATCCCTAAAATTTATTTTGATGAATGAGACTCATTTGGGTTTTGTTAGTTTTTGTTTTTCAAATTTGAATCAAGCTGGACATTTAGACCATTCAACATTCATTAAAAAGTTGTCAGTTCTGTTATTTCAACATTCATGAAAAAGTTCATCTAGCTATTTGTTCAATAAAGAAAGCTTGTAAAGAAAACACCACATATTTTATAGAAAGATTGTAAAGAAAACACCACATATTTTATAGAAAGATTGTAAAGAAAACACCACATATTTTATAGAAAGATTGAGAACTGACTCGACAAAAACCTGCTTTGAGGCGTCTACATATGTTTAATATTTATTAATGAACAAAAAGAATTGGAATGAAGGTACAAAGTAGGCAGAAAGATGATGCCAGAAACATGAGCAAAATAAATGTAACAGCGCTAAAATTAATACATATTTTCACAAACATTCAAGTCAAACCTTATGACAGGCCTAAGACTAAAATTATTCTTCCCTTCACCTTTGCATTTGGGAGGGGGTGGGGGGCAATTTTGTTTACTGTGGATAAGACTTTTTGTTTTCAAAAATTAAAGTTGATATAATATAATAAATTACTGGAACACCAAACAAATAAAATAAAAGTTAACACAGACACACTTATTACAATACACTATATAATAGATACTATATACACAAGAAAATTTCATTTCAAGAGAGACTATTGGGTCTTGTTAAACTCAACAAGAGTTTGTTGGGTCCAGGGTTGTTGCCTTTGTTAGGTCCAGGATTGTTGCCTTTGTTGGGTCCAGGATTGTTGCCTTTGTTGGGTCCAGGACTGTTGCCTTTGTTGGGTCCAGGATTGTTGCCTTGTTGATGTATGGGTAAATAAATGTCCCTAAACAAATTGACTAAAATCTGTTGTAGAGATTATACATCTTAAAAACAAGCAGACGTAAATCTGGGAAGATATTAAATTGGTTGTATTCAATAATTTATAGCAAATGATTTCATCATTTGAAAAATTAGTATGGTATAATTATGATAGTGTAAGTGAAAATTAATTTGCTTAATTTTTTTTAATTTTAAGTACAAAAAAAGTAAGAAAATAATTTTAAAAATATATCTTTCAAACACAAAAACCTTGACACATAAATGACATAGAAAACTTAAAATGAAAGTTTCATTCAGTGATCTTAATTAAATTCAACTCTTCATTTTTAAACTGCTTTATTCACAAACACTGATGATGTGTTAAAGTGTGGTTGTTGTGGTATATCAGTCACAATATTTGACATTAAAATATAAAATAACCTAAGCTTGTTAAATGACAGTTACATTACATAACCATTGTAATCAGATGGTGTGATTCAACATTCAAGTAAATGAGTGCATAATAAGTTGTTGAGCTCATTTCAAAATAAATGACAGAATAGTTTCATTATACACTAATCATTTTTCATTCATGCCAACTCATCAACATGATACAGGCTTGTAATGGCCTAAAGCACAGAAACTTTCCCAATGATAAACACTCACTGTTCCTAAACGTAAAAAGCCAGAAGTAGTCAGATGATCATAAATGTCATAATTTTATTTAAGTTAAGTTTCTAGTTTGCATACCCATAAAACTAAACAGACTTTCCTTAGTTATTTGAATCAATGAACTGATGTATTTCATGTATTGGGATACAGGTAACTCTTTGTGATAGATGGCAAAAAGATCTATCAATCTCATCATAATGCGGATGGTCTGATTCTGATCACAATGGCTAAATGAAACAAAATTATAATAAACTGTTCATTTTTTTTTGCATATAATTTGAAGTAGATGTTTTCACATTGATTAAATTTCTGAAATTTAATGTCATCTACAAAAAAATAAGCTCTTATTTGCGCTTACCGGAAAGTTTTTCATTTTTAGGTAAAATTTTCACAAATTAAAAGAAATGAAGTGGACAATTCACTGACTCCATGTGCAACAAAGAACAATAATTAAGATGGCATCATTGCATTTTAAGAGATCAATCTCAAAGCTCTGCCTTCTTCTCTTGAACTTGAACAATTCAATTGGTCACATTTCAAACAGAACAAGAACAGTAACTCAACGAATTGGTCACATGTCAAACAGAACAAGAACAGTAACTCAACGAGGTTACACTTACACATCATGGGACAGTATTAGCAATAAACATTTAAAGGAAAAGGTTATGATAACTGTGGTTAAGTTATAATTCTTAACAATATAAACTATTATTATTAGCATTGTTTACCAATGTTTAATTGTAACTTAAAAATGCCTATCAGCAACAAAATAACAACTCATTATATAAAACATTGTGTTGCCATTGTTAAAAGATAAGAGGAATCCAACAGTCATCCTTTACTTGACCAAATATATTGGGCCAAGCCGTGTAATTTAATGAAGATAGTCATTGGGGGTAGTTGCTCTATAGTTTATTCCAAATCACAATTATTAGGGTTTTTTTTCATACTTCTGCACCATTCTATACCATTACTGTTTTATTATTTTACAATCCATTTTTTTAAAAAACAAACTATTTTTGTATTGACAAAAAATTAAATTATTACACAGTTGAAGTTCTGTCGAGTCTATGTTGTTGGTCTACAAGAAATATTTAAATAGAACTACACAAAAGAATTTTAAAAAATAAAGAATCCTATTTCATTTATGTAGTTCTAAAATTTAAGTTTGCAATGCCAATAAAAAATATAGTGCTATTTTACAACTGATTTATATCAATGCAATTTTTTTTTCCAATACGCACAATAAATCACAAAAAAAATATTGGGAAGAGAAATCTTGAAACACATCTTGTTGAGGGTAAAGCACACTCTAAAGTTTGTTTTTATTTATGAAGGGGCAGGAGAAGACATTAAAGAAACCAATGTTTCAACTCATTATTTATGATTGAAGAAATTACTGGTTGAATTGCACCAAACATATTTCAATGTTTCAAACAAAGATTAAGTAAGTGATTATAGAAAAATCTTCACCTCGTCACGAGACAAAAGATCTTGTAAAATAACAATTAAGTATTACAGACAAGTAGAGCAGGGATGGGTAAAAACTGCGGCCCTGCTGCAGTGCTCTGTGCTCAATTGTTTTTAAGGTGGGGGGGGGGGGCCCTTTGACATTTTATGACCAAGTGATGCCTTCAAAGTTTTCCCACCATTAGATCATAGAGAAAGATATCATGAATATGGTTACTTGGATAACTCAAGTATAGTAGACAATGGGTAGACAATGGTGATGTGGTGATTAACTCAAGTATAGTAGACAATGGTGATGTGGTGATTAACTCAAGTATAGTAGACAATGGTGATAAGTATAGTAGACAATGGTGATGTGGTGATTAACTCAAGTATAGTAGACAATGGTGATGTGGTGATTAACTCAAGTATAGTAGACGATGGTGATGTGGTGATTAACTCAAGTATAGTAGACAATGGTGATGTGGTGATTAACTCAAGTATAGTAGACAATGGTGATGTGGTGATAAACTCAAGTACGGTAGACCTTTCTGAGAAGTGGACAATGGTGATGTGGTGATTAACTCAAGTATAGCAGACAATGGTGATGTGATAAACTCAAGTATAGCAGACAATGGTGATGTGGTGATAAACTCAAGTACTGAATACCTTAGTGAGAAGTGGACCATGTGCAATGATGCTGTGGTGATATTTCCCAGATGCTGACATTTTCTTTCTGTTCATGTTGTTCAAAGTTTGTTTGTTGTTTAAAAAACTAAGGCTTTAATGTGGATCTCCCAAATGTCTTTACAGTAAAACAAATCAAGGTATGTGAAATTATTGCCATAAATATTTCATGTTGACAGACTTATCATGTTGACAGACTTATCATGTTAACAGACTTATCATGTTGACAGACTTATCATGTTAACAGACTTATCATGTTGACAGACTTATCATGTTGACAGACTTATCATGTTAACAGACTTATTCATTTAAATACCACAGAAACCTTTTTGAGTACTTTTAACAAGTACTTATGTCAGCTAAATTTCTTTCAAAAAATAAAATGAAGTTCACAGCACCAAAACTCAAAGTCCATAAAAAATACTGTCAAACAAAAAAAAAAATTAATTTTATTAACAAGAATGTAAAAAAAATAATAAAATGAATTTTTCTTTTCATAAATCACTAAATTATTTTTTTGTTTTGTTATAAAATGTATAAGGAATTAACACAACCAAACATTGTGAATAAGAAAAATAAATAAAACCTTTACAAAACCAGATTTAATAAAGACACTGACAGGTTTAATAAATTTAAAGTACTAGAAAGAATTATATTGGAAAAAAGCAACCAATGATTAGGCCATGCAAGTTATGGATTCACATAGGCCACCTTAGAGGGATACATTTTATAATAAATTTATGATTAATTGAAAATAATAGTCAATACAATTTTTAAGAGTTTTATTATAGATAGTTTTTTTTTCCCAAAACTTTCACAAGGAGAAACATATTAAAAATAATTTTTTTTATATTTTTTAGTGAAAAGATATTTGAAATTTTTAAGTCTATTAAACCAGTTGAGTTTAGACTTTCAGGTTTTTATTTTAATTTTAAATGTGTAAACAAAACTCTAAAATGTGGCTGAGACTGACAGACTGACTATTTATTCCAACTCTGCATTTTGTCTTTTTGATGAGCCTTAGTTTGATTGGTTGGTAACATTTTAAAAGAGAGAGAACTTCAGCAATAATATATTCTTTGCTGTGTATTTTTGAAAACATAAATTAAAACATGCAGAGGTCAGAGGTCAGCTATCAACTTCTCTAGAAGTGAAGCACTGAAGTTATGACAAGACAAGGAACATATTTGTTCACTATCCGAAAATGTTAAGATGTCTCTCGGAAATGATGGCTCCAGTATTTTCAAGAAATAAAATTAGGTGATAATCTTCCATAAATGTATATAATATATATACTTGTTATATAGTTGTACATTTCTAGTCGCTACAGATATTACAGTTGATTTTCATTCTAATGTTTACTGACATCAACAAGCGGCCCTGCTAGTCACTGTTGCTCAGTTGGTGCCACAATTAAATAAGAAGTTAAAATGAACTCATAAGATTGACAAAATTGATAAAGCAGTCTCTAGATCCAAGCTCTTCAAGACTTGTGCATGGTGCTGGTTATTCTGAAGTACTGAACAAACTTGAACACCAGCCCCACAATGAAAAACCACAGGTTGCGAGCGAACTGGGACTTGGCTATCAGAACTCTCCATAAGATGACGGCAATGGCAGAGTTGAAGACATAACGAATGATCCGCAGTCTGGAGTAAGATAAACAGATCAAATTCATAAACAGGTCAAATTCATAAACAGATCAAATTCAGTTCAGTTTATAACACATTGAAAAATAATTATTATTGAAATCTATAATAAAAATACTGAATGCAGTTGACATTTATTGATGATGTATGACAGTGAAAACTAGAGTTTAGAAATGTTGTAATTGTTTACCAAGTGCTTGAGTAGAAATTACAAATCTTATTACATGCATATTTTTTTTATGTTTTTCTCTTCTACTTCTATTTGAACTAGTAGCAGGGAACATATATATCAAGAAGCGAAACATTATAAATTAAATAACAGTATTAGTATTAATTAAATAACATTATTAATTTGTCTATTCTATTAACAAGAATATATCTCAATTATTTAATTTCACAACTTTGAATTAGAGAAAATATGTTCGATTTAAAAAAAAAAAAAACGATTTATTTAAAATGTAATTTTTTTTTCTTTAATGAATGTCAAACAGTGATTTTGCTGATGAAAGTCTTCAGTTTTTATAATCAATGTCAAATTGAATGTTTTACTACTGTAATGTATTCACTTGCAGGGAAATATCCTTGGGAGTGGTCATAAGAACTGAGAGGTAATATGAACATAGTTTATGTCAAATTTCTGATAGTTTCTAGGTTTCTGATTTTTATAAAAGAACATATGTTAATTTAGTTCTTTCTACAATATGGACATTTAATTCTGTCACTTTAAATCTGATCAAAGTAAAAATGAGATCAAATGATTGACGAGAATTTTGAATTAACACTTACTTGCGAATATGAGCTCGGGCAGCAGGTAGTCCAGACAAGTCTTCATTTAAGACATATTTCTTGGCCCCCAAGCAGTAATTTTCAATATAGGTCGGCCAGTGCAGAGGTAGTGGATCAAAGTAAAATGTCTAGAGAGTTATGGGAATACAAAAATGACACTCAATAAATCCTCCAATGACAAGTATCTAAAAAAAGAGGAACTTTCTTAGGCAAATTAATTCATCCATGAGAGAAAAATCTCTTCAATCTCTTCAGATGTTCAAGAAAAAAAAGAAAAAAAATAATGTAATCATCTTGAAGGTGATATTATCAATTGGTGTCAAATTCCTGTCTTTTTTTTTTAAAGCCCCATAGCCTCTTTTTTTTTAGGTCGTAGGGGATTCTAATGTTTCCATTGGAACATTCTCGGGCTTGATAGACACTGGCAGTGCCCACCCCTCTCCAGGTCAGCGGTTAGTCATTGCTCAACATTTTTATAGTGGCTTTTCGTGGGCTTGATCCTAGGCCCCTCAGATTGTGAGGTGAGCGCACTATTAACTTGGCTACCCAGCTGCCTATCTCTTTATACAATAAAGGTCGTCTTACTTTGAGGTCTGCAGGTAACAGCTGGTGTTTAAGCATGTCATGGTTAGTATTGGCCCACTGCCATTCATTGCAGGTGAAGAACTTGAGGCATTCAATGGAGCGGTGGAGTTTGTTGTACAGTTTCACCATCCTGCCATGGCAAACAAAAAAAAGCACATTTTAAAGTTTATGTTATTAGTTTGTTGTACAGTTTCATCATCCTGCCATGGCAAACAAAAAAAAGCACATTTTAAAGTTTATGTTATTAGTTTGTTGTACAGTTTCACCATCCTGCCATGGCAAACAAAAAAAAGCACATTTTAAAGTTTATGTTATTCAACACACAGCTTTTTCCTAATAAAAATAGCATGAGTATGAGAAATCAACACATGCCTTAATTATTTTATAATAAATAATCCTTCAGGGACTAAAAATAAAATTGCTTAAGCCCCACAAAATGAAGTGAATTTGACTTTAAACATTTACTCAAACTTTGAATGGGTTCAACATTTATTTAAACTTTGAATGGGTTAAACAATTATTCAAACTTTGAATGTGTTAAACATTTATTTAAACTTTGAATGGGTTAAACATTTATAAAACTTTGAATAGGTTCAACATTTAGTATGAGTAGACTGACCTTGGTTTTTTCCCCATTAGTCTGTAGGCTATGTCACAGATGTAAGCAGGGAAAAGGTGACTTACACAGGTCCAATAATCATGAAGGAAGCTGGAAATACAAGGGTTTCATATTCTAAATTCTCTCAGAGTGACTTGATGCCTCAAACATTCAATGCCCGCAGTATATTTTGTAAAATGATTTAGTTTTCATTTTCATGACGTCAATCAATATTATTGAAATTATATCTCAAAAGTTAAAATCCATCAATTTTCAAAGGTAACAAATATGTACTGGAGCAAACAATAACTATATAATATCACATAAAGCTGATATACCTTGTATTGGCCACATACAGGTGATATACCTTGTATTGGCCACATACAGGTGATATACCTTGTATTGGCCACATACAGGTGATATACCTTGTATTGGCCCTACGTGCAAAGAAATGGGTTTTAAAATTTCTAAATTCCAATACAAATATGATATTTTTCTATAATATATCTATGAGCCACTTGGCAAAATATTGGTCACTAAGAATGATCTGACTAACCTGTTACTGACTATAGCAACATTCGGGCGCCTGAAACACCCTTCCAGTGGAGTGTGTTTAAATGACTTGTTGACGATGCCACCTTCATTTTTAATTAAAAAAATAACATTTATTGTCCACATTTATACCAATTATAATTTCCATAACAAGAACATAAATTTAATCATAAAAATATACTTGTATAAAGCTATAAATTAAGTAGATAAAAATCATTCCATAAAAAAAGTTTAAAGCTTGGATAAAAACCTTTCAAAGCAGAAACAAAAATACTAAACAAATATTAGCAAAAAGATAAACACAAGTGCTGATGTGACAATCTAGTAACACAACAAGCTGATGTGACAACCTAGTATTACAACAAGCTGATGTGACAACCTAGTAACACAAAAAGCTGATGTGACAACCTAGTATTACAACAAGCTGATGTGACAACCTAGTATTACAGCAAGCTGAGGTGACAACC
>MUZC01000146.1:378018-408355 GCA_002072015.1 Radix auricularia
CACGCTTTACAACACAGACATTAAATTCACGCTTTACAACACAGACATTAAATTCACGCTTTACAACACACAACTAAAATCCAAACTAATAGTACAATACTTTACTGCCCCACACTCGAAATGCAACTCATACAAGTCATCTTTACAACACAGACATACTAGTCATCTTGGTACTTTTCCTTTATCTTACCCCCAAAATTTTTTAAAGTAAAATACAGTATTTCTATATGGTTAGGGTTAGGTTTAAGGGTTAGGGTTACCACGTGTTGTCACGTCGTGCAAATATGTTGTTTGTTTTTCCAAAAAAATATTTTGGGGGTAAGATAAAGGAAAAGAAATATAAGTCATCTTTACAACACAGACATACGAGTCATCTTTACAACGCAGAAATACAAGTCATCTTTACAACACAGACATACAAGTCATCTTTACAACGCAGACATACAAGTCATCTTTACAACACAGACATACAAGTCATCTTTACAACACAGACACACAAGTCATCTTTACAGCACAGACATGCAAGTCATCTTTACAACACATACACAATCCATCTTTACAACACAGACATACAAGTCATCTTTACAACACAGACATGCAATCCGACCTAACATAACAAACGTACAGTTTTACGACCTGTATCAGTTGGCAGCACAAAGGGTCAGTTCAAACGGACTCCCCAGAACTTTAAACCATGCCAACATTTTACCTTTCAAAGTATCACGAAATGTAAACAAACAACTGATCGTTTTATAAGCCCCGTGTTTGGATTTAAATTGACCTAGAACATTTTAACTCGATAGTTATGGAAATTGCTTGAATCTAACAACTCTTGCCTTTTAGAACACACCATATCCTTAAATAAAACCCGTAAACTACATCTCAATAAATCTAAAGCACAGATTTTAAAGCTTTATGTAAAGCACACACACACAGACAACCGCCTCAAAAACTTCGTATACTCCTTACTTCCACCATGAACGCCAAACAGAAAAAAGTCCAGTTGTTGATAACTATCATTCCCCCATTCATTAAGAAACAAAGGCCATCATTGGTATACAGAATGTGCTCACAAAGTGGACAACAAAAACATCAGCTTCTAGCCCTAACCATCCAAACAAACTTGATTTTCTGGGTCCCAGTTCAGTGTTTTCCAAGTGTACGCATTTAAGAACTTCAAATAAAAGCTTTTCAATTGTGACAATTTATACATTGAGTTCTTGTAGTTAACTGCATCAGATGCCTTCTAGTTAACCACATATATTGTCTCGTAGTTAGTCAACTCGACCTATAGTCTCACATCCTTTTAAAACATAAGCAGATAATGGTTTAGACCAGCAATAAGTACAGGTAATCTTTTTTGTATGTGTCCACCAGTCTTTACATTTAAGAACATATCGATAACTACATCGATCCCTTCAACAGCTGGTTACACCAGAAAAATGACGTGCTAAACAGATCATCATATCATCCGGCCACCCCACACCCCAAAGTTTATACTCAACACCTCACACCACAGAACATCTTGTCACACCCCAGAACATCTTGTCAACCTCAGAACATCTTGTCACACCACAGAACATCTTGTCACATCCAGAACACCTTGTCAACCTCAGAAAATCTTGTCAACCTCAGAACATCTTGTCAACCTCAGAACATCTTGTCACACCACAGAACATCTTGTCACACCACAGAACATATTGTCAACCTCAGAACATCTAGTCAACCTCAGAACATCTTGTCAACCACAGAACATCTAGTCAACCTCAGAACATCTTGTCAACCTCAGAACATCTAGTCAACCTCAGAACATCTTGTCAACCACAGAACATCTTGTCAACCTCAGAACATATTGTCAACCTCAGAACATCTTGTCAACCTCAGAACATCTTGTTAACCTCAGAACATCTTGTCAACCTCAGAACATCTAGTCAACCTCAGAACATCTAGTCAACCTCAGAACATCTAGTCAACCTCAGAACATCTTGTCAACCACAGAACATCCAGTCAACCTCAGAACATATAGTCAACCTCAGAACATCTAGTCAACCTCAGAACATCTTGTCAACCTCAGAACATCTTGTCAACCTCAGAACATCTAGTCAACCTCAGAACATCTTGTCAACCTCAGAACATCTTGTCAACCTCACAACATCTAGTCAACCTCAGAACATCTTGTCAACCTCAGAACATCTAGTCAACCTCAGAACATCTTTTCACACCACAGAACATCTTGTCAACCTCAGAACATATTGTCAACCTCAGAACATCTTGTCAACCTCAGAACATCTTGTCACACCACAGAACATCTTGTCAACCTCAGAACATCTAGTCAACCTCAGAACATCTTGTCAACCTCAGAACATCTTGTCAACCTCAGAACATCTAGTCAACCTCAGCACTTTCCAAATTATATAAAGCATGTTTCAAATTCTTGTTCAAAGATTCCCTATTTATCATATATTATTTCCATTGACTGTGTTAACGATCAGTGGCCACAGTACAAGTTGGCGAAGACAAGTAACCTGAAACATGGTTCAACGAGACCTGAAACATGGTTCAACGAGACCTGAAACATGGTTCAACGAGACCTGAAACATGGTTCAACGAGACCTAAAACATGGCTCAACGAGACCTGAATTATCGCTCAATGAGACCCGAAACATGGCTCAACCAGACCTGAAACATGGCTCAATGAGACCTGAAACATGGCTCAACGAGACCTGAAACATGGCTCAACGAGACCCTGAACATGGCTCAATGAGACCTGAAACATGGCTAAATGCGACCTGAAACAATATTCAATCAAGCGTGGACTTCACTAACAGAAAGACTACATGAGACGTGGGGTTTTTGTTGTTGTATTTGCTTCACGTCTTCATGAATAAACCAACCCAAACTGAATAGGGTTACGGCTTCTTATCTCTATTATACCAGTCAGGTAAGTTACATCGAGCTTTACACCGGCAGTATGACAAAGTCAGGTAAATTCCGTCTAGCCATACACAACTGATGTCAATAAGATGCAGGCATGTCATGTACGCCGCCCCCCAAACTTAAGTAGCTCACCTCCACGCATACGTTACGTCATCTACACCTGGATTGATCCACAAGTGGACCTGCATGCGAGTTTCACTGTGTGTTAATACAGAGCAAACTCATTGTAAAACGTGTACTGTTATCTGCAGGCGAGTTTCAGTGTGTGTTAATACAGAGCAAACTCATTGTAAAACGTGTACCGTTCACCTTTAGGTAATGAGACTGAAATAATTTTCTTCCATCAAGCATGCAGATGTATAAGCCGTATTGATTTGTTGACAATAAGCTACTTGATTTGTTCAACACCGAGCCCTTATCTGTCTGGTCACGAGCTAGAGGACGAAGCAAAACTTCAACTTGAATGCAAACAAACTATTGACAGCAAGACTGCCTGTCAGATAGTACAGTCTGCTGGTGAAGATGGTTAGCGTTGAGTTAGTTAATTGGGATACATAATGTTTACGTATAGTGCACTGGCTTCACTCGAGTACAAACAGGGTAGCCGGTTAGATGACATTAAATGATATAATGAGGTTTACACAATGGGAGGGTGTAAGGTCATGAGATGTCAGGTGATTATTACAGGATATCATGAGGTTTATAGAATGGGAGGCTATAAGGTCATGAGGTGCCAGGTGATTATTACAGGATATCATGAGGTTTATAGAATGGGAGGGTATAAGGTCATGAGGTTCAGGTGATTATTACAGGATATCATGAGGTTTATAGAATGGGAGGGTATAAGGTCATGAGGTTCAGGTGATTATTACAGGATATCATGAGGTTTATAGAATAGGAGGGTGTATAGTCCCGTGGTATTAAAGCCCGTGCCGTAATGTGAAGATGTAGCTCAGTGTGATGATGAAAGAAAGTCTTTCTGACGATGTGTATCTGGTAGTAAAGGCATTCTTCACGCACGCAATGTAGAAATATACTGTAACTAGATAGGACCCGTGGCGTAACATACGCAGCAGACTTACTCATAGATAGTGAAAAGAAATACGGGACACAAAATACAGTACGAAGAAATGACAACAACGCGAATGAACATGGGGGGGGGGGACATCGCTGACGTATTGATGGTCTCGAGACATGCGCACTGCGGTTGGCTACATGCTACCACCCTACAACAACCTAACTTGCCAGCCATAAACTGTGACTGGCCGCCGTTAAAGAGGGTCAGTTTATATTCGAAAGAAAATGGAAAGAACGGTCACAAACAAACACTTTTTCAACACTTGAACGTGTCCTAGGACCCAGTGGGGTCAACATTTCGAACGTGTCCAAGGACCCAGTGGGGTCAACAGTTGAACGTGTCCTAGGACCCAGTGGGGTCAACAGTTGAACGTGTCCAAGGACCCAGTGGGGTCAACAGTTGAACGTGTCCTAGGACCCAGTGGGGTCAACAGTTGAACGTGTCCTAGGACCCGGTGGGATCAACAGATGAACGTGTCCAAGGACCCAGTGGGGTCAACAGTTGAACGTGTCCTAGGACCCAGTGGGGTCAACACTTGAACGTGTCCTAGGACCGAGTGGGGCCAACAGTTGAACGTGTCCATGGACCCAGTGGGGTCAACACTTGAACGTGTCCTAGGACCCAGTGGGGCAAACAGTTGAATGTGTCCTAGGACCCAGTGGGGTCAACAGTTGAACGTGTCCAAGCACCAAGTGGGGCCAACAGTTGAACGTGTCCTAGGACCCAGTGGGGTCAACAGTTGAACGTGTCCTAGGACCCAGTGGGGTCAACAGTTGAACGTGTCCTAGGACCAAGTGGGGTCCGATGTAGAGGACACAAAGGTATCAGCCAACCAAGGACAGAGGGGTCAATAAAAACTGTTGTTAAAGCCAGCATTAGCGGCTCATTGATTTCTGGTTGCCTTCAAGACAAGGGCGAGGGGTTAGATGGGGGTTAGCTGTTTGATCCATTGACCTGGACAAAACTTTTAGTGCCAAAGCCGGTGGAGAGAATGGACCCCCCCCCCCACAAACACATTTGATTACACGAGCACTGTATGTAATAGCACAGTGTAATATGACCAGAGGGCGTATGATTTTACGTAATGTAATAGCACAGTGTAATATGACCAGAGGGCGTATGAGTTTACGTAATGTAATAGCACAGTTTATGTGGTCAGGTCTCTATGTCCATCACTAGCCACACGTTAGCCAGTTATCAAGGTGGAAGCACGTTAGCCAGTTATCAAGGTGGAAGCACCGTTTGAAAATCATGTTACAGATCCCAAAGTTTCTATGGATTTGGGGGGGGGGGGTGTTCAAACTGCACAATTCTCGTTACATAAATAAATAAATATAATATAATATATATATAACATTCTTTATGATGCTGAAAAAAGTAATCGGCCATTTTTACAAATCCGGCTCCGGTTGGATTTCAAAAATTGAGTCCGGTACATCCGGCACTAAAGAATAAACAAATCAACGGAAATAAAAGCTGAAGTGCCCGAGACGAATGAACGGAAATCTCCGGAAATCAACTGTGATGTGACAGCAAGAAGTTGGCCGGCAACCCGTGACGGCTAATTTCACAGGTAAGCAGCAACACATAAAAGAGCGCGGCACGCATGAACCAAACACCTGGGACGGCAATCTGGCACACTTCTAGCGACTCAATAAACCTCACTCAATAAAAGCCGAGTTTTAGAGGTTGGGCTTAAAGATTTTTGCCGACAAGCATGCAGGGGTCAGAAAAGTGCGGCCAGCGTGCCGGATACGGCCCGCCAGTTTTATTTTGAATTTTGTCTTTGCAACCGTCAAATTTAAAAAATTTCAAATTAAATGGGGCCTTGAACACTCGGGAAAAGCGTAAAACTGTTGATAAATGTGAGTTGAATGAAGAATGAACATACAAATATGTCTTTGGTAATACATTTAAGAAAGTAGTTAGTTTATAAACTGTTGATGAATGTACATACAAATATTACAAGCAAGAGACCAGTTAGTTTACTGCGTCACAATAACGAACTGATGCCATTAACACTTTTTTCTCAAATGAAATGTCATTTTTAACTAAATAATACAATACAATCATTTTTAAAAGGCGCGACCCTCAGATAAAATTCGTTACCACAAAGAAGCCCCCAAGCGAAAACAATAGCCCACCAATTGTCACACAAAAGCCCACCAATTGTCCAACGATAGTCCACCAATAGCTAATCAAATTGCCCACCAAGTTGTTATATGATGTCATAGACTGAAGCTATGGGGTACCTCAGCATCAAATGTCATGTCATTGTTCCATGTCAGGGACTAAAGCTATGGGGTACCTCAGCATCAAATGTCATGTCATTGTTTTATGATGTCAGAGACTGAAGCTATGGGGTACCTCAGCATTAAATGTCCTATGATTTCAACAAAGTTTAATAAATTCTCACGTTGACTGTGAGCTCCATTAAAAATCTGCAGTCAGCATATTCACTGATTTTGTTTTCTTCTTTGCTCTTCCCATTTACTTGTTTCTTTTTTAAACATTTGTTATACACAATAACAATGGAAGCATTAGCGCCTTCACTTCAACCTACAATTTAGCTTCATGGTGACCATGAAATGTGTGTTTACACTTCACAATGTTGATAATTTTTTAAAATGCCTGACTTTGAACCCATTCACTTCATACAAGCTGTGCATGACACTCTGACCTACAGCGTCCCACGGTTACTGGCAACGTCTTTAATTGAAGTCTCAAGTCAATGTCCCATGCGACCACCACTCTTCACGTTAATGCCCTTTGATTATTGTGCAACCACTGCGTGTCGAATGAATTCCTTCATCATTCGACCAAAGATCTAAGGAACCCTTACTTTGACTATTCCCTCTTTACCCACCCAAACCAAAACAATGTCAGTGATAGGATCACTAACCATTTTGACACTGGGGACCAAATTTCCCTTTAAAGTTCGTAGGTCCGTATGCAAAATATTAAAAAACATTCATTTTTTCCCAATATATTACTGTGCGGTATTCTAAACTGCTGTGCGGTCAGATATCTGCACTGTCGCGCAGCTTAAAGGGGCATTGTTTCTGTTTGATTCAAGGCAGAACAACCCTGGTGTTTTTTGGAGGGGGGGGGGATACCATAATGAATTAGGGGGACCCACTTGTATGCCAACATAAGGACAAGCAAATAAAAATACAGCGAACGCTTTATGAAATAGTGTTCGGTACGACATAGCGTTCATGTGGCGGTAATTTACTCTATTTTTGCAAAACAATAAACTGGTGTGCAAAATTGTGCAGCAGTCATTTTTTATGAGCAAAATTTTATATTCAACAAACACACATTTATTTTCATTAAAAAAATTAGTTGCATCATAACTTAATGCTTCATCCATAGACAGCTGCATGCCCAAGTAACTTAGTGCTTCATCCACGGATAGCTGCATGCCCAAGTAACTTAGTGCTTCATCCACGGACAGCTGTATGCCCAAGTAACTTAATGCTTCATCCATAGACAGCTGTATGCCCAAGTAACTTAGTGCTTCATCCCTAGACAGCTGTATGCCCAAGTAACTTAGTGCTTCATCCATAGACAGCTGTATGCCCAAGTAACTTAGTGCTTCATCCCTAGACAGCTGTATGCCCAAGTAACTTTGTGCTTCATCCCTAGACAGCTGCATGCCCAAGTAACTTAGTGCTTCATCCCTAGACAGCTGTATGCCCAAGTAACGTAAAGAAAACATAAAAAAGCTGCAGACAAGTTAACTCTGCATTACCCGTGTGAGAAAATTTCATTTCAAAATCAGCATATCAACTTCTGTGCACATATCAACTTTTGTGCACCAACAGACAGAATCAGCATATCAACTTCTGTGCACCCACAGACAGAATCAGCATATCAACTTCTGTGCACCAACAGACAGAATCAGCATATCAACTTCTGTGCACCCACAGACAGAAACAGCATATCAACTTCTGTGCACCCACAGACAAAATCAGCATATCAACTTCTGTGCACCCACAGACAGAATCAGCATTTGCAGCAATCTGTTGTTTTAAATGGTTCTGAACTTAACAAACATGAATTTTTTTGTGATTTTAAATTTACATTACACCCAGTATCAATTGCTCTGCAACGAAATGTAATTAGGAAGCCCTTGTAATAATTAATTTTAGATCTCTTACCTTTGAACTAGTTATTTCATCAAGTCTATTCTGAATAGTTTGCTTGTTCTTTGGCCGTATCAGACAGTAGATACATTCTAACTCTGGACAGCACCGCAGCAATTTCTCAATCAATACTTTCCCAATAAAGCCAGTAGCGCCAGTGATCAAAATATTCTTTCCAGAATAAAACAAAGGAACACTAAGCTCCCCTGTAAGTGCTGCAGTGCTCTTGGGTGATGTATCATGCAGAGCCGAGTGATCCCTCATTACAGAAGCACTATTGATACTGTGCTTTTTAATCGAGTCTGAAACAACTGGTAGCTTATTTTTTGATGGACTAGTATTATTTGAGCTGACCAATTTCAATTTAGGTGAGGGCTTGCTTTCACCATTCATCTCATGCTGAGATTCTGAAGGCTCTGAAGAAGTCATTTTACAATTCAGTGATTTATTGCTACTTGTTACTTGATTAGTATCGCTGTCAGTGTTGGACATTACTCGTAAGTTGGTATCACTAGAGCTTGAGGGTATGTAATCATTTTCAGGAGCACTGGCAGTATCTGGTTGATGATTTATGCTACAGTTGGAATCATTAGTTGCTCCATCCGCAATATCACTTGACATTTTTTCTTACTACGATAGTAATTCAAAATATTACATAAGCCTGGAGAGAAAAAAATAGAAATGATATTAAGCACTAACATATTTCAATCATAATATATCAGATCAGTTGCTATCTGTTTAGCTTTCACTCAAGTGTAACATTGATAACATGGTTATGGATCTACAATTACTTTATTTTAATGAGTTCATGAAAAATATTTATGGGAAATAACAAAAATACCAATGAGCATTGTTCACATTTTATCACTATTATAATTCAGCGCTGTGTTGTTCTTGATTTATCACTATTATAATTCAGCGCTGTGTTGTTCTTGATTTATCACTATTATAATTCAGCGCTGTGTTGTTCTTCAAAAGTCAAGCATGTTTAACTGAAAAAACTTTTGATTGAGAACAACTGAACAACAAAAGATTAAGCCTGATTTATTTAAGTACATATACTGACACAAATTTATAGTTTTTATGAGTAGTCATTTATGTTGAGTTTTAAGCATATAGCAAAGCCTAAATAAAATACTAAATGAAAATATGCTCAATTTCAGATTAAATTTAAGTTTAGGCCTTATACTTATTAAACTAAAACAAGCTAAAATACTAATATATGCCTATATTTATATATAACGCATGCCGTAAAAATATTAATAAATTAATTCTTTTAATAAACTTTATCTAAATAAACTAATTCTCTCTCATCAGAAATGCATGTATTGGTATTATGTTGGATGGGGTAAAAGTGTTAGACACTCATACACTGACAGTGTTATTTAGTTAAATAAAATGATCACAGAGATATTCAAATAATTAACTACTTAAATTGATTAAATAAGGCCTCCCATTGAATTGATCTGAATTTTAGTGTATTTTTTATGTATTTATTTATTTTTTTTGGGGGGAGGGAGGTTGTTATTATAATTTATTTTAAAATTTACACTTGACATATCAATTTTAATTTTAAAAATATAATAATTCAGAATTCATACTGTCATACTAACACACTAGCACACTTCTTACTATCACTCAGTGGCGTCGCTAGGGGGGTGCGGAGGGGGCGGGCCGCCCCGGGTGACACCATCAGGGGGGTGACACCAGACCGTAAAATTCTATATATTCCCGTAATTTGGCACTGGAAAACTCAGAGGATTTCTATGGGTTAAATCATGAGGGGGTGACACCACGAGCTACCACCCAGGGTGACACCATGAGCTACCGCCCCGGGTGACACCAACCCTAGTGACGCCTCTGCTATCACTATCACTAATTATAGTCAGTAAAATTATAAAGTATAAGTTAAAGTATTAGTAACTATTAGTATTAGTATTATAATTATGTTATTATTATGATTATAGTAAATTATAGTTTAAGTTTAAGTTTTAAAAAAAATAGTATAAACAGTATATCAGTATAAGAGTATCAGTATAAGTATAATAATAATACTATATACTATACTATTGCCAACAGATCATCTCTCATGGTCTGTGGACGCAATTATCTTCTGCATAGAAGGAGCGTCTGTATATCTAAGATAAGATAAGATAGACATTTAGTCTACAGTATAGTATTTAATAGTATAGTAGTAGTAGTATAGTATAGTGTATAGTATAGTAGGCCTATAGTATATAATTATATAAATATAGTTATAAGTTTAAGTTATAGTAAAATATAGGCTATTTTATTATTATTATTTCAACAATTACTTAATTAAAGTTAATAACTACTAATTTAGTGTACAGTCTTAGTATGTTTTAAACCAAATCTGTGTTTCAGTACATGAAATCATCGTTGAAAACTTATTGTTGATAACTGATAGCCGAAAGAGCTATCCGTATCAGTCTTACTTGAGAAAGAAGTGTAGTGTTGCCGGCTTACGCGGACGCCACATTCACATATTTTTATTTTTTATTTATGTTTAATATGCTGATTTCTAAACCAAAATATAGAACATTTCTTTATTTTTCTGCAAGAAAACGATTTTATTTATATTAATATATTCATCCAGGCAATAATAATATTTATATTTTACACTTACATTACGTTTAGAAAAAATTAATTCCAGTGCAGTCTAAGGAAGTTCCTGCATAGTCCATGTCCATCATTGTTTATGGTCGTCTTAAATACCGCGAGTTCACATGAACTATCCGTAGGGATGCCGAAAATAACCATAAATTTAAAAAAAACAATGTACATGTATATGTTTCGCTTGCTCTAAAACTCATGTTTAAAATGCATAATATTGTTGCTTAATTAAAATTTAATGAATTAAAAACTTCCAATCTTTCGTTTGCATACATAGCTAATACATTTTTAAAATAAAAACGTTAAATTGTGCTAACTTGGAGTTGGAGTAAGTAGTAGCTAGAACAAAATCATAATATTTTGTAAAAGTAAAATAATGTTTAAATTCACTTTATTGGATTCAAAATTGTAAACAATTGATTGTTAGTCTAAGACGTTAATATTATTCGTGCATAGTGGAAATAAAACATGTATCTATTACCATTTTGACTCTCTGTTCAACCCTTGACCCTTGCCAATATAATTATAAGTTGAAAGTGGTGAATGTCAAAGCATTGAACTAATAATTAATCAGTGACAAAAACTTCTTTAAACATTAGTGTACAACCTATAGGACACAGCGATAAAAAGTTCTAAAACAATCTATTTCGCTCGCAATCAATTGTTAGCCAGGGGTGTTTCTTGCCGTCGTAGCGGTAAATGACATGGAAACTTAACAATAATGCAGAATACATGTTTGTTCTACAAGACACTGTACAACAACTTCATATTTATCTGATTGAAAAATAAACATAATAGAAATAACCCAACAAAAACTTGTGTCTAGAAATGTATCATTCCTATCCACATCCCGAACAATGGTGACGATACGTGAGCTTCCAAAGCTTCTGATCTAGTTGTTGTTTTTTAAAATATTTTTTTATTTAAAAAACAAACAAACAAACCAACAACAACAACAACAAACAACCAGAGTACAACAATTCATAAGAATCACAGTTAGCCTCATCCCAGGTAAGCCACATTAAACTTTATTAATCTTTGATGCCCCACACTTTTGAAAATGCATATTTATTACAACAATATTATTTAATTTATTAAAATAAGAATACTCACCTAACCCACTTCTTTTAAGTATCCCCTTTTATAGATGTTATTTATACTAAAGTAAGTTGGTCTTTTACCTAGAATTATGTATTGTTATAATTTATTTCGACATAGATCTCTAGCGATGAATTGGTCACATGATGCATATAGGTACATTTTTATTTGCTTATTGTGTCCTATCTTTTCTATTTTAGAATTCTTTACTTTTATAGCATTTTTATGCACATTTCAAAGCTTACTTAAGTTGCACCGTATCATTGAAACAAATATCCCAATATCTATATATAACAGGAATCTACAGGGGAGAGAAGCAAAAGAGACAAAACACACCAAACATTTTTATAAAGTTGGTTATCATCAATTTCATCATATTTTAGGTTCTGGTGATCATCGTCATGTGTTGAAGACTAGATGAGAGAACGAGCGAGCGAGATAGATAGAGAGAGAAGGCGAGGAGGGGGAGGGAACATTGAAACTTTCCTAAGTGAAATTTTAAAAAGAAATAAAGAAGCATTGAACCTTTTTTTTTGTTTTATATAGTGAGGAAAGTTTAAAAACATTGACATTAAACGAAAATTTATTATTTGAAAAAAAATCTTAACCCATGAATGAATATAAGGAGAATTATCTAAATTACCGTAAGTGGTTTAGCGAATATTTCTTATATTTAATGATGCCAACAATATTCAATAATAATAATTTGAGAATTTATATAGCACAGTACTATAGCAAATGGGCTCACGGCTTCACATAAAATTAGTATCACATATATCTATAAATACATTAAATTTATTACATTTATCACCTAAAAACAATATTTGTATTTTTTAAAAAAAACGTTTATAAAATAATTTAAATTTTCCTTTTAATTTTTTTAAAAAGCCACCAAATGATGACATGATGGTGCACATAAGTTACATAATCATTTAGAGAAATGTTTGTGAATGTGGAAAGTAAAGAGGGAAAAAGATGTAATTTAGTGCATTCTTGAATACCCCGGTAGTGAGAATAGTAGGAATGTGTAATGGTAGAGAATTTAATTGTTTGGGGACACATAAAAGAGAAAGTGCCGTCCATAAATGACGTCACGCACCTGGGGGGAGGGGGTCTCACTTTTGTGACGATGCGTGACGTGGGGGAAGGAGGGGGGTTGAAGAAATGTGACGTCACATCGAAAAAGTAACTTTAAATAAAACTTCCACTGAAATATTTGGTCACTTAAAATTTATTTAATGACTTTTTTTAATTCAGTGTTTCTCAAAGTGCCGAGCGATAGGCCATCAGACGCCGGTTGGCGTAAGTTATCAAGACATGAAAATTAAATATAATTATAATTCTTAAGTTTGAGAACCCACAAGAGAACATACGAAATTGTTACCCTGCGTCGTTTGATGTTGACATCAAAGCGTTCGTGAGGTAACCGCAGCTTCGTTTGGTTCAATCGCGGCAGGAGTCTGCGAACTTTTTTTTTTGGTCGCCCGGAAACTGCAACTTGTGAGTTTTACAAGCAGGACAAGTGTCTAAAAAAAACTTAATAGGATTATATGCAGATATTTAAGTCAAAACGACACGGAATATCCATTGGGTGTGGGTGGGGGGAGTGGAATCTATTTGATACAATTGTAAATGTTTTTAGTTTGATATAATTTTTCTATTGGTTTTTTGGTAAAACGCCTCTGGCCATTCTAAATATAATGATAAATGTGTCCATTTAAAATTAGTCAAAAGTATCCATTAACTTTTTTTAAATGCATCAAATTCTCGACATCGCAATTCGAGAGGAGCACAAAACAACCTTCTTCTGAACTCAGTTTTTAAGGCATTAATTTTAAATATGACAAAAAGGATATTTGATACAGTCAAGTCATGTTGATTAAGATTATTGTCACTTGTGTCAATATAAATGAAAGTAGGGTGGATTTAGGTGTCTTCGTATTGTACGTAAATAAGAAATCTACATAGATAACAAATTTAACAAATGCATTTTCTGGAAGGAAACGGTTCAATAGTGGGCATATGTTCCAAGCGTACACGTACACATGACGTATTTGAATATATCTAGTGGAGTGGAGTGGATGTTATCTGTATCCGAAATATATATATTACCCCCCAAAATTCCTTTTTGACCCCAGATTAGGTAATTTACCCCTGTTCGCCGACCGCTTTCTTACGTGATGCACGTCAGTCAATTGAGGGATTTTTGAAAATAACTTCTTTTTAATAAACAAAGAAGTTAACAGTAATGATTTATAGTCAATGTTTAATTTGTATGCATTAAAATAAAATATAATCTAAGGATGTTAACACATTTCGTTTTTTGAAGGCCGGTTAAACGGTTTGAAAAAAAACGGACTGGTTCAATAGGTTACCTAAATATTAAAATTATAAAAGTTTTTGTAAACATTATTGTTAACCCAAAATGAGCGGATTCTAGAAACTTTCCCCTTTTTACCCCAAATGAGATAATTTATCGCTGTTTACCGACCCCTTGGTTAAACAGACCGATAGCGGTAGCCATATATTTTTCAACGCAAGGTTCATTCTTTTCACTGCCAAACTGTACAAGGCGAAACATCGAACAGTAGCGCCCCACAGGATCATATCACTGTAGGAGAAAAGCCGGCAATCTACCAGTCTAGTAAGAGTGAACTAAAATCTTATTATAAGGATGTACATTTATAATTATATGTATTTTTCATAGCAGATTGATACTTTATTTTGTTCGATTGACATTGATTTAGTACCCCACGGGATAGATTTACCGTGTTGGGACCCGTGTGATATTCTTAGATATATGATGTTTGCTTAAATAATATATGCCTGCACACGCGATCTCCACCAAATAGATGGAGCAGCGTGTGTGGATATTAAATTATGGATTAAATAAATTAAATTGTTTTATTGATTGCTGAACCCACGTGTAAGGTGTTCGCCAAATAGGCCTACACCCGTGGTAGTAAGAATAAACCATTAATTCATATTATTATGTCAAATTGTTATCCCCTTCTGGCGTCTTGCTCTGAACGGCTTGTCGTTGGAAGGAGGACCATGTATAAGTCTATGCGATAGAAAATTCCCAGAGTTTTGTTTCTATTTCATAGCCTGGTTCCTGCTACGCCGGCCATACCACACCCTAGCTGTGTGACCGTATGTGCTGGAAATCTTATCAACAACACACGCGGAGAGAAGTGAGAACCCCTCTACTGTGTACGATCTATCTAGGTCAAATAATACAGCAACCAACTTGTTTACACAAGCTTAGTCGAGCCAGCTGACTGCTACGTCATATTGTCAACACCGAGTGGGAGGAGCTCAACACCGGAAGCTGACGTCACTTACACGTCGCAGAGAGACGAAAGGAGGTCAAGTCGCGCAGCACACCAACTCAGCAGACTTACAAGCTACGCCAGTGATCAGGGACTCCGAAACACAATATAAGTATTCAAAATATACAAACTTTGGCGTAAGGCAAGCTGTAATGATGATAATTAGCGAGCCATAAGACTTTAAATACCTTAATCTTAGGGGCAGTGGCGGATTTAGCTATAGGGAAGGGGGGCGGGTCGCCCCCCCCCCCGCGCTCCAGTTGGGTCTAAAATGGCGCCCCCCTGAGACGCCCTCATGAACACTAAAAAGGTGTAACCAGAGCAAAAAAAAAAAGAATGCTAAACACGAAAAATTTAATCCACACTAAACTGCAATACAACAATATTGGCTTGCTAAATAACGTATTTCAAAACTGTAATATCTGGTTTGGTCAGTCAGGAGCGTCGTTAAGTGGAAAAGAATAGAGAAATATTGAAACGAATGATAAACGTGACGTTTTTCTTGATTTTTAGCAAAACTAAGGTTTGCTATTCAGAGTACACAGAGAAAATTCTTGCTTTAGACTTTAGTGATGTTAGTTGTAGAAATACTTGAAATATTTGTTAAATCATAAGTTTATTAGTCAACTATGATTCCACTTTGGACAGTCATCTAGAGTTTAAAAGAAAAATGAAATTTATTTAAATCATGATGTGCGGATTGATTTAATTCAATCATTTGCATCTGAATTATCGCCAGTAATTGATAATGAACATGTATTTTCTGTAATTATCGATTAGACGGACCATTGATATATTTGAAATTGATAAAATGTCATTTTAAGTTCATTTTCAAAATCAGGACATGTTGAGGAACATATTACAAAAGCGAGACATTGATATCACAGGAGGAAAGGTATATGTTGACTCATCTGATGTCTTGAACTAATAGTGGCCTTCAAACCTTCATACAATGCCATCTATGTTCGTTGTTATGCTCATGTTTTGAATTTGGTCACTATCAAAGCAATGTCTGTAAACAGTGATGTATACAGTTGTTTTGGGCACAGCTGAAAGGTATTCTTTACGTCTAGTTTACCACGTCTACATACTTTTTTTAAAAAATCGAAAATCTCAATATGAATCAACAGTAGATACTCTGAAATGACTTTTTGATACAAGATGGGCAAGCCGTAGGCCGTAAGCATGCAGATGATGCAGTTATTGCATAATTCTCTGCTATTCTAGCCATTCTAGAAGAAATAATTTCAAGGCCATCGACATAACATAAAGGAAGTTTTAGAGCAGAAGCAATGGGACTATCTGCTTTAATAAAAAAATATTCTTTTGTTTTTTCTGATGCTATTTGTACAAAAGTTAGTTGATATTTTCATGTTATCAAACCACTTGCAGCTCAAGAGTATTGACATTTCCATTGCAAAACGATTGATTGATGTTGTAAGAAATACGTTTGTTGAAATGAGAAGCGATCAAGCTTTTTAAAATTCTGAAAGTAGATGTCTAATAATTTAATAACGAAAATTGTTCCAAACTAGATGTTAAAAACAAAATTTAAAGAAACGCGAATTGCAAAAAATAAAAGTATGGCAGGCGAACTTAGTAGAGATGAAAAGGGCTGATGATCCAAATAATCGTTTTAAATCTGAAACGTACTTCACTATCTTGGATACACTACTAAAATAAATAGATGACTTTAGGGGCGCAGCTATTTATGTATATTGTATTGATCCATCACAAATGTTGGAAGAAAGTTTATGCAAAATTTACAAACACATTAACCTAGAAGAAGCATTCTTGAATATTATACCTTTAAAAATTTGCATGCATCACAACGTCCATCACTATCTAGTGAGCTACAACTTAAAGAGTTTCTACCCTTCTTGATTGAAAAATAAATGGCATCAGGTCTCTCTTGTTTGTCACATTCTATTAACATTTACTTGAATCTTCCTGTTATCAATGATTGAAAATCATCAAAAATTATTTGCGCTCAACAAAGACAAACGAACGTCTGTCTGGATTGGCATTAATTTCAAATGAACGTGATCTAGGTGAGAACGTTGACTTTGAATCAACGATTAATGGTTTCGCTCCACGTAGAAAGGAATTTAAATATGGCTCAGGGCTCTATATAAATTCGCATAAACTAAGTTACTTTCTTAGATCAATAAATATACTACTGAAATAAATATACGTTACTATTTTGAAAACATATCTGTTTATAGTGTTTCTTCTGTTTGACTTGTTTGTTAATTTGGAAATTTTACTAAACTAGTAGGTTAATAATTAGTATTGAAAAGTACTGCGGATATTAACGATTAATTTCTCAATTAATCCTTAAAAATTTTAAGGATTAAATTATTTTTAACCATTAATCGGAACATCACTTAAAAATATTTGAAGTCAAAAAGTCAACAAAATTTTTTTTTTTTTTTAAAATGCGGCTGAAGATTACACGAACATTTTGGTAATGGCAGTAATGGAGTTTGACTCAGCTCTTCTGATGAATTACTGGGTTACAAAATGGAGATGGAAGTTCTTGAATCCATTAATCCTGTACAATGGTGGAAAATTAATGAACACCGATATCCGATAAGGTCATTCCTTGCCAAGACCGTTTTGAGCATACCAGTTTAAGTTTTCTCAGCTCCATGTGAATGATTATTCAGTTCGGCTGGTTATATTGTCAATTAGATCCGCTCATCACTTGAACCAATTAATGTCAACACACTTGTCTTTTTGCGTAGTGGGTGAAAAGTAGATATATAAAAGAGACATGCCAGTGTTATTTAGATTTTCAACAAGAACGTGAAATGAGAGTTACTTATGACTACATAAATAATTTTTTTTTGCTTTAATCGAAATTAACGATTAATTAAGTTAACAATTAAATTTAAATTAATCGTTAACAGCCCTAGTATTTACCCAATGCTCTGATTTTTGTAAAATTTTTAGGCGCCCCCTAAAATTCTCCTGGCCCCCCACGCAGACAAAGCTAAATCCGCCACTGCACTTAGGGGCCCATTTATTAATGAATATTGAGATATTGCCATTGTATATAGTGTACATTAAACTTTAATCATTTACATTGTACAATGGTTCTTTTGTTTATCATTTGCGGAGATCACCAATGTACGTCCTAGTCCTAGTGTGTGTGAAAGTATAAATACCAATAATACCCTAGACAAAACACATACTACACATCTTTTCACCACAAAGTTATGATAATGTTGGATATTTTATTAATGTCATAGAATTTTTTCAGTCGTCAACTTGTAAGAATGACTGTACTTTGCGACGCATAAGATGACACCCTACTTTCCTGCACAAATGTGGGGTTCGTACAGCATTGGCCATTTTCCTCTTCCAGCGCATACCTAATAATTTTTAGAAAATATGAGATGTGATAGCAATGTGATAATTTTATATCAAGTACCTTTGATGTGCGTATACTTAGCAGGAAAACTGTCATTAGAAGATCGAAATCAATTTGAGGAATTGTCTTGTATCTATACATTCTCGGTCTATCAACAATACAATGATTCTTGTAATATCAATAGTCACATTCGCGAGCTTAATCGCGAAGGTAATTACATCAAATGGCTTTTGACATAACCGCTGCATTGTTCGTTAGCTATCTTGCTATGCCTTAGCAACTAAACATTTTGTTTAAAAAATGTAATATATAAAACAAGCCGAATTCATACTTAATCTTATAGGGCTTTAAGCTGTGTAGGGGCTCATTTTGCTATCAAATCAGTACAGAGAAAATCATGTCAAAACGGGAAAAGAATGCAATGGTACCTGGTGAAATGGAAAAAATTCTTGCCGGTCGTCTGATACGAAAAAGTTTGAGAATCACTGGCTTACAATTTATTTAATGACTTTTACATAGCGTCACGCGTGTTACAATATTACAATGTAGACCTACACTAAATAAATACTTACATGACAAAAAAGTGATTTGAAACACACTTATTTTCAAATAGAAAACAAATTGTGGTGTTTTTTTTTGGTGTGTGTGTTTTGTGTGTGTGTGTGTGTGGGGGGGGGTGGTTAAAGTTTTGTGACGTATTTTGTGACGTCCACGATTTTGTGACGACGCGTGACGTAGGGGGTAAAAAATCGGCCCAAATCGCGTGATGTAATTTTGGACGGCCCAAAAGCCCCAAAGACTTTTCGCCAAAAGTTTTTGTGCGTGTCTTAGGAACCGAAATATTAAATGTGTATGCAGAAGAGCGTAGCTGACGAGTGGATGAGTAGACAGAGAGACATTAGGTAAGATAGAAAGGGCATAAGTCAGAAAATAATTTGTGGCAACGAACAGACAGTTTGTAATAAATCCATGGTATTATAGGGAGCCAATGAAGTGAATGGAGTAGACGATTAACATTGTTGTCTTTTATAGTTTTCCGATGTATTGTTTAGGCCAGTGGTTCCCAAACTTTTTTGACCCACGGACCCTTTTTATAATCAAAACTTCCCCCACGGACCCCATGTGAAATAACTACGTAAATGCATAGTACAAAAATTAAAATTAAAAAAACAACGTTTTGATGAGTGAGTTCGGTATTTATAGAAATTATGTCTTTTGTTAAAAATAAAATTGAACGAAATTTAATAACTTGGATTAAAGTTATAAAATTTTATGAATGTTTTTATGACCGCCTCAATGTTTGTGAGTAGCAACTGGAAATCCCCATGAGCACCAATTTCTAGTCGTTTTCTGTTGTTCTTTGATGAGGTTCACAATGCCACTGGTAGTTGTTTCCCCTACCTAATAGGAAGACGGAAAAGCATTCACAAAAATCTGTGCAAAAACCCATAACGTAGGACCTAAAATTGGGGCTGTTCAATAACCCTTAATGCAGGATATAAAATTGGGATCCGACTTTGTAACCAGATTTTTTGTATCATATTTCAAACATTGGTTTAAGTTCCTCCTTTCAATAAGTTGTTCCTGTGTTAGTATGGATTTATCTGAGTTTGGGATCAGAGATTACCCACGCGCAAAAGGGTTCAACTGCCATTCGGGAATATCCAAGGGAAGAACGTCTTCAAATCTTTGGTTCAGGTCTGAGGTCTGCATGAAGAGCCGTTAAGTGTTGACAGTGTGCTAGCAAATCTTTATCTCTATTTTGAAAGTTCGTAAAACTTGGAAACTAAGAACATTCTCCTGTTCCTAAATGTTGTTTGCACAGAAAAATGTTTGCAACAAACTCAGACATAACGCCTTTACTTTCAAATTAGCATCGTTAGAGTTGGCTTAATAAATCAGTCATAAAAGGAATGTCATTTTTTTAGTTGTGTTGTCTTTGATTTTCCAGGAATTCGGACACTGAATCGAAGAAGCATAAAATCGATTTAAATATTTTAAATATGCACTTTTTGATAACCAACGAACTTTTGTGTGAATAAGTAAACGATTATATTCTTCTTCATTTTCCAAACAATATTGAGCAAATGAGCTTTCATTGAAGGCATTTCTTTTGATTGTATTATCTGTTCTAATGACATAATCTAGTGATCCATGCAAACTTTCCCTGAGATTTTTTTGCCAAAAAATGATGTCGAGGAATGACACAATGTACTAAAAATACATTTGGTACAGTGTGTTTTATGAATTCCAGAAAATCAAGGGTATTTATTTAACTTCAATTTTTTTTTAATTCAGCAAATATCGTTTCTCCTTTTGTATCTGTTTCCAAACATGTATCCATACTTCAAATATTCAACAACACCGTAATTTGTTCTTTGGCTCACTCAGTGCTGGATTTACCTATTTGCTAAACAAATTTTGAATTTTGTTTTCATATTTGGCACTGACATAGAATATATGGACTTCAAAAGTCCCCCCCCCCCCCCACATATCAATTAAATACACAACCTTGCAACCCTCGTAGATTCAAGTTAAAAACGTCTATTTTTCTGACCTATTTATAGGAATTACGCATTTTTTTACTCATCAAGCTTCACCTTACAAGTATTTTGATTGGTTAACTTATAGGTGTGGAAATTAGAGTAGTTCTATTGTCCATTTAAGTCAAACAACATTGTATTCCATAACTGATAATTAAGCACATAAGATGGTTTTTAATTAGTAGGAGAGGCACTCACGTACTATTTTATTTATTATTATTTATTATAATTTTTACAATAATAAAAATAGATCACAATTTTATTATTTTATATCAAAGCTTGCGCCGCAGACCTTCTGATGTTGTTCAGGGACCCCCCAAATCAATTTTAATGCTCCACGGACCCCTTGAATGGTACCGGGGCTCCCTGGGGGTCCGTACGGACCACTTTGGGAACCACTGGTTTAGGCCAACCTGAAAGAAGAGAATTTCACAAATGAAGACTAGAGAGAACGTGAACAAGAGCACAGACTAATGGTATGCTAAACACGTTTAAGTATTCAAAATTGTAAGGGAATATTATTTTTGTCTTTTCAAGCTTGCCATTAAAGGGGTTTCTTCTTATTATTATTTGAAAAGACCAATTAATTAATCACTTTTTAAAAAAAAGTTCCGTTTGTGCACAACCACCATGTGACCATCACAGCCAATAGCTTTAGGGGAGCACAGATATGTTAAAATATACCATGAGGCCATCACAGCCAGTGGCGTAGCTAGGGGGGGCGGAAAGGGCGGCATTTGTGGGCATTTGAAAAATAAACAAAGCCATTTCCGATAACTGCCCCTTTTCCTTTGAAGGGGGAGAACCAATGTGAACCAAAAAGAATCTCAATTTTGAGTTTAAATTAACCGATTCGTGCAACACTTGTTTGATTACATAGTGGTTGTTACAACTAACGCAGAACAGTTTTAAAATTTAAAATCGCTCAAAAAAGGTAACTATTTGTTTGCAAAATTAAGCGGTATACGTCACAGATGGCGCTTTTATAAGAATACTGCACACAAAAAAAACCCAACACATCACCGCTGGTACGAATATGTAGTATTAATATCGCACGACAGTTTTAGCGTGGAATTCGGACATTCGCAGAACGATGCGCTAACAAGTACCTACATGACATGGTGGTTCAAATATTGTGTTTAAATTGCAAGTAGTAAATTACATTACTGTTTCAGGTTTTATAAAATTATTGTAAGGTAACTTATTAAAAATTAAATTTTATTTTGTTTTTATTGCATTAAAGTAACACATATAGCTTGTATTTTTCATTAATATATGGTTATTCATTAAAAATGAACGATTATTCATTTTTCCGTTAATAAACACCACAATAACATAAATAATTCCGAAAAAGACATACTTAAAAATTTCAAGCGTCTTAGAAAATTGACATTTGAAGTAGCAAATAAAACGAGATCAGATGCTGGATTTTTACTCAGTTCATGGCAATATTTTACTTTTCTATGGTGTCTCAATTTATAGGAACCCGTCTTTTTTTTTATATTAATGCAAACTATGAAAACCCATTTGATGAAACAAAGATATGTGCTAATACACAACGCTGTTACAAAGAGTTGGAGATATCGACTAGATAACAAGTTAAAAGAAGAAAAATTGAGTGGGGAAAATTCAGAAGACGTGGTTCTATATTTAGAGCAAGAAGTAAAACTAAAACGAGAAATATTTTTATCCATAGATGTAACTATAAAAGAAAATAAAAGAACGAGGTGATGAGTTACATGTCCTTGCAAGAAAATATTCGTGTATAACACTATACCATCTAGAATTTCGAATGAAGAATTTGAACATCAATTAAATTTCTTTATTTACATTGATAAAAAAATGTTCGAGTTAGAAAGAGAAAGGTTCCAGGTTTTTATGGCAGTACACGGGGCCGGTCTTAGCTGTTGCGGGCCCCTATGCAGCTTAGTATACGAAACTGATTGCGTGGGCCCCAGTTTGGGTAGGGATAAGGTATTAATAAGGATAATAAGTGAAAATTAAGATAGGTGGGGCCTATGAAAGCGCTGGGCTCACTGCGACCGCAGGTTGCAGGAGCCTAAGACCAGCCCTGGCTGTACCTACACTAAGAAGAGGCGTTATGTTAAAAAAAGAGGGGACATACCCCCTTGATCTAATAAAATATATTTAACAGTAAATATTGGAAAATTCTTTATCCAACATTACATTTTTGCTAAGAGTTATATTCAAAAATTGCTATCAGTGTATCTAGTTGTGATTTAAGACTACAAAATCTTGCTATATTGTCCATAGAACATGATAATACAAATAATATAAATTTTGATAACATAATAAACGATTTTTCGACTATGAAAGTTAGGAGAGTAAGTAAATTTATAAATAATAAAGAAATATGTTTACATACTCATGTACACAATTTATTTTTTATTTTAAAAAATTCATATAGATCTATTCATAAATTTAAAAAATAAATGCATATTAATTGTTAATTTTTTGGGTGTAAATTTGGAATATCTCTTGTCTCATTTGGGGTGGAAGGGGGACCTGTGACCCTATAACTTTCTTGTGGTCTTCAAAACAATTATCTTGTATTTTTATGAATGTATTTATAGGTTTATCATCTTATGCGGCCTCTTTTTTTATGACTGCTTACATAAATAGGGAATGCAATGGTAAAATTGTTCCCCACCTTTTACAATGTACTTTGTTTGAATTACAATTATTTATTCATGCTTTATTAATTTATTTTAAAAAATCATATGATTAACTTAATTAAGAGGCCGCCCATAAATGACGTCAAGTGAGTTCTTCTGATTTTTCACCCCTTCCCTTCGTCACACGGCGTCACGAAACGAAAACTTAGACCCTTTCCTCAGTGTGACGTGATGAATTCCCCCCTCCCCCCATACAAGCAGTATTTTGTATCTAAAAATGAGCATGTTTAAAATCATTTTTTGTTTGTTTGGTCATTTAAATATGTTTTTAGTTTAAGGTTACACTCTAACATCGTAACACGCGTGAAACCACGTAAATCGTCATTGAATAAAGTTTGGGCAATCATATATTTCAGTTTAGCTTTTAGTTAAAATTGCGCGTTTTGAATGACATCAAATGTGTGAATCCCCCCCCCCCCGGTGCGTGACGTCATTTATGAGTGGCCCCTAAAAGGGCGACATATTGGAGACCGCCCCGGGCGGCAAAAGCTCTAGCTACGCCACTGATCACAGCCAATAGCCTTAGGGGAGCACATATATTTTAAAATATCTTAGATACCAATAAAATAAGCACATGCTTTTTTTTAAGCAAAAGAAAGTAAATATACAATTTTAACTTTATTTTGCATTTACACTTTTACTTTCAATCAGTGATATGCTGTGTGAAATTGGGAGTTGTTAAAATAGGTCTACTCCAGGAAGTACTTTGATTCCCAATATTAAGGAAGTTTGTCCATTATTCCTGCCTATGACTGTTGAAGGGAGGGTGAATAAAGCTAAACCCATCTCTGATGGAAGCACACTAAAAACCATGGACAAACGTGTGACGCAATAAGGGGGCCGTCCAGACATGACGTCACGCACCGGGGGAGGGGGGAGATCACGCATTTTTGACGTGGGGGGGATGTTTATGAAATATGACGTCACATCAAGACGCACAGCTTTAAAATATGACGTCACATCAAGACGCACAACTTTAAATAAAAGTTCCAGTTAAATATTTAAATGCTTACAATTTACTTAATGACGCTTTACATCGCCTCACGCGTGTTACGATATTAGAGCACAGCCTGACACTAAACAATACTTAAATGACAAAAAGTGATTTGATGCATGCTCATTTTCAAATAGAAAATACGACTCTATGGAGGAGGGGCGCAAAAATTTGTGACGTCATATTGTCTAAGTTGAGTGACGAGTGTGGAGGGGGTGGGGATAAAAAAATCGCCATATATGCACGGCACTTATTTTCTATATGGAAGGAGCGTCTGTATTAGTTAAGATAACACTACCTGAACTACAAATATGATTTTTAAATATCATTCGAAAAAGTACAAAGTACTGCCTAAATGCCATCGACCAGAGTCTACCCCAATTTAAGCAGGCTAACATTCAAATTCTAGACAGAATTCAATAGCCTTCCTATAAAAATGATAAAGAGTTTTGACCATGGGCGTAGAATAAGGTTTTCCCCTCGTCAAATATTTTTCTTTAATTACTTTTCGACCAACGGCTGAGTTGTTTTGATGTTCTTCCTCTATTTCTTAAGGGCTTAATATCAATGTTTCTGATCATTGTGGCTCATACTGTGGCGTCGCTAGGAGGGTGCGGTGGGGGCGGGCCGCCCCGGGTGACACCATCAGGAGGGTGACACCAGACCGAAAAATTCTATATAATCCCTTTATTTAACACTGGAAAACTCGGAGGAGTTGTATGGGTTAAATCGTGAGGGGGTGACACCATGAGCTACCACCCCGGGTAACATCATGAGCTACCGCCCCGGTCGACACCAACCCTAGTGACGCCTCTGGGCTCATATGAATGCTGAAGGTTTGCCAATATATATGGGGATATGATACTTTGCACTGTCACTCATCGTGGTAACCTATGGGTGAGTAGAGGTTGGAGAACAGGAGGCAGTAGACATCAATGTGTCAATTATTGTAACAATCACGGGAAAAGACGTTGTTGGATTTAGATTACACGGGACCCCTGGCTGCAATTCCACCTGGGGCTCGGTCCATCCAGTTTATTATACAACTAGCAATTTACCCGCACTTTGCTGCGGGAAGTTGGAGAATTAGTGATGAGTGAGTGAGTGATATTTGGGCCCCAACAACTTCAAAAAGTTGTATGCTTCTACCTACATGGGGAATGGGAGAATGAGTAATTTTGTTTACTTTTTATATAGTTACTATTAGGAAAAAACTACATTTGGGCCCCCTGGCACCAAGTGAGAAATATTTTTTAAATAATTTTTCAGCTCGTAGAAGTGTATTTAATAAACCCCCAAAGTTTCATGCGTTTGCCTATTCGGAAAATAGGAGAATTAGTGGTTTTCAATTTTTATACAGCACATATAAGGAAAAAGCACGTTTTGGGGCCGCGGCCCTCATAAATGTGCATTTAAAAATTCTTTTACGCCAGTTTTCGTCGTGAGAGGGTACCCAATAATTTCCAAAAGTTTTATGTTTTTACCTACACGATGAATGTGGAATTTCTGATGAGTCAGTTTTTAATCTAAGAAAAAATTATATTTGGGTCCCCAGCCCCCTATGAGTTGAAATTTACCATTCTCTTTAGCCAAATTTCATCGGGAGATTGTATTCAATAACTTCCCAAAGTTTCATACTTCTACCTACATGGGAAAAGGGAGAATTAGTGATGTTCAGTTTTTATTTAGTTTATATTAGGAAAAAACTACATTTGGGCCCCCCGGCTCCCAGTATTTTAAATATTTTTCACCTGCTACCATCGTGAAAGTATAATTATCAATTCCCCTACGTTTCATGAGTCTACCTCATCGGGAAATAGGAGAATTAGTGATTTTCAATTTTTATATAGCTCATATAAGGAAAAAAAGGTTTTTGGGGCCCCGGCCCCCATTATTTGGAAATTTAACATTCTCTTTTGCCAATTATCGTCGGAAGCATGTTCTCAAATTTTTTTTACAAAGTTTCATGCTTCTACCTATACGGGAAATAGGAGAATTAATGATTTGCAATTTGTAAATAGCTCATAAAAGGAAAAGAAACTTTTTTGGGGGCCCGGCCCCCATGAGTGTGAATTTCAAAATTCTTTTCCACCAATTTTCGTCATGAGAGAGTACCCAACAATGTCTTAAAGTTTCATGCTCCTACCTACACGGGAAATAGGAAAATTGGTTATTTTCAATTTTTATAGAGCCACTATAAGGAAAAAAATGTTTTTGGCCCCCCAGCCCCACATGAGCGACATTTTAAAAATTATTTTTAGCCAATTTTTGTCGTGATAGGGTACCCAACAACTTCCCAAAATTTCATGCTCCTACCTACACGTAAAATAGGAGAATTAGTGATGAGTCGGTTTATAATATAAGAAAAACTATATTTTGGCCCCACGGCCCCCCATGAGAGGGAGTTAAATTTTTTTTAATCAATTGTCGTCGGGAGCGTGTACTCGAAAAATTCCCTAAGTTTCATGCTTCTACATATACGGGAAATATGAAATTAGTGATTTTCAATTTTTAAATAGCTCATATAAGGAAAAAAAACGTTTTGGGGACCCCCCTGCCCCCATGAGTGGGAAATTTAACTATTTTTTTTCCAATTATTGTCGAGAGCACGTAGTCAACAAATTTCCAAAATTTCATGCTTCTACCTACACGGGAAATAGGAAAATGTGTGATTTTATTTTTTTATAGAGCCCATATAGGAAAAAAATGTTTTTGGGCTCCCGACCCCACATAAGCGAGATTTGTAAAATTCATTTTCGCCAATTTTCGTCGTGAGAGGGTACCCAACAACATTTTCAAAATTTCATGCTCCTTTCTACACGGGAAGTTGGAGAATTAGTGATCAGTCGGTTTTTAATATAAGAAAAACTATATATGGGCCCCCGGTCCCCCATGAGAAGGAATTGTAACATTACTTTTTGCCAGTTTTTGTCGGGAGCGTGTACTCAAAAAATTAACCAAAGTTTCATGCTTCTACCTATACGGGAAATAGGAGTATTAGTGATTTTCAATTTTTATAAAGCTCATAGAAGGAAAAAACCGTTTTTGGGGCCCCGGCCTCCCATGAGTGGGAAAATTAACTCTTTTTTTCCAGTTATAATTGGGAGCATGTACTTAACTAATTTCCAATGTTTCATGCTTCTACCTACACGGGAAATATGAAAATTGGTGATTATCAATTTTTATACACCCCAAATAAGGAAAAAAATGTTTTTGGGCCCCGGCCTCACATGAGCGAGATTTTTAAAATTCTTTTTCGTCAATTTTCGTCGTGAAAGGGTAACCAACAACTTCCTAAAGTTTCATGCTTCTACCTACACGGGAAGTTGGAGAATTAGTGATGAATGAGTGAGTCAGTGAGTCAGTCAGGTCTTTCCCTTTTATTAGTATAGATACTATCCTGACTACGCCAGTAAGTCATGCATTAATTGAAATATCTTTATTTCAATATTTGAGCATGTGAAATTAATATCCTAGATTGTATGAATGTTTAAATTAAATGACAAGTAAATTTTATCAGCATATTCGATTTTTCAAATTTAAATTTCATTTATCCGACAACCCTTTCAGAATTAAAAATTACAAATTTCTCGTTAACTAGCCATTTAAGAGCCAGATTTTTCCAGCATTTAAGATTATCACGACTTTATTCAAATATTTATTTAATAAATAGTCGGGAAAATCTCAAAGCATGCTCAAATAATTTATAGATTAAATCTAAATTAAGGGAAATAGAAATGATGCAAATAAATAATTTTAAAATATTTATCTATCTTTTAAATATTGATATTTATGTACATAGTAATTAAATCAAATCAAAAAGCGTATGAACACAATGTATCCAATTGAAAACAAAACAACAACATTTGTTTCAATAATAACGTTATAGTTACATTTTATTTTATTTTTAAGAGTAAAATTTAACTACATTCTTTGCAATGAAGTTAGAAGACAATTTCTTACGTAAGAGTTCTATTCCTAATAGATTTATTGATTTTTAAATGTTTGTTCATTTATGTGTGCTTTTCTTGCAAATATTGTTAAAAACGAATGTTTAAAAATATTAATTATTTCAAAAGCTCCACCCATTACTTCCTAATAGTGGGATTGGTGTTATTTTTTAAAAAAATAAATAGGAATGAATTATCCATATTTAGCCATTTTTGGGGGTACAATAGTTTACCAGGGTTATAAAATATAGAATATCAGTCACATTTATTATGTTCAAATGTTATTCTTTTTTTGCAATTAACTGGTTTTAAAATTTCATTATTTTTACGAAATAATAGAAAAATTATGTTTTAAATTGAGATTAAAAAAAAAAAAAAAAAAAAGAATAAAAAAAACTAAAATAAAGTTAATAGTTAATCATAAGTGTATCCCCCATGATGCTTGAGGCAAAATGTCAGCTTCCATTATACTTCCGGGAAAACAAATATGACAGATTACTCCAGGATTATTAATGTATCTTTAATGAATTATGTTTTTAGAATGATATAGATATAATGAATCTTGTTTTTTAACTAAAATTAAATGGCTAATAGTTCAAGAGGAAGACCAGATCAAGAGGTGAATGTCAGAAATAATAATAATTATAAATAAGACCTTTATTATTTATTAGATCTAGAAGTTGATAATATTATAATTACGGAGTGTCTACTGCTACGACAAAGTAACGGCAGACAACCCGCGCGGATGTGGCTGGTGCTACGACATGTCGTAACACCAGCAACATCCGACCGGGTTGTCTGCCGTTACGACATGTCGTAAACAATTTTCTGTATTTCAATTATGCCATTACTAATACTTAAATACTGAAGTAAAGTTCTCATAATGAAATATCATGATCACTAGATAAGCTTATTAATGAATTTTAAAGGTTTAAAAGAGAATCTAGATTGAGCCATTAAATGAAAAACAGTTATAATTTTAACAAATTACTGTTTCTCATCAGCTTCGCTAGATCAAGTGATAGTCCGGTTGCTCTGCAATGATATGACACTAGTGATAGCGGGATCGAATCCCGCCGCCGTCATGTTTTTTTTGTTTTTTTTTAAAATTTCATTTATTATTTTTTTTTAAAAAAAACATCATAATGAGTATGCTAATAATTTTTGTTATTATTCTGAAAAGCAGATACGTTGACTAAATCTGTTAAAATAAAAATATTTAGATTTTAGACTAGTCGTAACACTAGCCAATCCACATATGCTTGGCTAGCGTTACGACAACCGGTCAGGTCGTCTGCTGCTACGACAGTCGTAAAAATGTGTTATGCGCTTACTTACAGTTACGACTAAAACTGTATTTAATTATGCTAATATTATTTTTTTCTTTTTGATTCACGAGTTGACTCTCAGTCGCCATCACCAACGAAAAAGGTGAGGCAAGAGTTTATAAAATGACTATAATCCATCACTGTTACTGTTACTAAATTTGTTTGAAAGATATTTTTGAAAAATTCTCTGAATTGAAGGCATTGCGAAAAAGTGCTGAACACA
>MUZC01000146.1:415085-429099 GCA_002072015.1 Radix auricularia
TGTTTGATATGTAGATTTTTAAGACAAGGAGACATTTATTGTTACATTTTTGTATCATTTAATGCCACTATAAAAAATTTTTTATGGTGTTGAGCATTGAAATTTCTGACATTTCATTTTTTAATAAGTAGATATATCTGAGAACACTTTAAAATGCTTTTGATCCTATTGTATTATGCAAAGCATTTTTATTTATTTTAAAAAAAAACTTCATTATCTTTTCTGACTCATGCCCTTCATATCTTACTGAACTTTTGTCAGTCTACTCACCAAGTCGTCAGCTACGCTCCTCTGCAGATACACGCATTCTCTGTGTTCCTAAGACAAGAACTAAAACATTTGGCGAAAGGTCATTCTCCTTTTGTGCAGCCAAACAATGGAATTCTCTTCCATTACATATCCGTAGCATTTCAACTGCTAAGTCATTCAAAACTGCACTTAGGACACATCTTTTTAAAATTTATTTTCAAAATTAATAAAACAACATTTTTTAAAATGATTAACGTAGCTGATGTATTGAGTATAGCGTATTGTTAACATGATATGAATGTTTCTTTTTATTGATATATGTATTGTTATTTCCATGTAAAGCGCTGTGAGCCTGGCTCCTTGCTGGGATACAGCGCTATATAAATTATCATTTTATTATTATTATTATTTAAAAATAACGTGGGGCCGGTATATTTGAAATTAATTTAATTCATGTAAATATACTTTAATGCAATTGATTCATATTGCTTACTGTGCTGATCAACACTATCTTTAGTTTGATGTATGGTGTGTTGAGTTATGTCAATGGCATAATTTTTTATGAATTTTTAAATTTTAGCATTTTTAATTATCACGTGTTAGTACTTATGAGGGTACTAGTTTTAAGGATTTTATTAATTAAAGTGATTAAACTGTTTCTATCTTGAAATTCATTCACATAAATTGTTAGGCTTATTAAAAATACCTGAATTTGATGTTAGATGTTGGATATATTGATTTTTGTGACGAGGTGACATATTTTTATTTTTACATTTGTGTATCATTTCATGCCACTTTTAAAAGCTATTTTTATGGGGTTAATCATTAATAAGATTTCTCTCATTTCATTTTTTTAATAATTAGATTCATCAGAGAACATTTTGAAATGCTTTCGGCTCAATTGTGTTTTGCCAAGCATTTTTTATAATTTTTTTAAAAACTTCAATTTTTGAAAATTTAATGGGGTGGGTATCTTTGAACTTATTTTAATGGATGTAAATGTACTTCAATGCTATTGATTCACATTACTCATTGTTCCTGTTAAAATTACCTTTAATTTAATGGATGGTATGATTATTTATGTCAGTTGCATAAATTTATATGAATTTTTGAAACTGTGCATTTTACACTTTTCCGGTCGGAAAATAAAAATGAAAAAAAATTGATGTTTTTAATTTTTAAATATTTTTTTACTTTTGAATGAATCAATGTAGATGCTTCAAAAAAATTGGGCTTATTAATTATAAACTTTGTTGTAACTTAACCAATTTGTCGACATCTCAGTAAATTATGTTTGAAAATACCAGTCTTTGAAAATGACCTTTTTTGAAAAGTGAAAAAATGCCAATTTTGGCCTTTTTTCAAAAAATTGGAAAATAGCATAACTTTTTTGTTTTTTAAGATAACTCGGTAATTTTTTTTCCCAATGTCTTAGAATAAAAAGTACTACAAAATGAAATACACCAAAATTATAAAATCCTAAAAAATAAAATCAGTTTGGACTACCTACTGTTAACAAAACATAAAAAGTTACAATCATTGTCCCAAAAATTAAAACAAGAAAGGACATTAAATGAAAGAACAAGCATTAAATATATTTTCTCAGGTGATTGACAAATATTTTGTATTTATATTAACTCTTTATGTGCCATAAGGTTTTCGGAAAACTTCCGCCTCTGTACCGTAAGAATTTTCAGAATTGGGATCAACCGGTTATGAAATTTTAAAAATTGCATAAAATCCATTTATATTATTGTCATACTGATGTCATTTTTTAGGATAAGAATGGTTATTTTATGTATCCGACTGTTTTGATTTTAAAACTATTTTTACCTGTAGTTTATTACTTATTATTTTAGTAATAAAGTATTGCAAAATCGCATCTTCGAAGAAAAAAACCGTAAAAACTTCTTAAAAAACTTCGCGAATCGAGCGATAGCACTAGCAAGGGAAACAGTCGCCATTTCCGGAAGTCGAAAACATTGTTTTTCACGCACTGAAGAGTTTTTATTTTCTGTAATTTTGTTTCTAAAGACTAAAGAGAGATCCATCGAGTCGCCAATTATCGCGCTTTGATAACAAACGGTAAATTGCGCTTTGGCACATTAAGAGTTAAAAAAAACTATCAATGATTACTTGATAAATAAAAACAATAATCTTGTTTTGTACATTAATAGCAGCTGAACTCACTGACAGAAAGAAATGACAATGCGACAGAAAGAAATGACAATGTGTAATCTTGTTTTGTACATTAATAGCAGCTGAACTTAATGACAGAAAGAAATGACAATGTGACAGAAAGAAATGACAATGTGACATAAAGAAATGACAATGTGTAATCTTCTTTTGTACATTAATAGCAGCTGAACTCACTGACAGAAAGAAATGGCAATGTGACAGAAAGAAATGACAATGTGTAATCTTGTTTTGTACATTAATAGCAGCTGAACTCACTAACAGAAAGAAATGACAATGTGACAGAAAGAAATGACAATGTGACAGAAAGAAATGACAATGTGTGATCTTGTACATTAATAGCAGCTGAACTCACTAACAGAAAGAAATGACAAAGTGACAGAAAGAAATGACAATGTGTAATCTTGTTTTGTACATTAACAGCAGCTGAGCTCACTAACAGAAAGAAATGACAATGTGACAGAAAGAAATGACAATGTGTAATCTTGTACATTAATAGCAGCTGAACTCACTGACAGAAAGAAATGACAATGTGATAGAAAGAAATGACAATATGACAGAAAGAAATGACAATGTGACAGAAAGAAATGACATTGTGTAATCTTGTACATTAATAGCAGCTGAACTCACTGTCAGAAAGAAATGACAATGTGATAGAAAGAAATGACAATGTGACAGAAAGAAATGACAATGTGACCGAAGAAATGACAATGTGTGATCTTGTACATTAATAGCAGCTGAACTCACTGACAGAAAGAAATGACAATGTGACAGAAAGAAATGACAATTTGTAATCTTGTACATTAATAGCAGCTGAACTCACTGACAGAAAGAAATGACAATGTGACAGAAAGAAATGACAATTTGTAATCTTATACATTAATAGCAGCTGAACTCACTGACAGAAAGAAATGACAATGTGACAGAAAGAAATGACAATGTGACAGAAAGAAATGACAATGTGACAGAAAGAAATGACAATGTGACAGAAAGAAATGACAATGTGTAATCTTGTACATTAATAGCAGCTGAGCTCACTGACAGAAAGAAATGACAATGTGACAGAAAGAAATGACAATTTGTAATCTTGTACATTAACAGCAGCTGAACTCACTGACAGAAAGAAATGAGTCTCTTGAAGCAGAACTGGCCAGTTGTCGAGAGGAGCTTGAAGTTCAGAGGTTGAGACTCCAGGAAGTTCAGTCCCGGCATCAGGATGACCTTGAGGAAATCAGGAAAGGTGGCCATGATGCTTTGGCAGTTGTTGTTGAACAGTACAAGGTTTGTCATGGAATTCCAAAAATAGATTATCCATAGACATAGATGTATTATTACAGGAAAATAACCTATGAATAAATTAAAAAGTATTAATAAAAAGCAAACCAAAAAGTCTAAAAATATATTATTCTCTACTCCCATCAAGTTCAAGGCCTTACAGCCCCCATAAAGGCCGTACAACCACCATCAAGGCCTTACAGCCCCCATAAAGGCCTTACAGCCACCAAAAGGCCTTACAACCACCATAAAGGCCTTACAGTCCCCATAAAGGCCTTACAGCCACCAAAAGGCCTTACAACCACCATCAAGGCCTTACAGCCACCAAAAGACCTTACAGCCCCCATAAAGGCCTTACAACCACCAAAAAGCCTTACAACCACCAAAAGACCTTACAACCCCCATGAAGGCCTTACAGCCATCAAAAGGCCTTACAACCCCCATGAAGGCCTTACAGCCATCAAAAGGCTTTACAACCACCATCAAGGCCTTACAGCCATCAAAAGGCCTTACAACCACCATCAAGGCCTTACAACCACCATCAAGGCCTTACAACCACCATCAAGGCCTTACAACCACCATCAAGGCCTTACAACCACCAAAAGACCTTACAACCACCAAAAGACCTTACAACCCCCATAAAGACCTTACAACCACCATAAAGTCCTTACAGCCCCCATAAAGGCCTTACAGCCCCCATAAAGTCCTTACAGCCCCCATAAAGGCCTTACAGCCACCATAAAGTCCTTACAGCCCCCATAAAGGCCTTACAGCCACCATAAAGTCCTTACAGCCCCCATAAAGGCCTTACAACCCCCATAAAGGCCTTACAACCACCACAAAGTCCTAACAGCCCCCATAAAGGCCTTACAGCCCCCATAAAGACCTTACAACCCCCATAAAGACCTTACAACCCCCATAAAGACCTTACAACCACCAAAAGACCTTACAACCACCAAAAGACCTTACAACTTCCATAAAGGCCTTACAAGCCCCATAAAGACCTTACAACCCCCATAAAGGCCTTACAGCCCCCATAAAGGCCTTACAACCACCAAAAGACCTTACAACCACCAAAAGACATTACAACCCCCATAGAGACCTTACAGCCCCCATAAAGACCTTACAACCCCCATAGAAACCTTACAACCACCATAAAGGCCTTACAGCCACCAAAAGGCCTTACAGCCTCCATAAAGGCCTTACAGCCACCATAAAGGCCTTACAGCCCCCATAAAGGCCTTACAGCCACCATAAAGGCCTTACAGCCACCATAAAGGCCTTACAGCCACCATAAAGTCCTTACAGCCACCATAAAGGCCTTACAGCCCCCATAAAGGCCTTGCAACCCCCATAAAGTCCTTACAGCCCCCATAAAGGCCTTATAGCCACCATAAAGTCCTTACAGCCACCATAAAGTCCTTACAGTTACCATAAAGTCCTTACAGCCCCCATAAAGTCCTTACAGCCACCATAAAGACCTTACAGCCCCCATAAAGTCCTTACAGCCCCCATAAAGTCCTTACAGCCCCCATAAAGACCTTACAGCCCCCATAAAGTCCTTACAGCCACCATAAAGTCCTTACAGCCCCCATAAAGTCCTTACAGCCCCCATAAAGGCCTTACAGCCCCCATAAAGGCCTTACAACCCACATAAAGGCCTTACAACCCCCATAAAGGCCTTACAACCCCCATAAAGGCCTTACAACCCCCATAAAGTCCTTACAGCCCCCCTAATATTTAAACTTGTATTGCCAGGAGCAGTCAAGAACAGTTGTACTAGAGCAGCAGGAATTGGCTCAAAGAAGTTTGGTGGAGACTTTGAGTCAACAGATGAAAGTCTTCCAGGAGATGTTACAGGTCCAGGTTAGTAATAACTGTGTGAAGACATAGTCTTTGAAATAGATTATTGTTTACAATCATTTCTGTGAACTGTTTGTCAATGCTTTGCTTTGATCTTTCTCAGAACCATCTTGATTGTTGTTAAAGAGTAAACGTTTAATAGTGAAAATAAATTATGAAAGTTCAATCATTTTTGTCAAATATTATGAAAAAGTATTGATTAATTGTGTGTGTTCTATTCTTTAAATTTAAAGTTAAAGTACTTGAAATGTGTTAAATAGTTTTTTCCTTTAAAAGGCTATTTGGATTTTTAAGACATGAAGATAATGAATTAAACAAAACTAATAAATCTAGCAAGAAATAACTGAACGACAGAGAGAGGAGGACAGGCAAGAGTTAGGAAGAAAGATAGAGAGAGCACTGGAGGAATCAAGGCAACAACAACAGGTTGGTCCGTTGTCTCAAGTGTCCAGTTGTTTGTCTAAAGTGTTGAGTCGTTTGTCTAAAGTATCCAGTTGTTTGTCCAAAGTGTCCTGTTGTTTGTCTAAAATGTCCAGTTGTTTGGTTTCCAAAGGGACTTTTTAAAAAAAATTGAGACTATAGTGAAATTCATATTTTCTGATTAGTGAATGTGTTTGTAATTTGTTTATCTTTGGGAATGAATCTTAACAAATATTTTATGTGTGACACACTGTTAAATTATTATTTTTTTATTATTTAAAAATTAACAGGAAAACTTTGATGCTTTCCTAGTAGCTGAACAAGAAAGACAGAGAATAGCCATTGAGAAGGCTTTGGAGGTCTGTGCTGTGATATAAACTATTAAGCTGTTTAATTTTATATATATATATATATACATACACTCACATGTTACAATGCAATACATTAGAAAAGGATATTAAATGATTGCTTATCAAAATTCAGCTCTATTTTGTGCTGTAATCAATTTATTTTCTGTAACATATGGAATTGGGTTTTTAGGAGGAGAGAGCTTCTAGTCAAGAGCAGATAATGCAGGCAGTAAATGCAGAACAAGAAAGGACAAGGGCTAGACTTGAAGAACTAAAGGTAATTGGGTTATTATCAAATAAATTATTATAGTTATGATGAAATTCAGATTTAAAAAATCAGGTTCATATAGAATATTTTCTTTTTCAAATAGAATTATAGTAAATTGTAACAAATTTATGAAGTTTTACCTTAGTGATTTCTATGTGATAAGTTTTACCCTAGTGATTTCTATGTGATAGGTTTTACCCTAGTGATTTCTATGTGATAGGTTTTACCCTAGTGATTTCTATGTGATAGGTTGAGTATACACAGAAGCTAGATGAGGAGAGACAATCACATGCAGAAGCTCTTCAAAGTCTCATGGAAGATCAGCAAAGACTGGCTCAGGTAAATGTAACAAACATGATCTCAATGGCCATCAAGTCCAATCAGATTTAGCCATCTCTGAGTTCATAATAACAAATTATTGTCAGCTTACATTCCTAACCTATTTCAAAATATTTACAATTTACATTCCTAACCTATTTCAAAATATTTACAATTTACATTCCTAACGTATATCTAACTCTTTTCAACTTTAACTCTGCATATCTGAATCTTTTCAACTGTAATCTGCTTTTAAAAAATATAGGATAAACTATCTCAGCTCGTTGATGAAGAGAGAGAAAGAGGGAGAGCTTCAGTTAGAGAAGCATTGGACCAAACGAGCTTACTAACAAGAGCGTACATTGATGAGCAAAGACAGGTGAGATGGCTTTGAAAATATTACTTGAGCTATCATTTTATTTTCTCTTTTGGACATCATATATACATATAGTTAGAATACCATTACCATAAAAAATAGCTGCTAACTGAAATCACCAATCGTGTCAAAAATTATTCTTGGTGATTTGCTTAATAAAGAAACAACAGGTGTAGTGTTTAATACTAACGAAGCCATTTGATTTTAGATTCATAAATGCCCTTAAAAAATATAAGGCTAATAAAAAGGCAAAAGTGCCCCAAAAAAACAACAACAAAAAACAACGAAAAGAAATGGCCAACTTTTGAAATTTCATTTTGAATTTTATTTAGATAAAACAATATTTTAAGTTTAAGGAATATTTCCCTTGACCTAGTAATATTTCCATTGACCTAATAATATTTCCCTTGACCTAGTAATATTTCCCTTGACCTAATAATATTTCCCTTGACCTACTAATATTTCCCTTGGCCTAATAATATTTGCCTTAACCTAATAATATTTCCCTTGACCTAATAATATTTCCCTTGACCTAATAATATTTCACTTGACCTAATAATATTCACATTTTGATTCTTATTTAATAATTCAGATGTAAATTCAAATTTCCATGTCATTATTTTCACCATTATACTATTATACCATTATTTTTTACCATTATTCTCAAAATCATAATTTTGAAGTTATAATTTTAACATCACAATTTAGTTTAGACCTTACAATTTTGATCAAATAATTTTGACTACAGGCAGACGCCAGAGTGAGGCGGCGCCACTTGGCAAGTTTGGATCTGTTTTTAGAAAGTTCAAGACAACAAATAAATCTCCTATTAGAGTCTGAAAAATTTCAGACGTCACCATCATCATCATCAACATCATCATCCGCCAATCATGAGAAAGACAAAGGTGCAGGGGGAGACACATGAGTTTGATCCATCACATGGCTGATCTGTTGTTAAATGTTGTTGACAGATGGTGTTTTATTTGGTTTTATCACAGTTGGAATAAAAGAACTTTTATGTTTCAAATTATAATTTAAAATTTTGAACTGCTACTTTAGTGTAAATAAAATGATTGAAGTTGAAAGGAGAAGGGACCGTGTTGATATCTTGTGACTTGACACCCTCTGTAGTACAGTGTAAATAAATCATTGGTGTTGTCAGGCCAGCTGAACTGAACATGTCATACTGAATGTGTCATACTGAATGTGTCATACTGAACGTGTCATACTGAACGTGTCATACTGAATGTGTCATACTGAACATGTCATACTGAATGTGTCATACTCAGTGGCGGCGTTAGGTAAGTGCGGGGCCTAGTGCCACTCATGTTGATATCGTACAGAGAAATCACTTTGATGACGCTAATTAATGTTTCCGATCGCACCACTACCGAGACACTGCCATTCCGATGACACAGTTTTCTAAAAATAACTATTTTAGTAAATCTATTGTGAATGACGTGTACACAAATAAAGGGGATTGGCTGAATGGTACATCTGACCTATTTTCCGCTAACGGTGTAATGCTTTCAACGACGTCTAGAGCTACGCTACGGAATTTTACCTTCAAAAAGTATTACAAGAGTGCCTCTTTCGTTTCTTTACAATCGTTTCCAGCATATGTTCTACCATCCACTCTTTGGTTGCACATGTATAGGTTATTAACCAGGATGAGACATGTTCAGGACCGAAACGCGGGGCCTACCTAAGAGCAAGGCCTGGGACAGTCGCCCCAGTTGCCACCCTCAAACGCCGCTCCTGGTCATACTGAACGTGTCATACTGAACATGTCATACTGAACATGTCATACTGAACGTGTCACACTGAACATGTCATTCTGAACATGTCATACTGAACATGTCATACTGAACATGTCATACTGAACGTGTCATACTGAACATGTCATACTGAACATGTCATACTGAACATGTCATACTGAACGTGTCATACTGAACATGTCATACTGAACGTGTCATACTGAACATGTCATACTGAACGTATAATACTGAACATGTCACACTGAACATGTCATACTGAACATGTCATACTGAACGTATAATACTGAACGTGTCACACTGAACATGTCATACTGAACTTGTCATACTGAACTTGTCATACTGAACTTGTCATACTGAACTTGTCATACTGAACATGTCATACTGAACGTGTCATACTGAACATGTCATACTGAACATGTCATACTGAACATGTCATACTGAACTTGTCATACTGAACGTGTCATACTGAACATTTCATACTGAACATTTCATACTGAACATGTCATACTGAACGTGTCATACTGAACTTGTCATACTGAATGTGTCATACTGAACATGCCATACTGAAGTGTCATACTGAACATGCCATACTGAACGTGTCATACTGAATGTGTCATACTGAACATGCCATACTGAACATGTCATACTGAACATGTCATACTGAACATGTCATACTGAACATGTCATACTGAACGTGTCATACTGAACATGCCATACTGAACATGTCATACTGAACATGTCATACTGAACATGTCATACTGAACATGTCATTCTGAACGTGTCATACTGAATGTGTCATACTGAATGTGTCATACTGAACATGTCATACTGAACATGTCATACTGAACATGTCATACTGAACGTGTCATACTGAACATGTCATACTGAACATGTCATACTGAACTTGTCATACTGAACATGCCATACTGAATGTGTCATACTGAACATGCCATACTGAACGTGTCATACTGAACATGCCATACTGAACGTGTCATACTGTTTTCGTGTTATTTAGTTGTAAGTAAATAAAGGTGTGAAAACTCTAGTATGTTGTTTGATCAAATCTGTGTTAAATTAACTTCAATTGGAGGCTTTTTTTTATTAGAGCTCAACATTTGTATGGTCAGTTGTGTCCACTCTGTTGTATGGTCAGTTGTGTCCACTCTGTTGTATGGTCAGTTGTGTCCACTCTGTTGTATGGTCAGTTGTGTCCACTCTATTGTATGGTCAGTTGTGTCCACTCTATTGTATGGTCAGTTGTGTCCACTCTATTGTATGGTCAGTTGTGTCCACTCTATTGTATAGTCAGTTGTGTCCACTCTATTGTATGGTCAGTTGTGTCCAGGTCAGTTGTGTCCACTCTATTGTATAGTCAGTTGTGTCCACTCTATTGAATGGTCAGCTGTGTCCACTCTATTGTATAGTCAGTTGTGTCCACTCTATTTTATGGTCAGTTGTGTCCACTCTATTGTATGGTCAGTTGTGTCCACTCTATGGTATGATAAGTTGTGTCCATGAGTGCTTGTGAATTTCTAACTAGGGTTGCCAGCTTAAAAAAATTTAGAAAAGGAATATTAAAAGTCACAATTTTTTTATAAGAAGAAAAAAAAAGTAAAACTGTAATGTCACATTTTAAAAAAACATTTGATGATCATGTCACATGAATCAAACATCACAAGGGAGTGAAGTATCCAGCTAAAAGTGAAGTAACCAGCTAAAAATGAAATCTCTGCTAAACTTTGTTCAAAATAATATGAAAGCCAATTGTTTTATCTTGAAAGTGTCAGTTCAGATGAATGTAAAAAACAATATTTAAAATAAACAAAGTATGGCATTAGAGGATGTTTTCAGCATTAAAACTATTGTAATATAAATATTCAAGGGATTTGTTTATTAATTATGAATATATTTGAATTATTTAATATTATCTGCAAGTTTTCTGCATTAATCATTATTTGAGCTCTTATGCTGATAAGTATTTAAGAAAATATTATTTTATTTTAAATTTCTCAAACTTTTTATCTTTCTAATGTGGATCAAGACAGTTAAAAATGGTAATAAATTAGTGGAAAACACAAATTTTTAGCAATAAATTGTTATATTTATTTATCTAATTTTTAAATTCAATTCAATTCATTTAAATTCATTAAATCTCATTAAGTAAATTATCTTTTTAAAAAGAAGAGTTTTTAAAATGTAAATATCGCCATGAAAACAATAATTATTAGTATTAGACTTAAAGTGAGGGTTTATTTAAAGGTAGTGAGTATAGCCTCGTCAAAACGACCCAATATGCGGCTGCATACGCGCTCGTCCACTTCCGGTTATTGCTATTCTTAGTAACATTGTTTATAAAATGATGTTTATAAAATTGAAGAGTTACAAGTATTCACTGCGCCTTTCATTGAACCTCCGATTCTATATGTGCATTCAAACAATCTCTAAAATCTATCACTAAACCTAACCCAAAACCCTAAAAACTATCACTAAACCTAACCCAACCCTAAATACTATCACTAAACCTAACCCAAACCCTAAAAGCTATCACTAAACCTAACCCAAACCCTAAAAACTATCACTTAACGTAACCCTAAAGTCTATCCCTAAGCCTAACATCAAAACAAACCATTTAAAAAAAAAAATCTTATTCATAATCAATTCATGTAGTATTGTTTGAAAAAAAAAAAAATAGGCATCAATAAGAAATCGAAACCCGGACTTGCGATGTAGCGTACTATCGTACTATCAATATGACCACACAGCCACACATTCTCCGATGAAATTTTTAACCTTATAAAAAAAATATTACTAAGAATAGCAATAACCGGAAGTGAACGAGCGCGTATGCAGCCGCATATTGGGTCGTTTTGACGAGGCTATACTCACTACCTTATTTAAAACCTCTAAAAAATATTAAATTTTATAAACACTTCTTTATCTGATAGTGGTAGGGTAAATGGATGAATTTTAAAGTCTCTAGTCATAAAGAGTGAATACCGATATCACACGTAGGGGAAATAATGAACAAAAATGTAGTGGATTTGCTTTGTCTTATCTTATGTATGGCTTTTAACTAAAAAAAAATAATGTTTAACTACCGGTTTTTGTAATACACTATTCACATCTCTTATAACATTGTAGAATAAAAATATTTCTTATAGACTTCTCATTGACAGATCTAATGAGAACAATACGTACACCATCTCTGTTATTACTGTAGTTCTTAGTACATTCGCCATTAGTATTGGACATACTAATTCCGTTATTAATGAAAGGAATGCAATCAATAAGAAATAAATTTACTTACACCTTGGCCTTAGATTACTTGAATTTTTTCTACACACTAATTTGATTTTAGATTCATTTGTGCGTCTTGGACATACTTACAAAAGTTACTTTTGAGTAAAGAAGCAGCTTTTGAGTTGAGGTCAAAGGTTGGGAGCCATTAGAGCCGGAAGCAGCTTTTGAGTTGAGGTCAAAGGTTGGGAGCCATTTGAGTCTGAAGCAGCTTTTGAGTTGAGGTCAAAGGTTGGGAGCCATTAGAGTCTGAAGCATCTTTTGAGTAGATGTCAAAGGTTGGGAGCCATTAGAGTCTGAAGCAGCTTTTGAGTTGAATTCAAAGGTTGGGAGCCATTAGATTCTGAAGCAGCTTTTGAGTTGAGGTCAAACGTTAGGAGCCATTAGATTCTGAAGCAGCTTTTGAGTTGAGGTCAAAGGTTGGGAGCCATTAGATTCTGAAGCAGCTTTTGAGTAGAATTCAAAGGTTGGGAGCCATTAGAGTCTGAAACGAGCTCTACTTTTGGGAATCCTCCCAGCGGAGGCGTCACTAGGGGTGGTGCGAATCGCACCAGGTGACAACATCACAAGGGGTGTCACCAAAGTGTAAAACTCTGCGTGTCCCCGTTATTTGGTATAGGGAGACTCGGATGGGGGTCTTTGGGGATAAGTTGTGAAGGGGGATGACATCATGAGTTACCGCACCGAGGGAAACATATTCTAGTGACTAGTGACGCTTCTACCTCTTTAGAGGCAGTAGCCACACTCAACAAACATCAAACTCAGATGTGAAATTGATTGAAGACCTGTTGAAGCTTCCTGAGAGCCATTCTGTAAAAGGCTGTACTAGCTAGGGCACCGCATGATAGTTGGGGGAAACAATATCGGGTAGGGGGTGGGAGAGACATGGAATGTAAAAGGGTGCACAGAAAAATAATTACACAAGTAAGACTAGACACAAACCTTGGATAAGTGTAGGATCCATTAATCTTCTATCAAGAAGGAGCGTCTGTAACAGCTAAGATAAGAAGATTTGACAATGTTGCTCTAATGATTTAAAGGCAGAATAGAAGCATCACAGTCAGTACGTTAGCTGAAGTAAGAAAGTCATAGCCGTGGTGTTATAGCCGTGGTGTTATAGCCGTGGTGTTATAGCCGTGGTGTTATACATTCTGTAACTGCCAACAACTCACCAAGTTATACATCCTGTAACTGCCAACAACTCACCAAGTTATACATCCTGTAACTGCCAACAACTCACCAAGTTATACATCCTGTAACTGCCAACAACTCACCAAGTTATACAGTCAACTCTTCTAAGAATAATAAAATCATTTACAACTTTCTCCTCGGTTGTTTTTAGGCTATATTTTTTAAAAATATTTAAATGACATGGCTACATCTTCGTTTTGTTTCGCCAAAATATGTTCTCTCGACCTCCTACTGACTGGAAGGTTCAATTAATATGATGCCAAGGTCTTCAAATAAATTTTCTTTTTCAAAAGTCAAAGCATCCTCTACAGACTAAAATCCTTTCCTTTATAAGCTCTCTCTCTCATTACTATTGCTCTCTCTCTCTCTCTCTCTCATTGCTATTGCTCACTCTCTCTCTCTCATTGCTATTGCTCACTCTCTCTCTCTCATT
>MUZC01000146.1:429332-444859 GCA_002072015.1 Radix auricularia
CTCTCTCTCATTACTATTGCTCACTCTCTCTCATTGCTATTGCTCACTCACTCTCATTGCTATTGCTCACTATCTCTCATTGCTATTGCTCACTCTCTCTCATTGCTATTGCTCACTCTCTCTCTCTCATTACTATTGCTAACTCTCTCTCATTACTATTGCTCACTCTCTCTCATTACTATTGCTCACTCTCTCTCATTACTATTGCCATTGCAGTGGGCGTATTCGGTCCGTTTATAGGTAGCCTAAATTTTCACCTTTAAAAAAGACAGAATTTTCGGCCCACCGCTAATACAATTATTTCTCGGGGGAATAAGTTTCCAAAACCACTGCCACTGGCGAGCCTCGGTGGCACTAAACTTGGCTGACTAGATGCATTTCTGTGATGAGGCACGGCATTTTAACCAATGTCAATTTAAATGGGTGGCCAATATCAATATGCATAATATGCAATTTAAAAGTGCTGACTTTAAATTTGAAGTTTTGTAAGCAGACAGAAATAGAAAATAAACTGTGGCGGAAATGAGCGTTTAAGTTATGATTAGAATTAGATAGCTCACTTTTGACGTTATGAAAGTTAATTAATAGTAAAAAATGAAAATAATAAATACTTAAATACTGTTTCATTTTAGTTTTTATAACTTCACTCGTGGACCTACTGAGCTACTGTATATTTAATTTAACACATTTTCTGAGATAAATAATTTTTGTCACATTATGGTAAATTAAACGTATCGTATATTCTTAATTTGAAAATTTGATCTCTTATTTAATTTAATGAGTTTAATTGTCCAGTGACTTTGCAAAATAAATTCAACCAATCAGGCGTTAATGAAAAAACAGTTTCATAAAGAAAGTCACGTGGCAAGTATAAATATTGAATTGAGTCACAAGGTTTGTAGGTCACGTTGTCACGTGACAAAAATGATTACACGCGTTCCAGGCTTCCGAATGATTGTGTAACTGTTTCAAATGAAACGTCTATAAAACTACAATAGCACAGACTGTACTGTATAGAGTTTAAAGAGGTTTCTGGACGTTGTATAAAGAGGTAAACCTTTCCACGTTTGAGTCCAAGTTTAAATACTTTTTAAAAATCGTGTGTTGTGGACTTTGGTTAATTATAATTATAATATAGTTTTATATAATTTTTAAAAATATGAATATGAATATTATGACTATGTAATTGAATTTGAATTGGGTTTAACTTTGGCCAGTTAGGCTTTGGAATTTCAAATTTTAGTAGTTTAATTAGTAATTAATATTAAAATTAAAGTAATTACCGATTGCCTATGCCTATGCTACTATAAATATAAATTATAAACTATAACTTATAACTATAGTGAACTATTAATCATAGTGACTAAGTCTTGACTATATAAATTATAATACATGTATAATATAGGCCTATATAATATATACTATGACTATACTATTATCATTATATAATATAATAATAATACAACTTATATTTATAAAGCAATAAAGCTATATTACTATAGTCTATAGACTAGGCTATAGTCTGTTATAGTATAGACTATAGACTACTATAGAATATACTATTGACTATTGCCAGCCCATTGCTATCTAATCTACTACTACCTTAACTCATACTACTGTTCACTACTTAAATACTTAGGCTTAGGTCTTAACTTAGCTGCTTTGACAAAAAATTCAAAATGGTTTGATCTCAACCAAACCTATGCCTATGATAGTGCCCTATGCCTATACTGCACTATACTGATACTAGTACTAGTAGTCAGAGGCGTCACTAGGGTTGGTGTCACCCGGGGAGGTAGCTCATGGTGTCACCCGGGGCGGTAGCTCCTGGTGTCTGGTGTCACCCCGTCATAATTTAACCCATAGAACTCCTCCGAGTTTTCCAGTGCCAAATAACGGGAATATATAGAATTTTACTGTCTGGTGTCACCCGGGGCGGCCCGCCCCCACCGCACACCCCTAGCGACGCCACTGCTAGTAGTATACTTTTACATGCCTAACCTATGCCTATTGATATTGGCATCAGAATCCGAAAGACCTTAAATCTTAAAAATTGCAATTCAGTGATTGTGATCAGTAATACCAATTTTAAAGATAAAAACACCTTTCTTATTATTAGTAACTTATTCCATATGCAAGAACAAACACATACAAGTTTTCTTTTTTTCCGTCCGTTATTTGGACGTGGAATGGGTTGCCTGAAGAAACCAGGAAAGCCAACACTTTATCATCTTTTAAAACTCTAGTAAGTATACAGGACTAAACACAAACCATAGAAATACGTAGGACGCAATAATCTTCTGTACAGAAGGAGCGTCTGTAACATATAAGATTCTATGACAAGAGTTATTGCATTTTTAGTGCCTGGGTTTTTTCCTTATATTTATATAATTGTTCCAAAATCTGTGACCGCAATTCGACACTTTTTTTATACTAAAAATTTAAAACATCACAATCACAACATGACAATAATGATAATGACATGATTATGATTATTAATTCACCAGGTTGAGTGGTTCGTAAATTAAAACTTTGTATAAGAAGCGTCTTATATATGCGAAAATACGGTAGTGAGATGGTAAATTGACATTGATAACTAACATTTTCAAAACCTGGCGATTATCATGGGGATCTAGATAACCAACGTTAAAAGCTCAAGATATTAGGGTTCGGCGATATTAAAGAATCGACATAACCGATGAGAAAATGCTAAGACAAAGAGAGAATTTAGCGGTTCCACTTCAAAAATGTTGACTTAATAGGGTTGGCGAGTTCACCAAGGTCGATAAGTGGGTTTGACTGTAATATATTTATATTTTCCCAAGTACCGCCATGGCCATGCTCATGACTCTTTAATTTATTATAAATTATATCATTTATTTTGTCAATTTTGTCTTTGTTTCAAAATACTGAAAATTTTGATTACTTATTTCATTTAACTAATTTTGATATTGGTTCAGAAAACTGATCCCTTTATAGAACTAAATAAATTTACCAACTAATAAAGGAACAAAGATGACTTCCTACTTTCCTAAAAAATCAATAAATTCAATAATTGAGATTTTGATTATAAAAAATAAAAATCCTAAAATATTAAAATAAATATTTTCTGCTATTTATTTTCAAAACAGAAAATCCTTAACTGATCCATTTTCAATTTGTGCATTTTTTGTGTTACTTTAACTTTAAAATTATTTGTCAATGATGACTAATGATTACTAATGGCACATATTTTAAATCTTGAAGTAGACTTATGCCAGTAATAGTCATAATCACTTAATACTATGAGTCATAGTTATGCCCATATGTTTATCAATGTACACTTTTTCATTTTTATTAAATTTGAATTTTCATTGTATTCTAGGTTTGCCTTAACAACCTGCAGTATACTAAGACTAAGTTTATTAATAAAAAAAGGAAACACTTAATAAGTATTGAACATGTCAAATGACATAAGGGTATGTAGTATGTTAGAGTTAGCGTACATAAAAATTTTGTCTTAACACTTATACTTATGCATTTCATTAAAAATGTTATATACAAATACATTTTGTAAGTGAATTATTGCTACCATAAAATTATATAATAAAATAACACTTAATTAACTGTAGATTTTCTGTATTAATTCTTTGTCATTGTATAATTGTTAAAATATTTATAAAACTTTTAATAAAATTATTGGTCAAAGAGTTACTTTCCCTTGTTACTTACAGTCTCTTGGAAAGTCTGGTAAAAAGTTTACTAACTGGGCCACTACCTATTCTTGCACTCCGGAACTTTATTTTGAACCAGAAACAGAGGATGACATTAAAAAGGTCAGTGTGTCAAATTTGTTTTTTCAAAGAACACGGCTACTTATTTGTGGGTACCTTTGATAGTATTATTGTATTATTGATTGGAGGTGGGACATGGCATCAGTTGGAAGATCTACATATATGAATATGTATTAAGGTCTAACAACTTTCTCAGTTATTTAAACTCTTTACACTTAATATTGTGTGGTTTGGTAACTTTATCAACTAAATTTTGAAGTGGACCAAAGTATGCCTTTGTAAAAGCTTACTGGGTCTCACATGGCTGGTAAGTGACATAGTCATGCAATAGAAATGGCAACTGTTATTTTTAGTTCGATCTTATCTCAAGATTTCAAATTTCCACCTAAAAAAAAATGCGTGATGATTCTCAAAACTTCACCTGAAGAGGACATTGATTCAAAAGATTCATATGCCTTTCTAAATTAATTTTATAGATAACTTTTTATAACTTATCTTGTAAAAATAAACAAATGTAGAATTAATTTTAAACAAGGAAAAAACATTTCTCTTCTTTATTTTGTTCTTTATGGATCTACCTAAACCAAGGCTTCTGGCATCCCTCTGTGGTGAAATGACAATGTCAGTGTGCCAGAATTCCCTGGAGCGCGCTTTGACCACTAATATTCACTTGAGTAGCCTTTAGGCTCTAAGAGACCATTGCAAATAAAATGAATGCTTTAATTTATAAGTTAGAATATTTTTACATTTAAATTTTATTAAGCACACAATAAGGGAATTCCTTTGAATTCATTGCTAAATATAATTAATATCTGTTATCAGGTTCATTACTTACTTTTTACTAAATAATGGATGGGGCGCGGTGGTCTAAGTGGTAGCGCACTGGACTGTCGAACCGCTGCAAGAATTCAAGTCACGGGTTCGAGCCGCGGTACTGGCAAGGCCCCCGGGGCATTGTGCTAACCACACAATCCCCTGCTCGTTAGTGGTCAATGAAACTTGTGAAGGCTACTTCACTTGTCCCCATAGGCCTTCATGGTCTGAAAGGGGTTATTTATATATTTAAATAATGGAAGTGTGTCAATCAAAATATTTAAGTTTATTGTTTTGGTAGGAGAATTACAAATATCCCTGCTTCATAAATTCTAGAGGGCTGAATGTTTGACACAGCTTAGTCAAAATGAAGCATTTATAACATTAAGTGTATACTTGTGGTGACCATGCTTTTAATAATGTTTGGTGAATTCCAAGTCAGCAAATCTTATGTTAACAGAGTTATTACAATAATTTGTATCAATTTTTGAAATCTAAAACAATATTGAAAATTAGAATTTGAAAAAATATCTGCCAAATATTTACCCTTCAAGTGGACTTAAAGGGAATTTAGCATTACTCAACTTGAAGATTTGAAGCCCACGATAAATATGTTGATTAGTCTGGCTGTGACTTTTATTTTGTTTTGTTGAGAGTAATTCACTGATTACAGTAATAGATCTATTAAGTAAGCTTCATAAATTATAGATACATACTTTTATTTTGTTTTGTTGAGGGTAATTTCAGTAATAGATCTATTAAATAGGCTTCATAAATTATAAATAATTTTTTTTGTTTTGTCGAGGGTAATTCACTGATTTCAGTAATAGATCTTTTAAGTGGGCTTCATAAATTATAAATACTTTCATTTTTTTAATTTTCTGTTTCTGATTAATTTACTTTGATCTGCAAAACAGATTTTGGCCTATGCTCAAGAAAAAGACAAAAAAGTCAAGGTCGTTGGTTTTGGCCACTCACCTTCTGATTTAGCCTGTACGTCTGATTATATGATTAGTCTCTGCAGGTTCAACAAGGTCATAAAGGTTAGTACCACTCACCTTCTGATTTAACCTGTACGTCTGATTATATGATTAGTCTCTGCAGGTTCAGCAAGGTCAGAAAGGTTAGGTTGTTTTTTTTTGGTTGGTGGGGGGGGGGTATTTTACATTAATACTTATCTTACATAGTACAGAAGATCCTTCTATATTTGAAGATTATTGTGTCCTACACTTAACCATGGTTTATTTATCTAAGCTTGGATTGTTATTGGAGTTTTGAATATTGATTGTGTGTTGATATTCCTGGGTTGTATAGACAAACCATTTCATACCTGTGTTGGTATTCCTGGGTTGTCTAGGCAAACCATTTCATACCTGCATCATGGGTTGTCCAGACAAACCATTTCATACCTGTGTTGGTATTCCTAGGTTGTCCAGACAAACCATTTCATACCTGTGTTGGTATTCCTGGGTTGTCCAGACAAACCATTTCATACTTGTGTTTGTATTCCTGGGTTGTCCAGACAAACCATTTCATACTTGTGTTAGTATTCCTGGGTTGTCCAGACAAACCATTTCATACCTGTGTTGGTATTCCTGGGTTGTCCAGACAAACCATTTCATATCTGTGTTTGTATTCCTAGGTTGTCCCGACAAAACATTTCATACTTGTGTTGGTATTCCTAGGTTGTCCTGACAAAACATTTCATACCAAATCGACATATAGGAAGAAGAAGGCTTTATTTGGATTTGTTCTTGTGAATGAACTAAAATAGTGTTTATATGTCAATCAGAGTTTTGTTTTAGATTTTGTGTTGTATTTCAAAGTTAGATTTTGTGTTGTATTTCAAAGTTAGATTTGTGTTGTGTTTCAAAGTTAGATTTTGTGATGTATTTCAAAGTTAGATTTTGTGTTGTATTTCAAAGTTAGATTTTGTGTTGTATTTTATAGTTAGATTTTGTGTTGTGTTTCAAAGTTAGATTTGTGTTGTGTTTCAAAGTTAGATTTTGTGATGTATTTCAAAGTTAGATTTTGTGTTGTATTTCAAAGTTAGATTTTGTGTTGTATTTTATAGTTAGATTTTGTGTTGTATTTCAAAGTTAGATTTTAATACCTTATGAATTAGTACTACATATACTTTGAAATTTTTAGTTCTTGTGTTTCGAGGTTTAGTGATTTAACTAATAGTCATGTTGATAACCTTGACACCATATTCTCCAGTAATGCTGCTCCTTTTATAAAATTTATTGTAGTTTGTTTTCTTTTGTCACATGTATCTTATAAAATTGTCAAAGTTTCTTTTTGGAAAGGATTAAGTGTTTTTGAATATTTTATTTCAAAATGTGGATTCAGTGATAGCACATTACATCTTTATTTTGGACTAGCTGTTTTCTTCTTTTAACAGTTAACACTTTTGTGGGTGGAAAAATAAGTTTTAGTAAGATTTTGGTATCTTCTACTGACTTAATTGTTGTATGCCATCATCAGTAAAAAAAAACACCCTTTATTTTGTTCCTAGTGAGATGGTGTTGGGTGAATCACCTTTATTTTGTTCCTGGTGAGATGGTGTTGGGTGAATCACCTTTATTTTGTTCCTAGTGAGATGGTGTTGGGTGAATCACCTTTATTTTGTTCCTAGTGAGATTTCCTAGTGAGATGGTGTTGGGTGAATCACCTTTATTTTGTTCCTAGTGAGATGGTGTTGGGTGAATCATTTATAGCAATTAGAACAAATTAGAAAGAGTTGGAGGCCTAAGAAACTTTTATGTGGAACTTTTGAGTTTAGCTTTATTGGTGTTATTTGCTCCATAACCCCAGCCTATTGCCTAATTGAAAGAGATCTGTAACTATGGCTCTAAATCTATACTTACAGTTTGTTTTCTTTCAATTAGAAAATATGCTGGGGTTATGGACCAAAATATGTCAAAGAATTTAAGTTTTTGAAAGACATATGAACCTTTTTTTGTGTTAAAAATGTTGCCAACAATATTTAACATCTGTGCTTGGTTTTATTTGCCGTTTTCAGGTTGACAAAGAAAAATTGCAAGTAACTGTTCAAGGTGGCTGTCTTCTTAAAGAACTGAATGATCACGTCCTACCAGCTAATGGGATGGCACTCTCTGTGTAAGTGCCAACGTAGTATGACTTAAATTTACCGTACATACTCGTTCTAAGGCCGACCTTTTTTTGGACAGAATCTAGGGGGAATTGTTGGAAGGTCAGCTTTTAAGTGGGTCATAGGTGATTTCTGTAAGTAATTTGAATATCGGTGTAGTTTTTGTAGATCATCAAGTTTTTGTAGATCATCAAGTTTTTTGCCCACATTCTACAAGTTTCGACAGCTCTACCAGACGCTATGAAATATCATAAAACATGTGCACTTACCTCATTTATTTATTTATTTTTGTGAATGTTTTTATTAATTGTTTTAAAAATTTTGTTTTTAACAACGAACTTTAATGTGCGCACTTTTGAGTTGGAAAGATGGAGTGTTCCTGCATATCCAAAATAATTTTAGTCCTTCAACAAGTTGGTGCATCGTTATGACTCCGTTAACATTGAGTTTCTTTGACTTAAAATACATATTAAAATCAATATCAATATATTTGAATACATTACGAGTTTAACCTCAATATCTTAAAACAAATTCTGGAAAATTCTTTTGGATGAGTCCAGAGAAAGATTGAATAAGAGTTTTTGACTTTTCTAGTATAATGGGTTATTGATGTCACAAATAAGAGTTTTTGACTTTATTAGTATAATGGGTTATTGATATCAAAAACTTTTGGACTTTATGGTTCCTCTTTTAAATTAAAAAAATAAATTAACTTGACAGTGTTTTGACAATACAATGTAAAACTTACTATAGCTTGACTTGTATTCTGATCTTCCACAGACAAGGGGCTGTATGTGATTTGACTGCAGCTGGTGTTATTAGTACCGGCACTCACGGTACAGGTGCAGAGTTTGGTATCATTTCATCTTATGTAAGTTCTGATCAGCTCTACATTAAATGATTGGCTCACGTGTCTTGCCAGGATATAACCAACAAATCTCTTGTTACTAACTAATCTTTTTTGTAACAGTCAACCTGTAAATACACATTCACAATTTTTGTGTAATAATTTGATAAGAAGACTCTAAAAGACTAGATGAGAAAAATAGTATGTGATAAATAAATTTTTAAACTGATTTTAATTATACCGTGGGACTTCACTAAGTCATCAAAGGGACCTGGAAAAAAAAATCAACTTCCTGAGTTTTCGAGTTAGCTAAAATGGTGAAATAGGCATAGGATTCGGCAGAACCTAACAAATCGATTTGAAAAAGGGAGGTTTTTGACTTGGTGATGTTCGGCTGTATAATCATGTATTATCTAATTAGTACTAAATTAACATAAATTCATTATCAATGGCAAAGTTATGATTGGGAAGGCTTAATAAGTGAATAATTGAGTAATCAGTTTGGTGTTGGGCACAATGAAACTTATCATGTAGTTGGCATGGAAAATATTGACAGTATAAATTAATACAAAATAGTCTCTTAAAACTTAAAATTTATTTAATTGTTTCTTACAATAATTATTATTTTTTTTTAACAGGTTGTTGGTCTTGAGCTAATGAAAGCTTCAGGGGAAGTAATTACCATCAACCAAGAACTCAACTCAGAATTACTTCCAGCTGTTTCTCTTAGTCTGGGCTCCTTGGGTATCATTCTATCTGTCACATTGCAGTGTGAGAAAGCTTTCAGGCTGCATTGCAAACAAGTGACAAACAACTTGCAAAATGTAAGCTGAATACACTTGGCACTTTTGTTACAAAATGAAAGTTGAATACACTTAGCACTTTGGCTACAAAATGTAAGCTGAATACACTTAGCACTTTTGTTACAAAATGTAAGCTGAATACACTTAGCACTTTTGTTACAAAATGTAAGCTGAATACACTCAGCACTTTTGTTACAAAATGAAAGCTGAATACACTAAGCACTTTTGTTACACATTCCTTTAGCTGAGTTCAATTACCAGACATATTTAGAAATAATTAAATTAATCTAGATAAATATTTAAGGATTAAACTATTCATCTCTTATTTCCAGTTTATGATTTTTCAAGTAGTTTTTGTGTCCACCAGGTGATTGAAAACCTTGATGTGTATGTGACCAGTTCTGATCATTTCAAGTTTTTCTGGTATCCACACACAGAATCTGTCGTTTGCTTTTTCACAAATAGAACAAAAGAGGTGATTATAATTATTGCATTTCTCGTCATTTCAAGTCTTGTGCTTACAAGAGAATCAAGTAACTGTCAAATTTAAAGCAATAAGACTTATTTAGGTCAAACTAAAAATAACAAAACTTATTGAGGTCAAATTTAAATTAATAGAACTTATATAGGTGCATTTAAAAAATATCAAAACTTATTGACATCAAATTTAAAAATATCAAAACTTATTGAGGTCAAATTTAAAAATAACAAAACTTATTGAGGTCAAATTTAAAAATAACAAAACTTATTGAGGTCAAATTTAAAATAAAAAAACTTGTTTATGTGAACAAGCTGACAACTAAAAGAATAATAAATTCATTAAACTTGTAACTTGTTTTTTTTTTCCAGGAACCTAATGTAAAGTCAAGCTGGTTCTGGGAGATGGGAGTTGGTTACTATTTACTACAGATATTGTTATGGTTTAGGTACAGATAATGTTATGGTTTAGGTAGACAGATGTTGTTATGGTTTAGGTAGACAGATGTTGTTATGGTTTAGCTACAGATGTTTTTATGGTTTAGGTACAGATATTGTTATGGTTTAGCTACAGATGTTATGGTTTAGGTACACAGATGACATTATGTTTTAGGTAGACATCTTGATTCTTTTGATCTTGAGATAGAGAAAATTTTAGAACCCTCTGTATATACTACAATTACATCCTGGTCTGTGTCACACAGGTTTTCAAATAAAGCAGTAGGTCTATACAGCTGTAGGTCTATAAAGCAGTAGGTCTATACAGCTGTAGATTTATAAAGCAGTAGGTGTATAAAGCTGTAGGTCTATAAATTCATGTTGTGTTACAATAAAGCTGTAGGTCTATAAATTCATGTTAAATATTTACGATCAAAGAGATGAATGTTTTTAAAAGGCTGATTTATGTATATAAAAAATAAAGCAATTTCAGTTTTATTAAAATAAAAAAATCATGGTCCATATATTCTGATGTGTTTACTCTTTTATCTTCAGTACTTTTTTCCCCACTTTAGTTCCTGGCATCAACAGACTTTACTTAAAGCTCTTCTGTTCTAGAAGTGTAGAGAGAGTAGACAGAAGTGATAAGATCTTTAACTTTAATTGTTTGTTCAAGCAGTACGTCATGGAATGGTCTATACCCAGGTAAATGACTTTTAAAATAAAAGTTAAGTGTTGATTTGATTTAGGTTTGGTTTAGGTATGACACTTGAGTGTGTGGGAAAATTTTAAGTAAGATTGTGGTCTCACAATTTTAAGTCATTCTGGAATGTTCTTATGAATTTTTGTGGTCTTTGGAATGGGTGTCATTTTTGGTCGTCTTTTTGAATGGGTGTTATTTTTTGTGGTCTATGGAATGGGTGTCATTTTTTGTGGGCTTTCGAATGGGTGTCATTTTTTGTGGTCTATGGAATGGGTGTCATTTTTTGTGGTCTATGGAATGGGTGTCATTTTTTGTGGTCTATAGAATGGGTGTCATTTTTTGTGGTCTATGGAATGGGTGTCATTTTTTGTGGTCTATGGAATGGGTGTCATTTTTTGTGGTCTATGGAATGGGTGTCATTTTTTGCATATGAATAAAGTTGAAACCACACGAACAATTTTCTTTATATTCAATGATTTAAGTTAAGTTCCAGAAAATTGAAGAAATTTATTTGTTTCTTTGTTGAACTTATTTTTGTTTTTCAATTTTAGGTCCAAAGTTGGAGTAGTTCTGTGGGAACTGAAAGAGTGGATTGAGAAAAACAAATTTCCGGCACATTTTCCCGTGGAAGTGCGTTTTGTCAAGGGAGATAATATTTATCTGAGTCCTTGCTATAAACAAGATTCCTGCTATATTAACATTATTATGTACAGGTAAGTCTCTAGCATTTGTGTTTGGTTTGTGTGTATTGTCGTAAAAAAAAAAACAACAGCCATTGTGATAAGTTTCTATATTATAAGAATTACATCCTTCAGTTTTTGAAATTCATTTGAAGCTATTTTCTAGTGTTGGTTTTTATTAAAAATTAGTATAAATGTATTTGACTTGAATGATGTAATATTTTCTAACCAGGCCATTCAATAAACTTGTGTCACATGAAACCTACTGGAATGAGTATCAAAGTATAGTTGCCAAACATGGCGGAAGGCCACACTGGGCTAAGGTTAGTCAGAAATTTTTTTATAAAAAGCTCCTAAAAAAACATTTAAAACGATCTTTAAATCCAACATACACTTTTTCCAATGTGTCATTCTTTTGGAGTCAGTTAAGGAAAATGCAGCTTTCAGACCACAGAGTCCCCAAATCAGTAATGGATCGCCGAATGTATGAGGCACTAAGATGGCTAGCCACTACAAAAGATATGAATTATAATAAAACTGCTGTATTATCTGTAAAAAAATTATGGAAGTTTTCAAAATAAATATATTTTAGCTGAAATCTATTAATTTTGAAAAAATACATATGAGAACAGAAAATTATGTAATAGAAAATTTATTTTATTTTATTCATTTAGTTCCATTTTGAACAATTTTATGCAGATGTTCGAAAAGAGCAATTTTTTGGTGCAGTAATTTTTTAAAGTCGTGCACTGCTTTCTAAAATTAGTTGTGTTACGAACTAAGAGACGAACGGATGGGACATACGTAGTAAATTATGTTTATTGATATTAGTGTCTATAGCGAAGTCAACAGTGTACACCTCATAAGCTGAGGGGTCTGGGATCTAGGGGCCTGGGATCTAGGGGTCTGAAATTAAATGACAATTTTTAATGGGGTTGTTATCTGAAAAACAAGCCAAAGATAGTCAATACTTTTTAAAATTTTCAAACCTTTCATTTTTGTGCCATCATATTGTGAAACATAGTTTAAATGTTATTTTTATTTCTAATGGGTTTCTGGGTTTTTTAGGACCATAACTTTACAGGCACAGAATTCATCAAGCTATATCCAAAGTGGAATGAGTTTTGTGCCATCCGTGAAAAAATGGACCCTAATGGGATGTTCCTCAATGCAAATCTGGAGAGAGTATTTAACAACAGACCTTCACCTTCAAGGAATCATGTATGATCTTAGAAATTCATTCAATTTACTTTTTATCTTAAAAATGTATTATCCCAGTGACTATGTCTGTTAGTAATTTGGAGATGTGTTATAAAAGTAGAGTTTATTTATTTAAAAAAAACTGAATTTCCTGGACAATTACTTTAAATCTTGTGATCCAGGGGTGGACATAAAGTGACCCAGTGGTTGACATAAAAAAAACAACCTTTGTTTAGTTGGCCAAATGTACCATATTTAAATTAACACAATTTATCAAAAAGTACTTGATATGTTCTTTCTTGATATAATTATTAATAGTTTTAAACAAGAAACAATGATTTTCTACATGGTATATGAATATGTTGGTTAAAAGCGTAGATTTTATAATTCTAAAGAAACAAAGAAATTTAAATTTTGTTTATAAGCATTAGTTAATCATTGTTTAAAGCAGTGACCTCAACCAGGGGGTATGGCTTATTGCTAAAAATTGAAAGTTCTGAAAAGTTTGAGTATCAAAATCAATAAAAGAATTTTAAAAACTTATGCAGTCCTAACATATGTATTGTTTCATTTTATTTATTAAAACAAAATTTAACAAATATTTGTTTATATTCACATCCATTCAATTGGAGATTTGTACTGCTGCAAAAAAGATGCACCAAAGCACAGCTTTAAGGATTGGAATAAAAGTTTTTAGTTTTTATCTGCTTCCAGAAAATGACCAGGAGTAAGCAAAAATTATACCATGACAAAATTTGAAGTTATTTCTTAAAATTTACAATAAGCTTTTGAGTAAACAAATAATTTATTCAATTCATCCATTTTGACTATGATTCATTCTAAGAATACTTTAAGATCATTTTAACATTTTTATACAAAAAACTAAATATTTTAGGGAGTTAAGCAAATTTTAAAATTCCTCCCTCATAATGTCTCATTTTGTCAGTAACACAAAGAATATTTGTGAATAATTTTTTTTTTGAAACACAGGCAAGTATTGAGAAACTCATTTTATATTATCAGTGTAAAATGTTTTAAACATACCGGTACTCCATGTTTTCTTCTTGGCTTTTTTAATTGTCATTTTTTTATTATGAAGTTTTAACATTTAATTCAATTTCTACTGAAGTATTGGTTAAAGGGTTTATCTTTATTTACTCTATTAAACAATTTTTAAAAAGTCTAATGTGTTTAAATTGTTGTTGTTGCTATACAACAATTTTTAAAAATCTAATGTTTTAATTGTTGTTGTTGCTATACAACAATTTTTAAAAATCGAATGTTTTAATTGTTGTTGTTGCTATACAACAATCTTCTGTACCTGCCATCCATTGTTTGAAGAAAGCATTTTGCTGATTTAATTTATTGGCTTTCATTTTAAATTTAAATCTTCTTTTTGTAGATACAGAATGATGCTTGAGTGTATTTTTATTTCAAATATGAACTCAAATTTGTACATAATATTGCCAAGAGTATTTATATTTTGCAAAGAAATTAATTGTCTTTCCTTTTTACAATTCTTGTCACAGCATTAACTTGGGAATTCAAAAATTCTCAGATGCTCTTATAAATGCTGGCTGGAATAATAAATGGACATTAAGTTACCACTTCATTAATAAATTGCAATTTTTACTCTTGTTTTAAGTCTGGGTCCAACAATTTTTTGCAACTGACAAACTATTTTTATTTTATTTAACTTTTGCCGATTTTTATCATTAAAAATATTAAATTTCCAAAACTATTTACCATATATACTCATTCTAAAATAACTTTTTGGGGACAAAATCGAGAGGGGGGGGGGAAGTTTAGGGTCATAGGTGATTTCTGCAAGTACATTAAATATCTGTGTTGTTATTGGAGATCATTAAAGTCCTTGTCTACATTCTACAAGATTCGACTGCTGTACCAGAATCTATGTTATTCAAATTTCTTTATCCTTCCACCTAAACAAAAATAAACAATCATAATATCCAATTTAGCTTGTAGTTTTAAAAAAATTTGTACCATTTTGTTCAAGCTTACCTATTAGTTTTGGGGGTGGGCTTACGAACAGGTTAACACTTTAAACACTATTCTCTTCCAAAAGAGGGTGGGTTGGCCTATGAATGGATAAGCTATAGAATGAGGATGTACAGCATGTCGACTTTATTTACATTTATTAGAAAGGAAATAAATAAAGCTGTCCCACCTTAATTAATCATTTAAAATTTTAAAAGGAAATTATTTATTTATTTATTAACTCTTTCAGTGTTATGGGTAAAATATTTGTAAACTGGGAACATTTCAGCAAAGATTCTGAATTTTTTAAATAATATGGAACAAAATGAATACATTGTAGTTAGTTTCTTGCTGTATTATTTGATCATCTGGCATTGCACTGTCATAGATAAAGGCCTCACGTTCATCACCAGGAAGACTTCTAAAATATATCAGCTGTATTGCTCGGTTTACCATACTGATTTTATTAGTGATCATAACTAAAGCAATTCTTGACATAAAATGAATGCCATGTAGATATTTTTATTGCAAATATTGTTTCATCTCTTGACGCAGTATAAAATTAGGAATGGTTTATTCATTTTGTGATAGAGATTTGATTTAATTGTCATGTTGAAGAATTTTATCTGGTTAACTGTTGGAAAGTCAAAGAAATGTGAAAAAATTTACCCCCCCCCCCC